>OX456527.1:46130409-46452768 GCA_949748255.1 Eustalomyia histrio
TCTTCGAATTAAATGAGATTGAGAAAAAAAATTATATATAATATATGCAGATAAAAAAACTGAAAGAGAGGTTAAATAAGATAAATTCGAAATAAACTCACTTACATTAATAATTATGCTTCCACGCCGAAAGTACTTTCGATAAGTTTTGATCATTTGCATTTTTGACGTATTTAAGAGAATTTTTTTTCTCTTTAATCCAATATTAGCTAAGAGTTTAAATTAGTTTCATATTGGCAAATTAACTACACCTTGAATATTTTTGCGTTATAATTAGTATTTAACCACTTAAAAAAAGGCTAAATTCGGCTGTGCCGAATCTTTGAATACCCTCCAGCAATATCCTAAAAAGATGTTCTCTTCTGTTTTTGATATAAATAATATAAAAAAACTTTAAAAGTAAAATTATGTAGGTGAAAAAAAAATTTAGAGGTGAAAAAAAATTTTTAAGGTGAAAAAATTTTTTGCGGTGAAAAACAATTTTAGTGGTGGAAAAATGTTTGAGGTGAATACAAAATATTAACTGCTAAGCGACTGGTGAAAAAATATGAGAAAATATGTTATGTACCAGTCGCTACTATCAAATTGTACTAATTTGTATAGGCAATTTAGAGGCACCTTTACATTTTCACTAGTTTTTTTAAACATGGACTGCACAAAAAACACATTTTAAAGCAAAATTTTTGTCAAATACTTGATTTTGTTTCGGCTAATGGGAACTAGCTCTGCAGCTGAATATGCCTAATGGAGAGAATGCACTTTCTGATGCGCCACGTATTGATAAATAGTTGCAACGAATGTTCTTTCTTTAAAAAATTGAAGTGTGTTTGTCTAATGGAGAGAATACAGCAAAGAAATTTATTTGTTAAAAAAGAACATGAGTTGTAACTATTTGTCAATAGATGGCCCACTAGAAGGTGCATTCTCTCCATTAGGCATATTTTGCTGCAGAGCTAGTCTCCATTAGCCATATTGTGCTACAATATGCAGTAGAATATTATTGATTTTCTATTTTCTTTGTAACATAAATGAATATTTGCCTAAAACTATAAAAATATATGTTTTATGTGCATATTATACCTTAATTTTTTAAATCAATATTCATTTAGATGTTTAAGAGCACAATATCGCACTTTATTCATCTGTATTTCAAAAATACAAATGGAATGGAAAATACTATTTTCCTCTATGAAAATTTATTTTTTTGACATAAAAATGTAAAACAAATGCTTTTATTACGTTAAACATTTGAAAAATTGACTTTAAAATTATGTAATAAGTCTACTGGCAACATCTAAATGCATTATAATTTTTAAGTATGTAGTTAATTTAATATTTTTGGTAAATAAATTGATTGAAAGCCTAATCCAAGGCTATATCGCCATGGGGCAGGATATAGTTTTAATGTGATTTTGCGCCACCTATTCAAAAGTAGCGGCACTAAACGAATTATGCATTTTGCTCTTTCTTTATATATAAATTTCTTGGGACCTAGCCATGGGGCCAAAAACATTTATACATAAAGATGGAACTAAATGCATAATTGCTTTAGTGTCTATACTTAGCAGGAGATGGCGCTTAAGTAAATAGATAACAATACCCTGCGCCATGCCTAGGTCGCATGGCCCTGGATTTGGCTTTCAATTGTCTTAGTAACCACAGATATGAGATTTAATACATATTTAAAATTCTAGTACACTAAGCTGTCACTAGCAGACTTATTTCAAAATACTAAAGTCAATTTTTGAAATGTTCGACGTGATGAAAGCATTTGTTCCACATTTTCTGTAAAAAAAACAAATTTTCATCGATCAAAATAGTATTTTTCGTTAAATTTGTATAATTTTGAAGTATTGAGGCATTGGAAAATCCATATTTATGTTAATTCTTTCTTTCAAAAAAATAAATACACCTACGAAAAATTGCAATACTGTGCTCTTAAACATCTAAATGAATATTGATTTAGAAAATTAAAGTATAATATACACATAAAACATATATTTTGCATAGCTTTTGGCAAACATTCTTTTATGTTACAAACGAAATAGAAAATCAATGATTCCCTGTTGTATATTGTAGCAGAATATGCCTAATAGGGAGAATTTTTTTCAGAGCGCCACCTATTGGGAAATAGTTTCAACTAATGTTCTTTCTTTAACAAATTAATGTCTTTGATTTATGTAACAGAACTTTTGTTATTTAGTTTTATTAATGTTATTTACAGAGGTCTGCTCTGTTAGCGACTTTTAACATTTTTACCTACTTAACAGAAAAAAAAAATAGATACAGAAAAATTGTACCAATTTGTATGGAAAATTTAGAGGTATCTTCACATTTTCACTCATAACTTTTGAACCGCTTGACCGATTTTGCTCATTTTAAATACCAAACTGCTCGGGAGGAGCAGTTGCGTCTTCGCGTCGTGATCGCCATTTCAACAGACAGGCAGACAGACGGACATCGCTTAATCGACTTAAAATTGCATAAGGATCACGAATATATATACTTTATGGGGTCTTAAAGCTATATTTCGACATGTTACAAACCCTCACCATATATGGTGGAGGGTATAAAAACAGTATTTTAATGAAATAAATATTTATTAGGATTTAATTATATTTGGTTTAATTATTTTTCATCGCATTTGGAAATTTTGTTTTAAATGAGTTAAATTCTATTAAATGAGAGTTTACGGCTATTTATTATCATTGCCATATTCAAATACTTTTATGTATGTAAAATATTATATTTGCCAATCCAAATGCATTGAAAAGTAATAAAACCAAACCAGCAAAAATTCCAAATCAAAAAAGAACACTTTCATACATTTTTTGTGAATTTCAGTTTAAAAGAAAAATAATCAAGGAATCTGTTTTAAACCGAAAAGCTAAATTTAACCATTAACATGCACTTATTACTTATATTACGTTGCAAAATAAAAAATTGATTTTAAGTTAGGATTAGTTAGAAAAAATTTTAAATTTAAGTAGAGTAATTATTTTAGTTTTTAGGAAATTATTTTAGTTTTAGAAAATTATTTTGGTATTAGAAAATAATTCTAGTTTTAGATGATCATTTTATGCCACTTTCAATAGTTTTTAATTAGGTATTTTTTTATGTTTTCGAACTAGAGTGTTTTTAATTTCCATTATTTCAGCATTTTTGACGATCTGTGTAAGATATTTTGTTCATGGCTTATGGTTTTTTCTTTATGTTAATAACAACTTTTTTTTAATTCCAAATTCAAAAATCCAAAATTATTTATAAAATTTCCACAATTATAATGAAATAATAATTGGACTTTGAGGATTTTTTAATTTTTTTTAAATTAATTTCACACATTTTTTTAAAACGCCGAATTTACGGTAGCCAAACCGTCGCCGAATGAGTTAGAGATGAACTGATGTTAAGGAGCCGATCTTCAAATTCGCCAAATAGAGAAAACCAAAGGGTATTTTGTTGTTATTTGCTTAGAGCGCTATAAGTGCCAAATCTATGTAAATAATTGAATTTAATGAGATTTGTCTTTGTTCTTCTAATTGAAGAGAAATTATTTTTATGATGAACAATTCCAATTGGAGTTTTATAGCCTCTAAAGATTATTTTTTGGACGGAATGCTTCAATTATATTAATTTGGGGTGCAATTAACCAGATTTTGTCCTGGGAAACGCTCCAAAAAACAAAAAAAAACTAAAAAATGGTTAAATTAAATAAAAATACTTACATTTTCAAATAAAAAGCTTTACTGAAAACTAAATAAAACTAATGTAAAGCACTTTAACTCAATTTAAAACACTTTGGTGTTGAATTTTTTTTATAAAAACACTTTCTTTTAATACTGACTACTGCTTTGATGACAGAAAAATGGCAGAGAAAATTTACTGGCTCTTGAAAGAAAGCTCAGTTTTTGGTGGATGATTGCGGGAATTTGATGTTCTAACGGTTTTATTCCAATTAGTATGTATTCGTAAGAAGCGAATACAGATAAAAGTGAATTAAAATGTATTTAGAATATACATCGTTACGTGAAAGTGGGGACTTGGTTTGACTACTAGATGGCGTTGTATGTGCTACACGCACCAAGGGTAAAAATGTTAAAAAAAATAAAATGTAGAAACAATAATAAAATAATTAAAAAGATAATTTGTGAAAGAATAATAAATAAAAAAAATAATGCTGAGGCAGAACCTTACACTACAAAATCAACGGAAAATACTAACGGAAATTTTAATAATTTATATATAACACGCTGTGATCATGAGCTCATAGTTAAGAATTTACGACTTAAACTGTCCGAACTGTTGGCACGTAATTTAGACTTTACCGATGTTGAAAAGCAGTATGTGGACGAATTGAATTGTATGAAAGTAAATTTAACCTCAGCTGAGGAAATTATAAAGCAAACTCGTGCTGAAATTGCAGAGTTACGTGCCTTGGATGCGGAGAAACAAAAAAAAAATTGAATATTTAGAAATTTCAAATAATCAATTACGTGTTGCAAATTTAGAACAAAATGAACGCATTGTTGTATTGGAACATCAAAATGAAGTACATCAAAATGAAGTACATCGTAAAGATTTTGAAATGGAACGTCAAAGTCGCGAAACTGCCGTGGGTAAAAAACATCAAATATTACAAGATTTACGTGGACTACAGAAGAATAATCAAGATCTAATTGATGAACGTCAAAAAATCAAATTCGATTTTAGCGACTTTGGCTGCAGCTCGGACGACACATGCCAATAATCTTGAGAGATCCTCCCCAAGTGTACGTTATTTTATTTTTAATCAAATTGTTGTTATTTTAGTTTAACTTTTTTTTTCTTCATCTTTTTAGGATCTAACCCCGCCTTCTCCAAATGTTCAAGCAGAAACATCACCTATAAATTGTTGTCCAGTTTGCAATAAAGCCTTTAAATCTTTAAATGTTTTACAGAGTCATGTTAATGCTTGTATAGATAAACAATAAACTTTAATTTTTATATAAATAACGAAAAATTTAACCTTTAGTGTGTAAGTTATCTATTATTTTTTCTTTTCGATCTTAATTAATGATAATAAAATACAAAAACATTATTGATTATAAATTTTTTTTTATAGAACAAATTAAATATCTGTGTTAAAATGCAGGGAGTAAAAATATTTAAATTGAAGCAAATTTATGGAAAATGTGTGAACACCTTCAATACCATTGGTATCATGCAGTTAAAGCAAAGTTTAAAAAATCGCTAAAAAATATACAATAGTTTCTCTATTGAATCTTTGAATACCCTCCACCAATGTCCTAAAAAAATGTTCTCACTGTTTTTGATACGAAAAATGTGAAATACTTTAGAAGTGAAATTATGGAGGTGAAAAAAATTTTTGATGTGAAAAACTTTTTTGCATGTGAGAAAAAATTTTGTGGTTGAAAAAGCATTTGAGGTGAAAAAGTTTTTGTGAATAAAATTTTTTAATGTTAAAAAAAAATTTTGAGGTGAATGAAAAATATTATTCAATTCTTAGGAACTGTTTAAAAAACAATTTTTGAAAATTTAGAGGTACCTTCACATTTTCACTCATAACTTTTTAACCGCTGGCCTGATTTTGCTCATTTTCAATACCAAACTGCTCAGGAGGATGTACATTAATCTAGGTAAAAATCTTCACCTCCGCTTGCGCTTCGCGCCGTGGTCGCGAACAAATCGTTGCAACAATAATCGTTATAATCGAACAAAATAACTGAGATGCAAAAAATCTTTAGCATTGCTAAATCAGCGATAACTTTTAAAGGCTTAAATCAATTAAAATTAAAGAAACCCAACATAATTATTTTGTACATTGAATACGACATTTTTGATTTTGGGATGTGTTATTAGAAAAACCCTGGAAAATCAGTTGATAAAAGAAACTATCGGAATTTTAAGCAAATATACCCTTAAAATATAAAATGGTAAAGTTCCCCAACCAGGGATGGTACAATTGTACTTTTTTTGGTACATTTTTACCCTTGTTGGTACCGTGGTACTACCGCGGCTCATTTAGTACAATTTGAAATTTTTTCAAAATTTCAATTTATAACTTGATAAAACAACATAACATAAAGTCGACTTTTTTAAAAGCAACTTTAAATTAAAACCTGTTTTTATTTATTCAGCTACTATAGTAAAAAATAAAGTCATACATATATATACATATAAGTCATACAGATTGTACCAAAATATTCGGAAGTGGCAACATTGAACAGCTGATTTTAAATTAACAAACAAAAAAAAAATAAGAAAAAAGTCTATTTTAAGCAAATATACCCTTAAAATATAAAATGGTAAAGTTCCCCAACCAGGGATGGTACAATTGTACTTTTTTTGGTACATTTTTACCCTTGTTGGTACCGTGGTACTACCGCGGCTCATTTAGTACAATTTGAAATTTTTTCAAAATTTCAATTTATAACTTGATAAAACAACATAACATAAAGTCGACTTTTTTAAAAGCAACTTTAAATTAAAACCTGCTTTTATTTATTCAGCTACTATAGTAAAAAATAAAGTCATACATATATATACATATAAGTCATACAGATTGTACCAAAATATTCGGAAGTGGCAACATTGAACAGCTGATTTTAAATTAACAAACAAAAAAAAAAATAAGAAAAAAGTCTATTATTATTAAAAAGCAATTAAATGACTTAAAATTTTTTAATAGCAAATCCTGAAAAAGTTAAATTGCCCTCCAAGTTTTGTGGTAATTATACGACTACATAGAATTAACGATAAATTTTGCTTCACCCCGTAAATTTAAATTTGTTTAAGTCTTTTAAGTGTCTAAGCAAATCTGACTGAATACGATAAAATTGTTTAAAAAAAAGCGGAAACAATTTTGGTGCCGTGAGGATCGAAAAAGTACAATTCGTTTGTCTGGTTGGTACAATAAAAGAAAACATATTTTCCTTCCCTGTCCCCAACAATTAAGTATTTTTCCTTACTAATATAATATTAAAATATCTGGCTCTCATTTGTAAATATTATATTATTGGGGGTTACGATAGGCAGCTGAAAGGGTATTCCCTTCCAACACTGCCCATAAATAAACCACATAAAAGTATACTTTAAATGTTTGTATAGAAAGGATGCATTAACATTAATAAATATTGAAATGACAGAACTCTTACCTTGAACATCTATTTCCCCAACATTTTCCGTCATCTTGCTAATATAATACAATACTACACTTTTTTAATCACAACACTTTTTTCAAATTGAAATAGAGGCCATTTTTAAATATGTTTTAAATTTTTATTTTATATTTTTCTTCTTAATTTTCGTAAATTTTATTTTTTTTAATTGCTTTTTTTACTTTAACTGCTATAACAACATATAAACATACTATTTTATTTACAGCACAAAACAACAAAAACTGCCAAGATTGGAGGCTTCTATAATTATAGCTGAGACTCCACTAACTTTGCAAATTTTCACATTAAATTTGAAAACTTATTTGATAGATTTGAATAAATTAATAATATACTTTAATGAAATGAATATCACTTAACATTTTTTCAATTAATTATCTCAAATTTATTTAATAATTTAACAATTATTTGCAAAATTAAATCACGACAATAAAAGCGATATGCAAAAGGCCGGTTATAGCAACTAATAAGAAAAAATCAGTTTTAGAAGTAGAAGAATTTTAGTACACAGTTGTATTTTTGGGTAGTTTTACCATTATGCATAAAATTAAAAACCATAACGCAAACGTTCAATGAATTTGAAATAAATATATATATATATATATATATATATATATATATATATATATATATATATATATATATATATATATATATATATATATATATTCGCGTTATGATTCTAAAGGCTTTCCAAATGGGTAAATCGATTAACCTATTCATCGCAGGATTTTTCTGCTACTTTTCTTCAAAACTTTTGCATTTTCTTAAATTTGGGTAAAAAATCGAATGAAAGAGATCTTTAAGGGCAGTGCTACACGTTCAATATATAACGCGATATTTGAATCGCAATCCATTTTATGAATTAATCGCTCGAGTATGCTACAGGTTTAATATTTATCGCGTCGGTTTCACTATCTTGTGACATAATAAATATTTTTCATTTTTATTTGTTTATTTTTTTATTCTTTCACTTTTTATTAACGTATCGCGAAACGATATCACAAAGTATGCTACACGTTCAATATTTATTGCGTGATTCATGGTTCGCGATCTGGATTTCAGAATATAAGGCTATTCTGCAATATGGATCGCGATCCATCAATACTGCATGCTACACGTTGAATAAATATCGCGATACTGGATCGCGGTCAATATATGTGACCTTTTCCGAGAAAAGGGACCTAGTGTGTGAAAATGAAGTTTTGAGAAAAGCGCATTTAAAGTTTCATAATGCATTATCACTCTAAACACACCTTCAGTTGGGAGATGCGATTTGGTATGGTTAGTTATGATTGGGTGCCGACTTTGGTGGCATCATGCCTATGTGGTGACGTGGTACCAGAATCCACTCCTAAGTCAAAACCCGTTTTTTATTACACTAGGTCCCTTTTCTCGAAGAAGGTCACATATATTGAACGTGTAGCTCTGCTTTAAGGATACCTTAAATACAATAACGAGGAGTTTCCTCCATTCTTGTAAGTGTTCCCAATTATTCGACCTGCTGGTTAATCGGTTAGGTCAATATTCGAAAAATGAATTGAAATTCGTTATTCGGGTCGATTAATTGAAAAAATTGGCGATTAATCGATGAATCGTTTAATACAATATAAACGAATTTCTTTCATCAATAAGAACACAAAGAGCAGCTTTTTGATGAAATATCAAGTTAAATCTTTGCATTGGTTTCTAAAGTGTTTCCAATCTTGGGTTTTTTCAAAGGAATCTGAACACTTTTTATTTTTATAGTGTTTAACCGAAGTGGCACATTTTGTCGATACTCTACGGGAAATGACCAGTCACCAGTCACTTTGTGGCAGGAACCGGTGCTCGAGTTGCTTTTATCTTTTGTTTTTTTTTTCCACACACACAAAAAAAATCCTTTACTAAAGTGGTGTCTCAAAGGCATGAGCTGATTCTGATAGTGTTACCCCGTGATCATTTCATTGGGTTTGAGCAGCTCGTAATATATAGTTTCATGTCATGCCATGAATATTAGGCATTGCGGTGGCTGTCCGGGCAAAACCCGTAACTTTTTGTGCCTGGAGTTGTCGTAATGAATCCTTTTCTAATCGTGTTATACAATGCAATGCAAAACTTTTCCTTTTTTTGGCAAGGAATAGCAATTCTTCGTCTTCAAACTCCTTAGCTGATGTCGTACGAAATTCGACATGTTAGATATTTAGTGTTGTTCTTTACACGTCAACCAAATGACGAAATCTGCCAAAGACGCACATTCAAAAAAGGGTTTTGGCAGCAAGACATTGGAAACAGGTATATTGGTTCATATACTATTAACTGCTTCTTGTGTGACACGCTCATTATTATCTCAAGGTCCCATTGATCCAAATAATAATAATTATAATATTCTTAATTTATTGCTTCACCTTTATGATGGTAGACGATCAATAAAATACCTTTTTGATCCCAGAAAACCGTTGTAATAATCTTTTTGAACAACTGTTAACAAATGCGGCAAACATTTTGCAGAAAGCTTTTTCATCTGAAATTCTTGATTCAAAATAAAATGGACTCGATCATTTGAGATGCCTATGGTATTACCTAATTCACGCACTTACATTCTTCGATCGTAAATGACACATCATGTACTTTCACCTAACACATTCACCATATCATCATGAATTTTTTCTCGCGATAAACCTTAAATTTATCATTATAAAAATACACCAACAGATCGAAATGAAATTTAACATGGGCTCAAATGACAATATACTAAACTTTTTACTGTTAATACCACCATCTCTGTGTCATGCTAAGAACATTTTGAACGGCCCACGTATATAAAAAAGTAAATCATTTGATTCTAGTTTGTGCTTTAATGTCATAAAACAAAAGTGCAAAATTCTTCAAATTATTTTACCAAAGACGTTGACAAAATAACTAAAAAAAACTTAAAATAATTATTAATTGAAATGCTACTTCTGTACTTGGTAATATTTAACACCTCTAGTTTTTGTAGGTGCACTCTTTGCATATAGAAGCTGTGTTTATGCGGCAAGCTATAAAAGTTGGCTTTATGTCATTTCAATATAAATTTGACATAAACCAACCTTTAGTGCTAACACTTAACGTTACTTATTTCAAATATGGATGGCAATGAAGAAAACCAACGTTAATATCTGCCCGCACAAGCACAGCTTATATTGTTTTAACCTTAATTTTCAGTAGATTCTATCGATAAACTTTTTATAATATGCCAATGTGCCTTAAAAGGTATTACTTGAACTCTAAAAAACTAAAAATACAAATATTTTTGTGAAGAAAATCATAATTTTTTGAGCAAAAACTGTTATATTCTTTTACATACACATTGTATCTGTTATACATCTGTGCCTGTATGGTTTGAGTTTTTAATAATATAATTATTTTTCGAAATAAATACATCTTTTTTAATTTTCAGATGAAAATAATTTGTTTTTGTTCAAATTCTTAGAACGTTTAAAGCTATGATTTTTAAATATATACATGAAGGTCCAACTCCCCAAAAATACAACTATGTATACTAAATTTTAGATTTTTTTTAGTTGCTATAACCGGCCATTAGCAGATCGTTTTTATTCACGTTGTTTAATTTTGCAAATATTTATTAAATTAATAAATATAATTTAAATAAATCATTAGTGAAGTGTTCAGTGATCAGTGATAATCATGTCATTATATTATGTTGTTAATTTATAAAAATCTAGCAAATAAAAGTGTTAAAAAAGAATGTAAAAATTTGCAATGATGGTGGAGGCTCCAATTTTTTGTTGCATTTTTGGCGGTTTTTGTTGTTCTTTGTATGCTTTTTTCAATAAATAAAATAGTATGTGTGTATGTAGTTTTTTTTTATCGAAATTAAAAATGAAGCAAAAAATGAAAAAATATAATAAATTAAAAAAAGTAAGAAAAAAATATTAAAATGTATCAAAAATACAAAAAAGTTAAATATAATATTTCAATATATAAGAGTTGTTATAAATGCGTGGTATTGTGTTAAAATAACAAGATGGCGGAAATTGGGAATATGAAATTTATGGTAAGACTTTTCTCATTTCTATATTTATTAAAATTTTAAGATTTTAAACCAAAAATTCTGATTTTAAATAAAGACGTCCGTCCGCCAGTCTGCCGTATATCCATGTAAATCTTGCAATCAAACTGTGGAGGCTAAATAATAATAATGCATTCATACCTAAATCATAAACACGTTTAACCAAAAGAAGTTGATCCTTTTTAAACACGTTTTACCAAAACAATTTGTTTCTTTTTTCCAATAAAGAACTTAATTTGGGGTTTCCACAAGACGTACGTCGCTAGACGAATGAGTGACTACATGTATTTTGTTATTGTATTTTTGTTCGTGTGAAGCAAATCGCCATTTGGCGTTTAAGAAGTACCTGTGAACGTAGACTAAGACGATTGCATTTCATTTTCTCATATTACATAAAATTTCTTAACTACATAACAAATTTTGTTAAATACAATAATTTTCTACCGTATAATTAAACGGTTATGTAAGAAACTTATTTTAAATGATATTGTTTTAACTTTGAAAGTGGACGAGCATCGTTTCGACGAAATATAAACTTATTTGAAGGAAATTTAATACATAATATGTTTCTTTTGGCCCAAGGATGAACTCTATTGAATTTGGTTAGAATCGGTGTATATTCAGACCTACCTCCTATGGAAAATTAATATCAGTGTTGATCTTTAATGGTATTTAAACCATAGATGTGAATGTTAATAGAGTCCATAAATTATTATGTGGACGTTGTCCACATATTAACTACATTCCGATATTTGCTTCAAAGCACTTTTTAGATAATTTCATTTAGATTTTTCAATACATTTTGTATGCCCACAAAATAACAATCACCCGGAATATGATACATATTATACTTGGAATGCCCGACTTTTAATTTTTTTACCAGTGAAATGTGGATTTGTTTACCAGAATACTCCTACCAGTTATCGACATTTAAGATATTTTTCATTGATTTGTTAAATATATGACCATTTTATATTTCTCAATACATCATAATTTTTCTTAAAATAAAACTGGAATTTTCTTTATCCGGGATGTTGTAGTTCGGTCCTAGATTGGAAATAAAAGTTAAAGTTGGTGTTTATTCTTAGTATTATGTTAGTTAAATAATGAAATAAAAATAAAACATTTTTGAACAAATTTATTCGATCAGGAATGCCGTATTTCGACCCTGGGTTTTTCAAGATTTTTATCTCCAATTTTTATTTTTAATAGATTTTTACCAATTTCCAAAGGGGGAACCATAAGTATTGTCCCGTCGCTTTTTTAAGCTTTTGAGATTCTTTATATTTCAAATAGTTCACTTAAGAGCTTTAAAGTATTTTTTTTTTGCTTGTGAGCTCTTCTCATAGTTTAAGCAGCTGGTTTTATGTAGTCTCTGTGCTTTTGGTTACAATCCTTGTCGAAATTTAGAAGTAAATAAACTAAGAAAAAATACTTTGAAAAAGTTTCCGGCAACCTAAACTCTTTGATTCAAAATCAATCTCATACCAAGACAGAACACATCAACTCGACCATTTTTTGGAAAAAAGGTAAACAATCAATATTCATTTGTGTGCGTAAATATATATATATATATGCATTTATATAAAAGTATATTTATAAAATTAATTTAATAAAAAACAAAAATTGTAATAACAAACAAATTTTACATAATAGTTTAGTGTAATTATAATTTACTGATAATGGGAGGATGAGCTAAAGACCAAATCTGTTGTATATCTTGATTAGCAACTAAATTATTTAAAATACTCAAATCTAAGAAAAAGTGAAGAAAATTAAAAAAAAAACAATAACAAATAATAAAAAAAATTCCCACCATTTGTTTTAGCATTATTCTCTAAAATAGAACATATAGCAATAATGCGTACCGCACTATTTATATTCGGGTACAGCACATTGTCCATTTTTATGTTAGACACACAAATACCTATAATACAACCATGTTCAACCTGTACACAGCCATCAGACATTATAGCAGCGGGTGTATATCTTATAATGCGATCTTGGAATATTGAAGGATCAAAATAATATTTTAAATTGAAATTGACAAAATAGGGAAATCCAGCATTGTAGACAGTTTAACCTAGACTCGGTTTCGATTGAGCCAAACGGACACAATAACGTTGGGGAATGTTATCGGTAGTGGAAAGTAAGGCAACATCATAAGCAGTATCGAAATGATTACGCCACAATACATCAACTTCAAATTCACCATCAACACTACGACAATATACTCTAGAGTTTTCCTTAAAACAGATATTAACAGATAAATATCTATGGTTTTAATTAAGACAAGTTTATAATACCTGAAATACCACATGAGAACAGGTTAAAATGAATTTCTTATTTTGCACTCTTACAAATGTGCCTGTGCCCTGATTTCCATCAGCTGCAATAACCACAATAGTACGTTCCCCTAAAAATTATAAAAATTATAATAAAATCTAGTTTAAGGTGATCGTTAACTTACAGGCAAAATTTGATGGTTCTCTTGGTAGCATTATTGTTGTAATCCTTATGTCCAATTGGTTCATAAAGTCTCTTAGTAAATGCGCAAAATTAGCTGCCAAAGTCATGTCCAGATTTTGATTGTTACGTTGAAATACTGTGCAAATAATAAGACCAATTAAACGTTTAAAAAAAAGCAATACATTTCAATTAATAAGTGCTTGAAATTAACTTAATTAAATATTTTCTGTACTAATATTTATATCAAAGTAAAAAAAAGTACTTTTTTTTAATCGAACTGAAAGTTTGTGTTTTTTTTCTATTATTATAATAACTTATAGTTCGCTTTATAATAAAAAAATAATGTCATATCGTTTCTACAAAGCCACACATGAACTCAATCACCATTCGGATCAACCATCTCGGATTTCAATGAAATTCACCATAACTGTCTTACTATACAAGTTCATGGCGAAACTCAAATTTGAGAGTCCAGATCCTTTTGGTTTCCGAAATATGATGTCATGAAAGTTGCAAAAAACGTTAAAATTTTACTAAAGTATCATCAGAAAAGGGAGTATAACTTTTAAACTATACAATATAAAAAATTAGTGTTGGCCTTATTTTTTAGTTGATAAACCTAAAGGGTCCATGATCTGAATATTATGTTTCGTTGAGTTCTTGACGAGTATAATAGTCATGGTGAATTTCACTTAAATCGAAAATGGTAAATCCGAAAATGCCCTTTTTATGATTGAGTTACATGGTTTGACTCATATTGAAAAAATAATTTTTCCTGTGAAAATTGTACAGAATTTGTTTTCAAGCAAATTTAATATATATAACCATTATTTGCTGGTGAAAATGTGACATTTTAAATCAAATGAAAAAAAAATAATTTTTACTATTTAAATTGGTATTTGAGTCCATTTTATGAAAACTTCTAAGTGAAAAACAACTTACTATGCTTTATTTTTAGATTTAAAATTTGTATGGAATTTGCAAGTTGAGAAAAAAAAAAATACGCGTTTTTGGGTTCAGTATTAACTCAAAATTTATAATATATCTAATAAGAATTTTTACAAAATTAATGTCACAGATTAAATAAAAATTTAATCGACTTTATTATCTAGTTAGTCGCCCTGTATCTTAAATTTCTCGATGCGAAAACTTCTCGCATCAGATAAAAAAACGGGGCGCACTGGTCACACTTTTTAACAAAAAATTTTTAATTTTCATAAGATTCTTCCAAATAAATACAAAATATTAATGTACGAAGGCTGATCAATAAAAACGTTACTTTTCTAACTTCCCTCGCGTTTAACATCTGTTAAAAACATACAACCTCGTGCATTTTTTAAAAATGGAAAAAAGTGAATTTCGAATGCTCATTAAACATTATTTTTTGCGAAAAAAACCGTCAATCAAACCAAGCAAAAGCTTAATAAATACAATGGGGACTTTGCACTATCGATTTTAATGGTAAAAAAGTGGTTGTGGCCTTACAAGCACGGAAGATGCCGAACGTTCTGGACGCCCAGTTGAGGTCAAAAAAAAAAAATTCACGATATGGTGTTGGCCGATCGGAGATTGAATGTGCGATAGATTGTGGCAGACATAGGCATCTCATCACATGGCTCAGTGGTTTCAATTTTAAACGATCATTTGGGTATGAGAAAGCTTTCCGCAAGATGGCTGCCGCGTTTGCTCACAATCAACCACCAACGGAATCGTGTGACAGCTTAGTTTCCATGGCAAAAATCCATGAAGTAGACTACGAATTACCCTCTCATTCGCCTTATTCACCGGATTTAGCCCCCAGTGACTATTCCCTATTTCCAAACCTATAGAAATGGCTCGGTGGAAAGAGATTTTGCTTCAACGATGAAATAATTGATCAAACAAATGCCTCTTTTATGGACATTGAAAAATCCTGCTGTTAAACTCAAAGTAAATGACAGGACAAGTGGTACTTGATGAGAGCAGTGTTGCATTTCATATAACTACGAGGGAAGTTCGAAAAGTCACGTACTTATTGACCCGCCTCGTATAAAATTTTTATCTGTGCCTTGCACGATTTATGAGATTTTTATTTTAAAATTCTGATATTTTTAGGCATGTTTTCAAAATTTGAATATGGCAATACTGGCTACGCAATTTTTCATACTTTTTCGTTTGTTAAAGAATTTTGGTTAACATTTAAACAGAAAAAAGAATTATTTTCGGCATATTAAAGTTTTTACAAATTCAGAAATTTCTTAATCTCATCTAATAGTTTTGCATAAAAAGTAGGTGCCGCAAAAACCATTTTTTTACCCAGAAAAATTTTCTAAATGTTCTTAATCAAATCAAAATACCACTTTGAAAGAAAAAATCTCTCTTCTTTGTATATTTAAATAATTTTGGAAAAGTACTATTAAAAAAATGTTAACAATTGAAATAAAAAAAATTAAATCGCTCTTCTATTTAAAATTTATCTTGAAAGTGTTGCTACGGCTTTGTAAATAGGTTTAATGGATTTCTATAGCCTATAGGTCTCATGAATGTTTTGCGATCAAATAAAGTTTATTTTTACAAAGTATTTAGAATTCAGAAAATTATTCCATTATAATTTTCTTATTATACGTTAATGTTTGCAAAGGAAAAATCGACAAATGGAAGCGTATACCCATTTCACCCGGTAAGACTTGACTCCTTAAACAACAGTTGTTCTTTATTTATACTTACAATTTATTATTAAAAACGGACGAACCTTCACAACCCAATGGTAAATTATTGGATAATACAAATAGCGAAGCATCTTTGCCCATAACATTTGATACCTTTACAATGCTAATAGTCTTATAAAAATTCTCCATGCCAAATGGAGAACACATAGTCAAGATATCATCCAATGGTCGTATAGGCAACAGATATCTTAAATAATGAGCTATGTTCAAATTTCTCTGTCCACTGTGAGGTTTTACCAGGACGCATTGTTAAAATTAAAAATGACGTCAATAACACCTCATTATGATCTGTGGTTAAGGATTCACAGATTAAATAAAAATGCAATCGACTTTATTATCTATTTAGTCGTCCTGTATCTTAAATTTCTCGATGCGAAAACTTCATTAAAAGCGATGGAATTTAACATTTTATGTAAATTTCATATCTCTTTGGAACTAAAGACATAGAAGTTTGGCACGATAACGTGTTAAAATATGTGGAATATTTTTATTGCGTGCGGTTACCTTAATGGGCAATTTACGGCGATCAAAGGTAACTTGATAGCTTAAGGAATTTAAATGTTGTGCCTCGTCACTTTGAGCATCCTGGGCATTAATCAGTTTACATTGTTGTAATTTGTGTGCTGGCACAAACATTTTCATTTGTATGATCCGCTACAAATGGTAGCATGGGTCTAACATACGGTTTTAATATACATCCCGAAGTAATGATAACTTCATTATTTATAATTATTGGGGATTGTTTGGCATTAGGATAATTGCTAACTTCCAATAGAGCGTGACGTATTTTTAGTAACATATTGAAGTTTGGTTATTTCGTTAATTGTGCTGTAATTTAAATTTTGTAATAAATTCCGATTTTCTTTATTACAATTTTTAATTTCATTTCGTTTTTGTGGACTAATCAGAGTATTTTGTTTTACAAAAAGCTTTGTTTTTCCAGAAAGCCCATAGGTCTATTTTGTTTTTTTTACTTCTTGCACAACTTAAAATTTCTATAAAATATTGTATTTATTAAGTTAATGTGTTTTAAAAATATATGTACAATGAAGTTAGATTTTGCAATTATTTGTAAGTAATTCTAATTTTTATAATGAAAATTTCAGCTTTTTTTTTACTGATTTTATGCAAATTGTTCCAATTATTTGTTTGTTTTGATATTTCCTTTGTTTTCTTTGTGTCTTTTTTTTTAATCTTTAGTTGAGAGACAGTGTTGCCAATTTGGTGGTTCATAGCTGTAAAAAAATTTACCAACAAATCGTTATAAAATATTTTTTTTTATAAACAAAGGCAATTTTTATTTGGTAGATTATCAAAAGATGGTACAGAAAAAATGGTTTTATTAAAAAACTGGGCTTTTCAAAAATCGGTTTTCAGTTTACTCCAAAAATCGTTATTTTAAAAAACTGGTTATTTTTATATCATAATTAACGATATAAAAACAAAAATCTTGAAAGATTTGTAATGTTTTTAAGAAATGCCTACCAGCCAATTTATACGACGCAATTGATTGCGTGGAATTTTTTTAAATACCTTTTTAAAGTTGCTGCCAAAGTTATGTCTATTTATACGGGCAAAAAAAGAATAATAATTGCATGCAATAAAGTCACCGTCTAAATTGGCTCTTAGTAAAGTGATATTTCACTTGAGACTTATGCCAAAATTTTGTAAATCCCCTTGCGTTCAACGCCTCACCTGCAATTCACTTTCTAATGCCAACGCGAGTGTAAAAAAATCGAATTTTATAATTCACTACGTCATTGCGTTGGACTTTTACGTTATTACCTTAATTGTCAACTTAAAATAATTTCAGTGTTACCTGCATTTATGCATATATAGAATTTATGTTTGATTTGTTACATTTATCCCTACTTTTTTGCTTTTGGTAATACCAATGTTTACAGCTGATTGAAATAAAAATAAATAAAATTAATAATTTGATTTTTTTTTGTATTTTGTGTATAAAATTATAAATAGTCTTGTATAAAGACTAAAAAATAAATAAAGACAAAAAATAAATAAAAATAAAACATAAATAAAAAAAAAATCATTGAAAATCAATAAGATGTACTCATTTCTTTTTGAAACCTGGTCTTCCTCAGATGATGAAGAATCCAACCAGGGCACATTGGGGTGAACAGTGCCAAAACGAGGATTAATTCAAAAAATGAAATTAGTTTTTAGTATAAGTATTTGGTACCATATTAGTAGCTAAAATTCAACACCAATAACTGTAAACAATTTGGATCTATGTTGTTTAATTTTTTTGTTATACGCTCCCAAAATTGAATAATATTTGCTAATTTGGCAATATTTGTTAAAAAGTAAAAATCAAGATATTTTGATTGCGATTTATTTTCTAGAAAACACTATTTTTAAAAATGGATCCATCAACTTCAGGTATTTGACTAATTTTATAATAAATTTTTGTAAAGAAAACTATTGCGGATATATTTTTAAACTTTTTTTAAAATCGGTAAAAAAAGAGTTTTTTTTTAAAGAAATGTTGATTTTCAAAATATTTGTGAGAATACTTGGGCAAAACTTTTTATATATTCTTAAAATATGAAATTTCAGTTTGCATATTAAAAAAAAACCTTTCCCGTTTTTTCCCCATTTGAAAATATATGAAATTTTGTGAAACACATTAACTTAATTTTGTTTTTCTGTTTTGTTTCCTTTAAGTGATTATTTAAGTTATTGTTGTTGTAAGTATGATTTTTGTAACAGACTGTGCAACAAGTAAAGAGTTTAACTCAGTTGATAAAATGATCGCGAAAGAAGCATAGTTGGCAGTCAATACTCTTTCATAATAACGGTAGATGAAAATATAACAAAATTTTAAAGGTTATATTATAAAATAAACTTCGTGATGTTTGAAGACACATGTCACTATTACAACCGCGGTTTAAAATTTTTGTATTGATCAGAGCGTGATAGACAACCACCGTTATAATGAAAAGGTATTGCTTGCCAACCATGGAAAGAAGTAAATGTGGATAATTTAATGTTTGGTTTATCCATTCTTCATGAATGAATGTGTCTGCCACATTTGTCGTATAAAATTATTGTAAAAAAATGACATGATAAAAAATTGTTTCTGACACAAAATCACGCATTCAAAAAGAATTCAGAGAGCACACTGGACTTATCGTTGACCAACCAAAACCAGGTTTTGAAAATTCTAATGATGGTAACACTGCGATGCGGTTGTTCCGAAATGCAGAAGTTTCTCCAAAAATTGATATATAATTAATAAAAAGATTGCATATAATACTTATTGTCGTTTCCTGTGGTCACATCGAAAAATTACACGACTTAACCATGATTTTTTATGCCTCTCACTTTACACAAATTCTTAATTCATGGACCTGAAATAGTATCCCATGCTCTATTGTTGTTGTTTTGAAATTTTTCCTTTGAAAAGGTGTTATTATTTCCAATTTGAAAAGGTTTCCTACTATATCATTATTCGTCCGTTGTAGTTTAATCGTTGGGTCTTATATGTGGAGTCACCATTAAGAATATCATTCATTCTTGAACTATAGTCAATTGTAATAAACTGTAATATTACCCTTATCCGTATTTAGAATTAAAATGTCCCTGTTATTTCCCAAAAATTTCCCCGTTTCCTTAACATTGTCAAGAATAAACTTGTCCCAATGACATAATAAAATAAGATAGGAAATTAAATAAGTTTTTAAAAATGTAATAGAATAATTTTTTTTCCTGTGTATAATTTTTATTATATTTTAAAATTGACAATTTTGTTGTTTCATGAATTTTGTTTTTTTTTTTAAATCAAATGAAGACATTTTTAATCGGTTTCTTATAACTCACGTCTCTAAATTTCAAGCATAAACAAACATTATGATAAAGAACTACATAATTTAAATTTATTTTCGATGATGATGTTGATGATGATAATAATGAAAATGATTATTATGATGAAGGTGAAGATAATTATGAAGATGAAGATAATTTTTAATTCCATATTTTAGCAATGCATGTGCCTTGTTTCAAAAAAATATATTTTTATGTATATGTATATAATCAGAGGCTTTCTTAATTAAAAAAACAACAAATATTTGTAGGATTTTAGTTTCGTAATATATAGTCCTTAGAAATATAAACTCAAAAAAAAATAAACTTAAAACTTATTTAAAAAATCTTATATTATAAACATGGTTGGCAAGCAAAACCTTTTCATTATAACGGTAGTTGTCTATCACGCTCTGATCAATACCAATACCAAAATTTTAAAACGGCCGTTGCAATAGTGACATGTGTCTTCAAATATCACGGGGTTTATTTCATAATATTACCTGTTAAATTTTGTAATATTTGCAAAATACCGTTATAAATCGGCGTTTTAGTATTTTAGCATTATTATAACGGTAGTTTAAGATATTTCTAAATTGAACCGGTGAAAAAGCGCAATAAACACGGTTATACAAAAAGACAATTGCCTTTAATGGAAGGGCCATTTTAAAATTTTCATATCGGTCCTAAAGTAGCTGTGGTAGCCAACTACCGTTATTATGAAAAGGCATGGAATGCCAACCATTATAATAAATTACAGGCTTGATGGCGTGGTAATATTTGAAATTGTTCGAAAAAGTTACATAGTTTTTTTTTTAGGTTGTTTAAAAAAATAATGAAAGTTTTTTTATCAATCAAAAAATCCAAAAAAAATATTATGTCATAAATTGTAGGCTTCCCTGAATTAATCCTCATTTTGCATATGTTTTACCCCACTGTGTAGGGAGGGTATCGGTGTTACCAAACATCAATTACGGTACAATATTGATGTCAAAATACAAATTGTGTGTGTTTTTTTTAATAGTTTGAAAAAATTTCAAACCAACGCTCAAACAATTCAAGTGGTGATCTTGACATCTCAAGTGATTAATTTTTCAGCCCTATGATTTATGAAATTCTAATTTGTATTTATAAAGTTTCAAATAACGTAAGGACAGCAGATTTCACGCGAGCAATCACCTACTTTATTTAAGTGATTTACAACATCGATTTTTTTTAAAAAATGTTGTGAAGTAAGGCGTTGCGTTTTGCAAAATGAGGGCATGAGATGAAAATTTAGTCGCAGTAACTGAAAAATTGTCGGCGTATAAAAAAAATGCAAAACATTTATTATCACTATTTTTTTTTTTAAATCAACTAACGAAATGTACTGTAAATCGTATTAGTTGTTTAAAGCAGTTATTTTTCGTATAATAATAAATAACTAAAACAGTACACAAATCATTTTTGTTAGTTATTTAAAAACAAAAAAATTTCTTTCGAGGCTTTTAAAATTATTGTTTAGTTTATATTTGTTTTAAATGATATATTTTTAGTTTTCAAATAAAAATCAGAAAATTTTATGATATTTCCAATGGATAAAAATGCAATAACTAAAGGTAAATCCGTTTTAAATTTAAATCTTGAATTGGAAGAAATAACTAGAATTTTTTTTTATATATTTTTATAAATGAAATACTAAAATTATAACTGTGGTTTTTGGCAATTTTGTTAGTTGTTTTAAAATTTTTGTAGTAAAATGCTGCAAATGCCATGAAAACAACAGAGGTAAAGATTAATAAAGAAATGTTCTGAAATGTTGTTTACTGTATGAAAGAGAATAAAAGACTAAATTTAGAACTTGATGAGGAGTATCATGTCACCAATAACCGGGAGAGTCCGGTTGAAAATCGCTCAATTTTAAAATGCCATCACTAAGGCCGAGTTTTTGGGACGTGAGTGTTAAACTTGGTTTGGTTAAACCGAAAACGCATTTTGTCATCATTTCCAAGTTCATTAATATAAATTTGTCGGAACAACTTTTCTTTGGGTGAATTTTGGTCTTCATTGAATTAAAACAAAATAACCCAAATTTCAAAAGCAGTATTACAGTTACAAACTGTGATAAACTGAGTTTAAAGATAATCTACATCCTAAAAACTCGGCCTAAAATGGTTAAACCTTCAACAAATGCTGCAACTTAATACAGCCGGGCCTCGATTATCCGTGATGATCGGGACCAGAAGCAGTACGCATAATCGATTTTCATGGTTAATCGAATAACAATTTTGATTATACAGTTTTTTTAATATTTTTATTATTTAACAAGTGCACATTGGTGTACATACATATTTACACTAAAAAAATTAAGTCAAGAAGTTTATGTACATTTTTAAATTAAATAAGTATGTATACATTAAATTTTCTACTAAAAAGATGAGGCAAAAAAGGACATTAAGCAAAAAAAGAATACAACTTCATAAAAAAAGTCGTGTAATGTTGTTTGTCTAATATTTTCCAACTTATAATTTTCTTTTATAAGTTTTTCTTATATGCGATAAACTTGAATTTAATCCAGCGTAATGCCGGAACAACCAGGGCTATCCAGGAAATTCAGCAATGTGCTAGATGCCTCTATCGCTTCTTTTAAAGTGGTTTCTGAAACAATTCCATCGTCTTCATCAGTGTCTTCCAATCCAATCCATTGTTTCGCTCAGGTTCATCTGAGTTACTGTTTGCCATGCTTATAATTTCTTCATCTGACAAAACAGCAAATTGGGAGGCATTTTCATAACATTTGAGTCATGTCTCTATATCCTCTGTGGTAAAGTCATCAGTAATATTGATTATTTGTGCCACATTCTCGAGCATATTCGATATTTCCATACCTATAACAAAAATCAATGAATTTTTTTATAAAATTTTAAAAATATGCCTACACACCTTCATTATCCGGGCAGAGCAAACATTTTCAAAAGCATTTTTCAAAACTTCAGAAGTAACAACGTCCCAAGCATTATCAATAAACCACAGGGCTTTCTTTATATTAAATTCTTTCTTATAATCTTTTCTATACTCTATACTATACTACTATGTACTATAGTTTTACGATAATGGCATTTAAAACTCCATATTACACCCTGATCCATCGGCTGGATCAAGGACGTACAATTCGGTGAAAAATATTTCACAATAACGTTTTTAGCCTTTAAATCGGAAACGTCTGGATGTCCAATAACAGAAGGATTTTGCTATCATCTGTAAGACCGATATTCTTAAAATGCTCTCTAACCTCTGGCACAAAGTTTTTGTTATGTTGTTGTGTTGCTTTTGAATTGGCCTTATAAATTACGGGAAACTCGCATACATTTTTTGGGGCTCTTGGACGAGCACTTACATAGTCGGTTGAAGATTTTTCTCCTTCAGCATTGTCTTTTTATTCCATGTCTATTCTTAAAATTTTGCAACCACCCGTGGGAGTATTCACACTCAGAATGAATGTTTAGTTTTGTGTGGTATATTTTAACCTTTTCTCGTATCATCAGTCCTGTAATTGGAGTGCCTTAAAAACGCTCTTGTCTGAACCATTCGTAAAGTGCCAAATCTACTTTTGGCTCTTCAGCTGTCTTTAAAGTTTTTCGGTTACGAAATCCTACCACCGAATCACTCTCTGCACAAAACTTTAAAAACTTATCTTTGTTTTTTATAATGTCATAAACGGTCTGTATCCCAACTTCGTATTTTTGAGCTAGCATTTTAACACTCACATTATTTTTCGAATGATCGCTAATAACTTTCACTTTATCTTCAATATTTAAAACGTTTCTTTGTCTTTTTACCACTGGTTACCATGTCATACTAAACATATTTAGATCTAACCACCCGCACTTTTCAAATTTCAAAATTAAACTAATCACTTGTAAATGCTTCTGACTTATTGTATGCAAACAAGGGAATTCCCCATTTTCATGTTTATTATATTGTATGTATGAATTTAAAGTTAATAAAAAAAATTCTGCCATCACGGATAATAGAGATAATCACGGTTAATCGAAGCAAACAATTTGAAAACATTGCAAACAAAAAACAATAGACTGATCTTTGGCCATCACGGTTAATCGGGGTTGCCGGTTAACCGGATCACGGATAATCGAGGCCCAACTGTACAATATTTATTATGCAGAAAATTAAAATAGGAAATGCACCTGATTACTTGATCGAACAAATAAAATATTTTGGAGAAATTCAACCTTATAACCTCAGGATTTTCTTAGGCTTTAGACCACAGTGAGCTGATACACATGCAATGCAAAAAAGAATGACACAAATATAAATCTTTTTAGACTGAAATGTGCTAATTTTATAAAAAAAAAAACATTAATTTTTAATCAGAATATATACCTAGTACTTTCATAATTACTGACACACAGTTAGTCGCCCCCACTGTAAGAAATCCACTGAACATACTCTCGTTACGTTGACAGTTTTTTGGCAACTAGCATTTAAACTTCATTTTTGTGTAAAAAGTTATTGTCGTGCGTTACTTTAAATTATGGAATGGGGAGATATTGAAAACCGTATTGTCGTAATTGGCCTAAAAAAATGTGGAATGGAAACTGGAGACATTTATGGAACATTGCAGACGCTCGGGGTTAGTCGTAATTTTGTTTATCGTGCTGTGAAACTGTTTGGGGATACTGGTGGAGTAGCAGACCGTCCGCGATCTGGCCGTTCGCGCTCTGTGCGAACTCCCAGAACTGTTAAAGCTGTACAGAATCTAATTTATCGAAATCCACTCCGAAAGCAGCAAATAATGTCGCGGGAGATGAATATATCGAAGGTATCCATTTCTCGCATCATTAGATATGACTTGGGACTTCGGGCTTACAAAAGACATACGGGGCATCTACTTACAGCGGCGTTAAAGCAGAAACGGAATCAAAAATCAAAAGCATTGATTCGCCAGTACGCCAAAAACCGCCATAGAAAAATTATGTTTACTGACGAGAAAATTTTTACTGTGGAGGAGTCGTTCAATAAACAAAATGATAGAGTCTATGCTCAGTCATCTCTGCAAGCAAATGAATTGGTTACTAGAGTTTAGAGAGATCACCATCCTGCTTCTGTGATGGTATGGTGGGGAGTCGCCTATGATGGGGTCACCAAGCTTCATTTCTGCGAAAAAGGTGTTAAAACTTCGGCAAAGGTGTACCAATCTGACGTTTTAGAAAAGGTTGTGAAGCCATTAGATAGCACATTGTTCAAAAACGAGCCGTGGACCTTTCAACAGGACTCTGCCCCAGCCCATAAGGCAAAAACCACTCAAGACTGGTTAAAAAACAATTTAACAAACTTTATTTCTACGGATGATTGACCATCGGGTAGTCCAGACCTGAATCCTTTAGACTATAAATTGTGGTCCGTTTTAGAAGGCATGGTCTGCACTACTCACCACAAAAATTTGGAATCGCTTAAGCGTGCACTTATCCGCGCAGTGGACAATTTCCCTATGGAGGTCGTGCTTACTGCAATAGACGACTTGCCGGTCAGACTTTGGTCGTGTTGGAATGCAAATGGCGGCCATTTTGAATAATTTTTTTTTGTTATATTCTTCAATATTTAAAAAACCAAAATAAAAAGAAAAAAATAAAAAACCTCTTGTTGTTTGTTTTTTATCAAGAAAAAACCGTGTGTCAGAATAATTGAAAGTACTAGGTACTATTTTGTTAAATTAATATGAAATGACATAATTTAAAAGTATTTTAAATATTACTAATAAACAAAATTTAATTATAATTATTTTTACTGCATTCGTTAGTTGATTTTAAAAAGTTAAAAATACAATGACAATATACAGTGGTGGAAAAATTAATAGGAACGACCAAAATTTTCAGATTTTTCTTAAATTGCTATTAACTTCTAAATAATCAAATTAAGAATACATATAAACTTAAACCCCTTCAGCGTGTTTAACTAAAAGTATTATAAATTATATATTACTCCATCAATAAGTAACGAAAAACTGTAATTCTTGAAAGAGATCCTGGAAAAAATAATGAGAACGATAGAATTTTTTTAATATATTATAAATTATGTAATAATTACCATCATATCTAAGTATTATATTAATATTTGGTAGACGCTCCTCACATCTGCGTTGCATAGATTCAACAAGTTTTTCACAAACTTCCAGGGGTATGGAGTACCAGGCTTCATTCATTTTTTCCCACAAATCATTTTTATTTTTGGATTTATACATTCCTATTTTATTTTTCAAGACTCCCCAAAGGTGCTCAATCGGGTTTAGGTCCGGCGACTGAGAAGGCCATTCCATAACAGGCACTTTATTCTCCCGAAGTCACGTTTTTAACGGGTTAGAAGCATGTTTTGGGTCGTTATCCTGCATAAATTCCCACTTCAGCGGCATTTTAGAATGTTAACGTATACTATAGCGCACATTTTTTCTTTTTTATATTTGGGATCGAATTCCTGGTTTTTGGGTTTCCTTACATACATTTTGCGATCAGAACCAAACAAATTTATCTTTGTTTCGTCTGACCACAGCACATTTTTCCAATTTTGGCGATGTTGGTGTTGCTTGGCAAATACTAGACGTTTTTTAATATTTTGCTTGCTCAACAATGGTACTTTTCTCGCACTTCTACCCATCAACCCAACTTCTTGTAGACTGTTTCTAATTGTGCGACTACTAACTGGAGCACATAGTTCATTTTTAAGTTCATTTAATGACAGAAAAGGATTGTTTTTGGATAACCGGACTAAGAGTTTATCAAATCGAACAGATGTTTTACGCTTTCTACCTCTCGTTTCAGTTTTAACTTAAGCATGAATTGCGTTAAAAACCTTTGTTTTGGAACACTTCATTTATTCAGCAATTTTTCCCATAGATTTTTCATCACATTTTAATCTGAGAATAATATCTTTTTCAACCAGAGTTTAATGAATTCCGCGACCCATTTTCGACAGCAAATACCGAACAAATGCATGTGAAAGCTTACTTTATATAATTGAATTTTATATTTACAGTTGATTATTGGCAATCTCTTTTGGGTAAATGTTCAAACTCTGACATAATCTATATTGGCTCAAAGATAGTGTTAGTGCAATCGTTCTTACTAATTTTTCCATGCTTTTCCTTACCTTTTCCCACTCTCTAACAAATAAATTTTGATTTGTAAAGGGAATCATAAAACAACCAATTTTATATTATAATACCGTTATATTTTGCTCCATTTCACAGTCTTCACCAAACAAATAGGTTATTTAAGAAAATTTCTACAACTATTTTTTGAGTAAAAATTCATCGTTCCTATTAATTTTTTCACCACTGTATAAATAAATTGCTGACAGAGGTGCTGTCGAACTTACAAAACTTTGAATCTAATCTATTTAAATTACCTTATAGATGTGTTTGTGCGGTTATTTATGTACGAAAATCCCATACAAATTTCGTTAAAAGTAAGCACGTCCATTTATAGACGTTATTCTCAATCTTTATTAAAAGTAGTTTATTATACTACACTCTTAATAAATAATTGTTGAAATCTACTCTTTTTAAAGGAGGTAACTTGTTACCTACTATAAATTGGGTAAATAGTAAAAGGGTTTAAAATCAAAATATATAGACACATATTGGGTTTAAAAATAATAGACACAAAATGTGTTTAAATGTGAAAAAGGTTCAGAAACATTTAAATGTTGTTTTATTAAGATTTTATGTATCTAAACCTTTCAAATTAAATGTGTAAATATTTATTTTATATGTTTGGAAACATGCTGAAAAATTTTAATAAACATAAGTTTAAAACAAATGTATTTTAAATATAATATATGTTTTATTAAAAGAAAATATTGCAAAAAGAAAATCTTAACAATTATTATAACATTTTTAAATAACACTTATTAAAATTAGCAGTAGAATTTTTAAATGTAACAAATAACTAAAACGTAAACCAATATGGATAAAAATCTGTTTTTTTTTATAGAAAAACTCTCAAAATATACCTATCATATTTTTTTTATAATTGATACATTATTTTTTCTATAAGCTTATTAAATGTTCTTCTCAGCGTAAAAGTCCTTACAACGTGAAAGTTTTTTTTTATAGGAAAAGTCCTTCAACTCCGTTGCTGTTTTCTTTAAAAAAGTTATCAGAATCAGAGGGCTTTTCTATAAGAAAAGTTCTCATAGAATCTTTTTCTATTAAAAAACCTTCTCTGAATCTGACGTTTTTCTATAAAAAGAAAAGATTCTGAAGAGTCTTCTATTTAAAAAAGTATCATGAATTTGATGATTTCTATGGATGAAAAAATCCTTTTTTAACATTGAGTATGAAAATTTTACTGTGAAAAAATCCAAAGAATCGTTAACGTTTTTTGTTAAAAAAATTATTAGGATCAAAAAAGTTTTAAGGATATTTTCCATAAAAAAAATATTAGAAGAGATAAAGTTCTTACAATATAAGAATATTACCTACTGAACAATTTCTCAGAATCGTTAGATTTTTTTGCAATCTACTTTGAAATGACTTCTTCGAAATTGGTGATCAAAAGACATTATCTGAAGTATTTACATGTCATTTTAAAAGGAAGATACCCCACCCATAAACCTATATATTTTGAAGTTTATTTAAAACAAATAACTGCCACTAATTTTTTCATCATAATCTCAACAAAATTGTAAGTGCCTTCGGTGGGTTACTATAACTTAAAAATCAGTCGTTTTTAAACACACTTTTACATCGCAAAGTGATGAAAACTACAGCTTTTCCCAATACATGTTGATAATCTCTTCATCAATAAAAATTGTCGAAAGTTTGTGGGTTTTGTTGATTTTTAATATTTTTCTT
Source organism: Eustalomyia histrio (assembly GCA_949748255.1). Classification (NCBI taxonomy): domain Eukaryota; kingdom Metazoa; phylum Arthropoda; class Insecta; order Diptera; family Anthomyiidae; genus Eustalomyia; species Eustalomyia histrio. The sequence goes on from OX456527.1 coordinate 46,159,486, forward strand.
CTATTGCAAATTGTTGATTTCGCTGATCTGGAAATACTGTTGATAATCTTTATGATCATTATATCAAGAATAAATATAAAATAAATTTGTTTAGTGGATACAAATATTATTTGGCTCTCAAAATGATTTAGAGTTATCTTTATTAAATGGATTTATTTTTTTTTAGAAAATTTAAATCACGTATTTTTAGGCGATTTTTATGTATCTTTTTAATAAAAAATACATAAAATTTTGCTTGAAAACAAATTTTGAAATTAAACTTTTAAATTAAACACAAAATGCATAATTTTTTATTAAAAATGTTTATAATATTTTAATCATGTTTCTAAACAGTTAAAACACTATACTTAAGTAAAACCTTTTTTTCAAAATTTCTTTCGAACAGTCTATGCTTAAAATAGGACAATTTTTCATAAAAATTTACACACTATTGAATTTTTTTACATGTATTTTTTAGAGTGTAAACTTTCTCTTAAAAGACCTTTAGTAATAATTTGAATTCAAATTATCTTCTTTTTTTGTATTTTAAATTAATAGTTAAATTGTATTTGTTTTTAAGATGTTTGACAAGGTATTAAATAAATTAGTACGTAAAAGAACATTAAACTTTGTTTAATCTTCTACAGGTGCTATTATTTTATAGTGAATTATCCTGTTAACCCCTCTTCGCACAAATACAGCAAATGGATTTGTAGCGATTTTTATAATTAGATATAGTGCTTTTATAAATAAAGTGATAACACTAATTCTATGTTTTTTTTTGCATTTTTGTGTTTCGTATATGTACTAAAATTTTTATAACACCTCTGTTTTCGAAAAACAAAACAAAAACAACTGTTTTGTGTTTTGTTTTAAGTTTGTGCCTCGAGTTAAAATTGATGAAAATATTGTTCCAAATATGATTAAAATTTTCTTTTTAATTACTTTAACTACGAGTCTTGCTGCTGGAGTAGCTTATGACTGTTCTACATTATTAATGGGTCAGTTTTTATGCCCTGATCCAGGAAGGAATCAAATAGATCCACGTACACAACAGTTTTATGGTTGTGAACAAACAGGACAAGCTAAAGGTAAATATGATGTGACAAAAACATTCTAAATACAAAATACTTTTAATATACTCTGCAATTATAGTATGGTGTTTAGCTGCAGATGGTATTGAATGCCTGGGTACAAATAACAATACATTTACCAAAGATATGCCCTGTAAATGGACGTAAGTTTCTGGAATACTCTTACATCTTTTATTATAGTTCATGCAAGATTTTGTTTTTAGTAATGGCTACCATTTGGACTTTGTTCTATTGGTTTCTGTTTTTACCGGCATGTTTGGTTTGGATCGTTTCTATTTGGGTTACTATGGAATGGGTTTGTTAAAGGCCTGCACTTTGGGAGGTTTCTTCATTGGTCAATTGGTTGATATTATATTGATTGCATTACAAATTGTACGTCCTGCTGATGGTTCTCATTATATTATACCGTATTATGGTGCTGGCGTCGATATCATACGCAGTAACAATGATACATTTCGTGTACCCAGGGATGATTGGTGAAATTCTAGCAGTTGTAGTTGGAAAGAGAGAAAAAAAAAGACTTTGTGATTTGTAGAATTTAAGATATATTTAAAAAAAATTAAAGTAGCCCGATTGAAAATGTTTTTTTATCTAGTAACTAACTTCAAAGCTCGATATTTCGTTACCAGTTGTTGAAAACACCGGAATATATTAAGAAAAAAAAAAATCAATTCTCTTTTCTAAGAAATTTCCTCTTTAAATAAATTTTTTTAAGCTATTCCTATTGGATGTTTCAATTTAAATATTTCAAATTTCTAAATTGTAATAAAGGGGTTTTAATCCTTTATTATTTATTTAATTATATTTTAAAAAGTGATCACCGGTTCGAATAAGGCAGAAAAACGCCAGTATTCGCCCTCGGTATAAGCTAGTCACAATGGTCACCAAGGTCCTCTTGCGACTTAGCTTTTATTGTTTTATGTTTTTGTAATGAAAGACGCGTTATAAATTTAACAGATCTTTATTTGTTAATGTTTGCATCAGGAGTGACAAAAATTATTAAATAACTTAACCAGCTAACCTCTCGTCAAATTAAAAATGTAATTCCAGTAAATTAAAGAGATCAGTTAGATAAAAACAAATAATTGGAATAGAGAGAATGAGTGTAACTAAAACATATTCTGGAGTTGTAACACAAAAAAAATATATAAATTATTAGGGTGTCCCTTTCCTTACGGTAAAAATAGAAATGACAAAAAATAATAATAAACATAAATACAATAAATATTCAGTAAAAGGTAAAAACAAATAATATTTATGTAAAATGATAATTTAGGCCGTTACAACCTCCCCCTCTGGTGCATTAATCGTCCCGATGATGCGACCAGGATTCTGATAAAGGCATTATATTTCAGCGGCAGCGTTTTTTCTAAGCAATTGAATAAGTGTTGTGGTGCTGACTTCTTAGATGTTGTCCACGAGTTTGTTGTTTATTTGACATTGCCGTTTATTGTTTTTACGCTAGCAACTGATGATACCGATGATTGAAGTTTGGGTTTATTACCAACATGTTGTTGAAATTGTTGCATTTGTTGTGTAAATAAAAGTTGCTCATTTGTTTGTTGTTAAATTTTTGTTAATTTTGTTGTTTCTGTACTTTTCGTTGATTGGTGTAGCTTACGTTGTTGTTAACGTTGTTGTGTTTCATAACGATTAAATTTTGTTGTAACAGTAAATTCTGTTGTTGTATATTTTGTTGTTAAACTTACTGTTGGTGATTTTTTAATTTCTATTGTTGTCTATTTTGTTGCTTGGTGTAACTTACGTTGTTGCAGACATACGTGTTGTGTTTATAACGATTAACTTTTGTTGTTGAGTTTTAATAATCTGTTGTTGCATATTTTGTTGTTAAATTTTCTTCATTTTGTTTTTGTTGTTGACAATTTTAATGTAGCATTTTCTGCCATTTTGTTTTTGTTGTTGAAAATTTTGTTGTAGCATTTCCTGCCATTTTGTTGTTGATAATTTTGTTGTAGCATTTCCTGCATTTTGTTTTTGTTGTTGAAATTTTTGTTGTAGCATTTTCTGCCATTTTGTTGTTGATAATTTTGTTGTAGCATTTCCTGCATTTTGTTTTTGTTGTTGAAATTTTTGTTGTAGCATTTTCTGCCATTTTGTTGTTGATAATTTTGTTGTAGCATTTCCTGCATTTTGTTTTTGTTGTTGAAATTTTTGTTGTAGCATTTTCTGCCATTTTGTTGTTGATAATTTTGTTGTAGCATCTCCTGCATTTTGTTTTTGTTGTAGCATTTTCTGCCATTTTGTTTTTGTTGTAGCATTTTCTGCATTTTGTTTTTGTTGTAGCATTTTCTGCCATTTTGTTTTTGTTGTTGAAATTTTTTTTTGTAGCATTTTCCGCCATTTTGTTTTTGTTGTAGCATTTTCTGCCATTTTGTTTTTGTTGTAGCATTTTCTGCATTTTGTTTTTGTTGTAGCATTTTCTGCCATTTTGTTTTTGTTGTTGAAATTTTTTTTTGTAGCATTTTCCGCCATTTTGTTTTTGTTGTAGCATTTTCTGCCATTTTGTTTTTGTTGTAGCATTTTCTGCCATTTTGTTTTTGTTGTAGCATTTTCTGCCATTTTGTTTTTGTTGTAGCATTTTCTGCCATTTTGTTTTTGTTGTAGCATTTTCTGCCATTTTGTTGAAATCACCATGTTGTTGCATTTTTAGCTGATGATTTAGATTTTAAAATTTCTGCTTACAAATTTACTGCGGATAATTTTGAAGTCACCCTCCCCCTGCAATATTTCAGCCTTACTTGTATAAGATTCAAAATTTAATAAATTGTGGGTAGGAACAACTTTTGTGCAAATGTAACAATTTTCTTTACGAATATAAAAAGTTTAATAATTTTTTTTTTTTTTTTTTAAGCATAATTATCAGAATTATTTTTATTTGTTTATTATTTTCTTATGCGTTAAGCTCTAACGCTTTTGTAACTGGAGATTCATTTTTGGATTTCTTTAATGGAGGAAATAAATCAGAATGTGTAGGCATTTCGAAGTCTTTTGGCAATGAATCTTCGAATATTTTCGATATACCTCCTGGAGAGTAATCATTTGAGTATATTGATTGCAACGTTAGCGTATGTTGAGAATCATTTTTGTTATTTGATTCGAACCATGACATAAAATCATCAATGTGACTTTTGTTGGAAGAACTTGTATTGTCTTTCACTTCGTTTGTATAATTAAAATTAATAGTGTCTAGAACTAATGACGATTTGTGTTTGAACTCAAAAACTTTCTTCGGTTCATCCTTATAGTGCCATGTTCTTTGTGCCAAATCCATAACCACGCCAGCTTGCTCTAAGAAATCAATTCCCAGCAATGTTTTGTTATTTTTAGCCTTTGGCAGGCAAATAAAACGAATTCGCTTCAAGCGATTACCGATTAAAATATCAACTATTGTTGAGTAAACTTGCTCACTTTTGGTTATTCCATCAGCCAGGGTTACTTCCGCAAAAACTTCTTGGAACTTTACCTCTTTATCTTGTAACTTTTTATACAAGTAATATCCAGCCACACTTGTTCTGGCAGCTGTGTCCAGATAAGCAGTACCTTTCAAGCCATTAATATTGATTTCCACAGTCGGAACATTACGGCCAACATTTGACGTCTGGATATGGTTGAAATCCATTTCTTTCGGACTTTCAATTACCGTTTGGTAGTTACAAGTAGGACAATTTGATCTGTAAAAGCCTACCGCTCCACAGCCGTAACAATTCAGGTTATTCTCTTCGGGCTTCTTCTTCTTTTCCATCTCAACACGTTTGTAACACACATCGGCTGTGTGATTCTTTTTTCGACAAAAAGAACACCGTGTTTTTGGGTTTTCTTTAGGATCCAAAGACTCACTGAACGTTTTTGGGTTGTTTTCTGGGTTAGTTTCTATGTTTGAGAGTTCTATATCACGTGCTTTTAAAAGAAGGTCTTGGAATGTTCTGACACTTTCTCGTTGGATTTTTTCACGTATTTTTATACTAATAAGTGAAAATACCATGTTGATAATCGTGCTTTCTGGAAGCCTTTCTTTTAGCTGCGAAAATAAACTTCTCTTTCTGCATATAAAGCTATCAATAGATTCAAATGGTTTTTGTTTGTCTTGAAATATTTCAGCATATATCCTCCAATCAGGCTTAGGGGGTGCAAATGCGCTACGAAGGAGCTCTATTGCTTCATTGAACGTTTTGGCCTCATGCTTTACGCCTTGCCACCATGATGATGCATATCCTTCGAGCAATAACGGTAAGCTTAATAGGGCCATGTCATCTGTTATATTTTCTGCTTGCTTAAATACCAAAATAGTTGCTATGAAGTCCTCCACCTTATATGTATTACGACCACCATTAAAACGGGCACTACAGGAGCTGAATGTCGAATTGCTTTCTTGTCGTACATGTAAACTTCCTAATAGGTTGGTGAATTGGCGTTCTGTAAGATTAATGCTAGGGGGTCCATTCATTCCAATATTTTTATTTTGGTTACTATTTTGATTAGCAGAGCTTTGCATATTTGATGCATGATTTAATAAATTAGCGGGAACAACGTTTGGTGAAACTACATTTTGATTTGAAGCATTTACATTTATTGAATTTTGGGAATTCATGGTTTTTCTGGGCATTTTACCAAAAACCCTATATTTAAAATCTCATTTATGTGTTTCCCCACTTCCTTGTAAAATTTTGTTCGGAAACCCTATTTTTATTGGCTTCTCTTAGAACAAATAAACTTATGAAAGTAGCAATAATTTGAACGATCAAAACAAAATATTGATGAAAACAACAAATTTTAATATGCGGTACACAACAAATTAAGAAAACAAGAACCGTTTACTTAACAACAACACTTTACTGTGATGATAATGATGATAACAACCGTTGTAATGCAAAAACAATAACTGTTTGTTTCACAAAAAAAAATTTGGTTTGATGCTTCTCCAAAGTTGATTGTACGGTTAAATTTGCTGATAATTTTGTAAAAAAAAAAATTTGCGATGATTTATTTTTGCAAAACTTTTTATTTTCTAAGAATTTATTAGAAAATTTTTACGTTGGGCGCCAATTGTAATAAAGGGGTTTTAATCCTTTATTATTTATTTAATTATATTTTAAAAAGTGATCACCGGTTCGAATAAGGCAGAAAAACGCCAGTATTCGCCCTCGGTATAAGCTAGTCACAATGGTCACCAAGGTCCTCTTGCGACTTAGCTTTTATTGTTTTATGTTTTTGTAATGAAAGACGCGTTATAAATTTAACAGATCTTTATTTGTTAATGTTTGCATCAGGAGTGACAAAAATTATTAAATAACTTAACCAGCTAACCTCTCGTCAAATTAAAAATGTAATTCCAGTAAATTAAAGAGATCAGTTAGATAAAAACAAATAATTGGAATAGAGAGAATGAGTGTAACTAAAACATATTCTGGAGTTGTAACACAAAAAAAATATATAAATTATTAGGGTGTCCCTTTCCTTACGGTAAAAATAGAAATGACAAAAAATAATAATAAACATAAATACAATAAATATTCAGTAAAAGGTAAAAACAAATAATATTTATGTAAAATGATAATTTAGGCCGTTACAAAATGAATTTACAAATGTTATTAAAAGAGAGCACTTTTCGCATTTTTAACCCATATTTACCTCGTCTCTTTAGTTCTACTGATTTGGTTGGTTCTACCATTTTTAAATGTCGACAAGTTTTTTTTTTTAAGAAATTTAATAGATTGAATTAATTTTCCAGTACATTCACTAAATAAATGGTTGATTGTAATGTCCACAATTACTTAACTAATTTTATTTTTTTAATTTGATTGGAAATACTAATAACTTGATCATAGAATTGTTTTGTTTAGTTCTTTTTCACGCTTTTTTTTCAATGTGGAAATGTGAACTTTTTTTTCATTTTGGTATCTTTTTTGGCAAACAAATATATAAACTGATTTTTTCTGTGTTTTTAAATTTTATTTAATAATTTTATACTTTTGCTGTAACCGTTTCGCTGCCGTTAAAACGCACTTCACTGTTTTTCATCAGTCTTGATTCCGTAACAAACTGTGTTGTTTATTGCTTTTATAAAAATATAAATATGCAGCCAAATAAAATAGAAAATATATCTAAAATCGCGCAACCCTTCTGTTAAATTTAAAATTGCATGAATTAAAGTGGATTCATGAATTTAAGTAGATTATTTTAAGTGGATAGCACGAAATACTTAAAAATTTGATCTTAAAATCCAAAAAATTTACTAAAATTATTTTTCAAAACACGTGACCGGTTTAAAATTCACGACTTGTCCTTTTAGACCGATCCTGTGGCATGTCACAAAGGGCAATGGAACCCCTTCTAGGCAAGCCTATGTTAAAGTGATCGGTCCTGTGACCGGTACCTATCACAATAAACTGGTCCTATGACGTGTTCTGGGATAGGTCCATTTCCTGCAGGGAAGTGCATTTAAAAATAATTTAGTCAATTTGTGCATTTTTATTAGTTTTTTAAAAAAAATAAAATTTGCTTTCTTTTACAGTTCATTGAGTTTACAGCAATTTACTAAAATTTAGTAGCGCTTACTAATTTTTTATACTAATTTGATTGTACTAATATTAAAAATATTTAGTAATTTTTTTTGCTGATTTTATCAAACCTAATTTTTTCTACCAATTTCATTATGCTAAGATTGTCAAAAAATACCGCTGGGCTCAAATTATCAAAATTTCCCGTAATAACAGCAAAATTTTCAGTTGGCATTACAGACTTTGTTTGGTGAGTGTAGGGTGTGACTCACAATTTACATCGTGCAATATGGTTGGACCACCCTTTATAAGTTTTTATTTGTAGAATTAACATTTCCTTTAATATCCACTTTTTTAAAATTAGTAAATTTTGTTAGTAATTTTTGCAAATCGGTTTTCAAAAAATTGTAAAATAATTTCCGAAGTTAGCAACAAAAATTTGTAAATATTCTGTAAAAATTTTACAATTTGTAAAATGTAAATAGCAAAAAAAAATTATTAAAAAACAATATTTTTTTACAAAAAATGAGTACAAAAATAGTAGAGCCCCCCATTATCCGGGTTTCGTTCTACCCGGTCTCAAACCCGGTTATACGGTCTACATGGGTAGACCGGTCTACATGTAAAAACTTGTCAGTGCGTACTTTTTTAAAAATACACGATTTAAAAAAAAAAAACTTATTAAATGTTTTTCCCAAAATTAAAGCACTTTTTAAAAAATAGTACCGTTTCAAAATTTTATTTCCAAAAAATTAAATTTTCCAGATCTTTTTTCAGAAAAAAAATTCTTAAAAAAGTACATGTAAAAATAAGTACTTTTTGCAAAAAACTACTTTTTGTTAAAATAAAGTATTTTTTCAAAAAAGTACTTTTTGTAAAAACTAATAATTTTTTAGTGCTTTTATTAAACAAATAATTAAACAAAAATATCCTTTTTAAAAAAGTACTTTTTTTTTATAAAAACAAGTATTTTTTTAAAAAAAAGTATTTTTTTTAAAGTACTGTTTAAAAAAAAGTTCTACTTTTTAAAAAAAGTACATTTAAAAGTACATCTTAAAACTAAGTATTTTTTGAAAAAAGTACTTAATTTAAAGTATCATTTAAAAACTTGCTTTTATATGACTTGATTTTATATGAATAATATGTTTTTTCTAATACAACGAAAAACTATAACAAGTTGAATTTTCATTTGAAAATGTCAAGGTCCTTTTCGGGTAGCATAACGCCATTTAGACACCGAAGCTCCAAATGGGTTAAAAATTTGCAGAAATAGTCTAGACATAAATTGCACAAAGAATTATACAAATTTTTGCTGGTCTTGGAATAAAAATGTTCAGAAATACAAAATAAATTTCAGAAAGTTCTACGTTTTTCATATATTTACATGAAAATGTCACGTTATTTTTTTGAAAATATATTTTTTTTTTTACAGGAAGTGCTATTTTATAAAAAGTATTTGTATTTGCAAGTAATTTCTTTAAAATAAAAGTTTTTGTGTGAAAAAGAACTATTTGGAGAAAAAAAAATAAAAAAAGTATTTTTTATTTAAAATCTATTTTTACAAAAGTACGCACTGATTAGTTTTTACGGATAGACCGGTCTACCCGGCCAGACCGAAAGACCGGGTAGACCGTAAGACGGGATATGATAACCGGTCTAACCAGGTTGACCGGTCTCCGATCTACCCGGTTGACCGGCCTTGACCGTAGGCCCTAAAAAATAGTAAATTGGGATTGAATACCGTTAACAAATTTTTATACTAATTTTTTTTTTCTGAGTGTAGATATCGTATTATGGTAAAATATGGTTATTTTATTATCATAATATAATAACTATATTATATAGTACGACTATGGTTGGCACAATCATAATTCCAAATATGCTTTTCAAATACGATTGCCTTCAAATATTATTGCCCTAACCACGTTATTTCTCTGCGTGTAGGTTAGCTTTAAATTTTGCTATATTGAGACAAATATATTTTTTATATTTTTTAGGACTTTTAAGTACACTCACAATATATTTTCCGTTACCGAATGTAGTTTATTTAAAAAGTAATACGTAAAGTTTGTTTTTAAATGAAGAATCAATTGAAATTCATAGAAATATATTTTTTAACTATTTGAATCAGTCATTCAAAAAACAAACTATAAAAATTTACAGACCTTCAGTAGCAGTTGATATTTTCAGTTAAATGTAAAATTTTATGTTTTCTGTTTTTAAAAATATAAATTCATATAATTCCTTATTGCTTTTTTTTACTAAAATAGTTTGTATATATACAAAATTATTTCAATAAAAATTACAAGAAATTATTCAAATATAAATACATACAAGAAAATAACAAAATATATACATCTGTGTGTGTTGTGTTTTGTAAAATTTCATACACATAAAAAAAAAATTCAATTTAAAAAACAAACCCAAAAATCGTTTTTTTCTATTTTTGTCAGTTAAAAATTTATGGTTATTTTAAACATCTTTCTATTATTTTTACTACTTCTGTCGATTATTAAACAATGATTGAATAATAATATAATATGTATAATATAATATGTATTTTAGATTATTTTTAACGAAATAATATTGTGAGTATACTTTTAAATAACTCCTTACTTATTTACGAGGGCAAATCAATAAGTCCGTGAATTTTTGAATGAAACACAGTTTTTTCCCAAAAAAAAAAAAAAATTTATTTTTCTACATAATCTCCTTTTAGCTCAATACACTTAGTCCAACGTTTCTCCAATTTTTGTATCCCTTCCAAAAAATTTGATTTTTCAAGATACATAAAATAGGCATTTGTTTCATCAAAAATTTTTATCGTTAGAAATAAATCTCTTTCCACCGAGCTATTTCTTTATGTTTGGAAATAGTCACTGGGGGCTAAATTCGGAGAATATGGCGATGAGGTACCAATTAGTAGTCCAATTCATGGAATTTTGCCAATCCTTTGAAGTTGTCACACGATTACGTTTATGGTCAATTGAGAGCAAACGCGGCACCCAGCTTGCAGACAGCTTTCTTAAATCCAACTGATCATTTAAAATCCGAAACCACACTGCCATATGAAATGCCTATGGCATCAACAATCTCACGCACTTTTACTATTCGATCGGCCAACACCATATCGTGGATTTTTACGACATTTTCGGGTGTATTGGCCATCCAGAACGTTCAGCGTTATTTGTACTTGTGCGACCACAACGAAAGTCAGTAAACCACTTTTTTACCATTGAAATCGATGGTGCAGAGTCTTAATAGTATTTATCAAGCTTATCCTTGGTTCGATTGACGGTTTTTTTTCGCAAAAAATTAAGTTTAATGAGCACTCGAAATTTACTTTCTTCCATTTTTAAAAAATCCATGAGGTTGTATGTTTTGACCAGCTGTTAAACGCAAAGTAAATGGAGGAACTTGCTCAAATTTTCACAGTAGTCTACTAACTGGTGGTACTTGATGGGAACAGTGTTGCATTTCATATAACTACGAGGGAAGTTCGAAAAGTCACGGACTTATTGATCCGCCCTCGTAATATCGGTTATCTATTATTGTCCGAATTTTAATCACAAATATTATAAATTATTTTGATTTCAATAATTTATTACTTTTATGTTCAAACACCTTATCCCACTTAATTTACGTGTACATTATTTTATGGTTATTTGAATGAAAAAAAAAAAATCATTTACACATGCATACATACTGTGAAACTATTTAAGGAATGCAGCTTAAGCGCCCACTAACATTTGCCCTATAGAATTTCAAGTAGTAGAAGTAAATTGTTTAATACTTACCGGAGACTTAAAAACAAATACATTGTACAGACTTACAACTACTACCTGTTGTACTAACAACACAACACAGCAACAGCACTAGCAACAACAATCAACAATGAACAAGCAACAATTATTGTTGCATATTAAAATTTTACAGATATTTCAAATGCAAAATAGTTTACAGTAGTTCTGTTATATATATATATGAGAATACATGTGTAAATATTGTTAATAAAATCAAAAAGGCAGCAATTTCATTATTTTAATATCAAAATGTTGAACAAGATCGATGTGACATATACGATTGACAAGTATAGTGATAAAAATCAAAATCAAAACCAACCAATAAACTGACAAAACAAAACGAACAAACTTTTAAACAACATGTTGTTGCCATTGCTATTGTGTCTATACAAAAATAAATAAACAGCAAGAACAACAAGTGTAATGACAATTGTTAGAAACGCGATTTACAGATGATTTGGTCGATTAATAGTTTTTTTTCTCTCTATTCAGACTTTATTTTTTCACCAAGTATGACAGAAATCAAAAAAGTTGGCGCCTAATTTGCATGTAATGCACGTGCATTTATATACAAAATACACCATTTTCAATAATAAATACAAAAATTTGATATTTAACTTTATTCCATTTGTTTTATATTTATTTTAAACAATTTTACTTTCTTTAAAATTTCAAATGTTTTAAGGGAACGCTACTGCGTATGAGTGTTTTTCAAACGCCTTCAGGGAGTACAAGAGTGTTAAAGAAATTGAGCTTTTTAAAAAACCAGTTTCAGTTTATTCGAAAAATCGTTTTTTTAAAAATTGGTTGCGGTTTTTGCAAAGGTTACACTTAAAAAAAAAATGAACTATAATTTAGAAAAATTAACTTATTTAGAGGAAAAATTTAAATGAAAACGGCGCCAAAGACACTTTTTACCAATATTTAATAAAATTTTCCTTAAAAATAAGAAACAAATTTTACTTAAAGTTTGGTCAAAATTTCTAAATTATAGAAAAACTTTACCACTGAGAAAAAAATTTTTATTAGAAAACAGTAAAATTTCTTCCTAATTAGTTCATACATCATCTAAAATTGTACTGTTAGTTAGGAAATGTTTCCATGGTTTTAAGAAAAATTTTATTTTATTAAAGTTCATTAGATTAATTAATTAATTATCCCCATCCTGCTTCTATGGTAAAGGTAATATATTTTACCATATATCTTAAAGTACTTTACACTCATTGAGTAAGTATTTTCCCACTTTCGGAGGACTTCTGCTTTGTGAGGACACTGCTTTTAACAAGCTTTTTGTCATACAATTTTGTCTTAAAACTAAATTGAATTATACTTAATTCATGTATTTAAAATATAAATTAAATTTCATTAGCAAAAAGGTAAACAAATTTAAAAAAATGTACTGCAGGATATCCTCAAACGTAATAAATTGTGATAAAGTCAGATCCTTTTCGTAGTTATTTAACGTTTCTGCTTGAGAAAACTACAAAAAGGGACGCCCTACGTGACACACTGCATCTATGGCTAAGGAACACTGGGGGTCTTTTGTCTTCTTAAATTAACTAATTTAAGGAAATTGTTGCAAGAATACAAAATATCACAGTTACATTTCTTGTTATTATTGGAAAGTGGAAAATTCATAGTTTATTTTATGACATTTTTAGCTTATTTGACATATACAAATTTAAACTTTTTTATTATTAAGTGAAAAAAAAGAGTTTGATAATAATAAAATTTTACTTAAATTGAGGACAATTGTTGTCTTTACATCACTAACAGACCCAGTTTCGGCAAATTTATCCATTAATCTCTTTACAGTTGACTCTTTTGGAGCATTATTGTGACCCCAAATTGATCGCAATTTGCGAACTGTAGCCGCAAAACTTTCACCATTTTGGTAAAACAATTTCACAATGAGAATGCGTTGTTCATTCGTGTAGCGCTCAATTTTTACTAACCTCGTACCTTCTACTAGCAAACAATAACAATTGTTCAAATGTCAAACAATGACACTTCGAATGTTGCCAGATTTAAAAATTGCGTTCTTCTTGGGACACCCTTTATTTTGAAGGCAATTTTTTATTACATTTTAGTTACTGTCTTTTTTTTTGAGTATAACTGTTGATTTTTCATTAAAACGGCATGTGAAAAAACGTTCGATTGGTGGTAAAAAATGCACATAACGATATTAAAACATAAATTTTTATGGTGCCATTAATTTGATGTCTTAATTTTATAGAGCATTTTAATTTTTTTTTTCAAATTTAAAATAATGAAAGTTAAAAAAAAATTGGGATTTATATCAAAGTTTATACTGGATATCTAAGCTATGACACAAGATGTCGAGAAACGGGTTTCGGAATCAGAAAGAGAATATTAACCAGCGTTGCTGTTTGGTTGCTTTGTTGGCAATCAAATACAGCCAACCAAAAAAAAAGTTGTACAGTTATATTAACAAATTTTGAACCGCATTATTTCTGTAACTCGAACAGCCAAACTAAAAGTGAATAAAAGCTTATTTAATTAACTACTCTTGGCTTTTTATTTCAAATTCGTAAAGTTACCCATTGGGGAATTGTTAACATACGAGTGTCTTCAAAAATTCAAAAAAAAACTTGTACACTGCAAAATTTCAAAAATAAAAACCAAACGAAGACTATCAATTAAATTAATTGCTTATAAGGAGTCTCAATCACGTTCAATCAAACGGTCTTTTTAAATTTTTAAAAATTTGTATTTCAAACTGGAGTTGTTTACCCCAAACAAGGTTTAATTTGGTATACCGTCTTTCGAAAACTCTACGTTTTGACTCCGTTTGCTGTTTTCGTGCCGCTAAAACGGATTTTACCGTTTTTCATCAGTTTTGATTCCGTAACAAACAGTGTTTTTTATTGCTTTTATAAAAATATAAATATATAGTCAAATATTAAACAATAATTAAATAAAAAAGATCTCTTCTGTTAAGTTCAAATAGTATGAATACAAACTAAGGCGCGAAACTAGAGACTGATATTAAATTTTATAAAAGGCCGAAATTAAAACGTGATAATGGATATAAATTGCATTCTTAGAATGGTTTCTTTGTGTTCTTTATTATTTTCTAATAAATATAAAAAAAAAAAAATATGTACTTCCGTAGCAACACTGGTAGTAGTAAACTTATCCAACTTTGAATACAGCGTGTCCGCCAGGAAGGTATACTACTTTGTTTTGCCACAATTTTGGCAAATATTAGTCTTGACAGTTCATATTTGGCAATCGTGAAGTAGACACGTGGCAAATTTATTATGGAAAAATATTCGATAAACCAACGAGTTTTAATCGTTAAAACATTTTATCAAAATTAATCATCGATTACTGTGACGTGAGAAACAACGTGCCAACAAAACGCACTATTTATCGTGTAGTGAATGATTTCGAATAAAGAGGGTCTGTAGGTGATAGGCCCAAGCATGGACCACAACGTACTGCAAGATCGGCTGAAAACATTACTGCTGCTCAAGAAAGTGTTCAAAACAATCCATCAACCTCAATTCGACGCCGCGCTTAGGAGCTTGGTCTTCAAGGAACAACTTTGGTCACAATTTTGCACAAGGGTTTGCATTTGTTTCCATATAAGATTCTGTTGTCACAAGAGCTTCTTCCACAAGACCATTTACGCCGCCGTACATATGTATGCCAATAGGATGTTACAGCTCGCCCATGACAACCCCGATTTTCATAAAAAAATCATAATGAGTGACGAGGCACATTTTCATTTGAATGGATATGCAAATAAACAGAATAGTCGGTTCTGGGCAATGAAAAAACCCTCAAATTATTCATCAGTCACCTTTGCGTCCATTAAAAGTAACAGTCTGGTGTGCAATTTGGTCAGGAGGAATCATCGGCGTAACGGTAACTGTGAATGGGGAGCGATATCGTGATATGATTGAAAACTTTTTAACGGCACAACTGCATGCTTTGGCTTGATTAACATGTAGTATCAAGAAGACGGTGACACATACAGCCAGGATTACAATGGAATTACTGCGAGACCTCTTTCCACAACAAGTAATTTCAAAAAATGGTGATGTTGATTGGCCTCCACGGTCGCCTGATTTGAAAATAAAATTTCAAACACAACAAAATTTATAAAACTATGAATTGAATGAATTGATGCTGTACTTTTTGGTACAAGTTTTTTAATAACTGTGTTAATAGTTGTTTTGTTCACTGGAAAAACAACTGTAATTACAGTTAAAAACAACAATTTTTGATGTCAAAGTGTATAAAAAATGAATACTTTTTTAGTAGTTGCTTATAAAAACAACTGCTTTAAATAACTGTTACGATATACAGTAGGTACTTTTTATTAGTTGTTTTTTAAGTAACTGTGATAATAGCTGTTTTGTATTTTTTTCATAGAAAAACAACTGCAATTACAGTTAAAAACAACAATTACTGATGTCAAAGTGTATTAAAAATGAATACTTTTTTAGTAGTTGCTTATAAAAATAACTGCTTTAAATAACTGTTACGATATACAGTAGGTACTTTTTATTAGTTGTTTTTTAAGTAACTGTGATAATAGCTGTTTTGTATTTTTTTCATAGAAAAACAACTGTAATTACAGTTAAAAACAACAACTACTGATCATTAAACAAACAACTATCATGTAAACCTTATTTTTTAGCTTAGACTAAATATTATAATGTGAAGTTAGTTCTTAACAGTTGTATCTTTAATTGAAATTAAATTTTGAAACAGTTCGCCAAATTTTATTGGAACATCGCTCATAAGTGAATTTAAATAACAGTTTAAAAATCAAAATAATTTCGAAAATGGTGTCATTTTTTACACTTATGTTGGCTTATATATAATTGCATATGATCGTAAATATCAATTCCTTTTAAAGGGCTGTGGTTTAATTCGAAAAGTTTTCATTTTAATTTTGTTCTGCTATTTCATTCAGCTGGGTTTCTCCCCAACACTGTCAATCAATTGTTTCACATTATTTGTGTCACAATAAAGGTGTATCCTTGTCACATTTGTTCTGTAATAAATCAGAATTTATTTAACAAAAAAAAAATATCTATTTTATTTGCCAACAATTTAATAGCATTTAACACAAATGATTGGCAGGGAAATTTCTCATTCAAATGTGTGTTTCTTCTTGAATAAAAAAAAAATAAAATAAAAAATTAAACAAATAATTGCTTAATATTAATCCCCTTGAAATTAAATATCATCACGTTTTTTTTGTTGCCATTTATGTTGTGTTTTATATGCGTCTTGTTTAATTTGAATGATTCTTGACATAAATTTAACATAATATTATTTTATTTCAACATAAATACTAATTACAATAAATATAGACAAAAATGTACTATTTAAACATACCTCCAGGGCGTACCAGCAACTCAATATATTTGACTGTAATGATACTTTGCGTTTCAACAATTGTGTGTTTATAAGGAAAGTATTCCAAGTTAAACTCTCCAATTTCTATGCACTCAAAAAAAAAAAAAAAAAAAAATATGAACTAAAATGTAATCAAAAATTTCCTTCAAGATAGTTTATAAATTGTCCTCAATTTAAGTAAAATTTTATTAAAACTTAGAAAAATTTTCTTAAAAAGAATAAAAATTCCTAAGTTTGAGGAAAAACGAAATAGTTTATATGCTCAGAAATAGTTCATATTTTTCTTAAGTAATATTTCTTGATTTTAGGAAAAAAATTAAATGAAAATTTATTAATTTTAAGAAAAAACATCTTAGTTTTATGAAAATTGCATACTCAAATGTAATAAAATTAAGTAAAGTTAAAAAAAAAAAAAAAATTAGGACATAATTTACTCCCATTTAGTTCAAAAAATGTGTCTAACTTAAATCGAGAAAGTACTTGAACTTAATGTGTGTTCATTTTTTTTTTCGCGAGTGGTAAAATTAACTAAATTTTAGGAAGCCATTTCCAAATTCAGTTTTTAACTCTACCACTTTATAGTTTTGAAGAATTGTTTTCTAAAAATTAGTTCAGACAATCAAAAACAAAAAGTAATGTAATAACAAAAATTTACTTGATTTTAGAAACTGATGAACTATTTCTAAGGAAAATAAAATTTTCATGCAACTTAGTTCAGATAAATTTTAAAAATTTTAATAATATATTCTTATTTTCAAGTAAAAGTTTTCTAATTTTTAAAAAATAATAAAACTTGGTATAGGATTTTTTTTTTGTTGGAAAACGTTTAAATTATTTTTAATATTCTATTCCAAAAAAAACAATCAATTAAAAACAAACCAGTTAGTTTTCCTAATTTTCAAGAAAAATATTAATAAATTAAAGAAATTAAAGTAACCAATTAAAAAAAACTATCGTCCATGATTGTAATTTTTGGTTCGTGATCGTGCGTGAGTCAAAAATCTCTCATGTGCCCATCTCTAATCTTAACAATTTTAAAATTTTGTTAGCAAAGGGTAAACAATTTCGAATTAGCGCTTTTATGTAATAAATTTGTTTGTTGACAACAATATAAAATATCGCAGGCACATTTTATACATTACGGCATAATGGCTTTCCTATAATTGACGTAGCGCTTATTAAATTTTATATTTATCGAACTATTTTTTTCACTTAATAATAAAAAAGTTTAAATTTGTATATGTCAAATAAAGTTTAAGCTATAAATGTCATAAAATAAACTATGACTTTTCCATTTTCCAATAAAAACAAGAAATGTAACTGTGATATTTTGTATTTTTGCAACAATTTCCTTAAATTAGTTAATTTAAGAAGACTAAGGACCCCTAGTGTTCCTTAGCCATAGATGCAGTGTGTCACGTAGGGCGTCCCTTTTTGTAGTTCTCTCAAGCAGAAACGTTAAATAATTACGAAAAGAATCTGACTGTCACAATTTATTACGTTTCAGGATATCCTGCAGTACATTTTTTTAATTTGTTTTCCTTTGATAATGAAATTGAATTTATATTTTATATACATGAAACTAGTATAATTCAATTTAGTTTTAAGACAAAATTGTATTGCAAAAGCCTTGTTAAGAGCAGTGTTCTCAGCGGAAACAAAAAGCGGAAGTCCCCCGAAAGTGGGAAAATACCTACTCTATGAGTATAAAGTACTTAAAAATATATGGTAAAATATATTACCTTTACCATAGAAGCAGGATAGGAATAATTTTCACTTAAAAAAAGTGCTTTTTAACTTGATGTTAGAAAATATATTCTTATTTTTAGGGAGTTAACTCCTAGTTTTTAGTAAAAAAAATTATCTAATGAACTTAAATAAAATAAAATTTTTCTTAAAACCAAGGAAACATTTCCTAACTAACAGTACAATTTTAGATGATGTATGAACTAATTAGCAGGAAATTTTACTGTTTTCTAAAAAAAATTTACTTCTCAGTAGTAAAATTTTTCTATAATTTAGAAATTTTGACCAAATTTTAAGTAAAATTTGTTTCTTAATTTCAAGGAAAATTTTATTAAATATTGGTAAAAAGTGTCTTTGGCGCCGCTTTCATTTAAATTTTTCCTCTAAATAAGTTAATTTTTCTAAATTCTAGTTCATTTTTTTTTGAGTGTTTGGTAAAAATTCGTTAAGATCCAAATTGTCACGAGTATCAAAAAATGAAAAAAAAAATACCTGTCCGCTTAATTTAAATAGGCTATAAAGTAAGGGGATTCGGAAGTCACTACACTCACCGAAAAAAAGTCTGTAATGGCAACTGAAAATTTTGCTGTTATAACGGGAAATTTTGCTATTTTGAGCCCGGCGGTATTTTTTGCTAATCTTTGCAACACATGTCTGCTGACATATAGTACAATGAAATTAGAAACCGCTACTAAATTTTAGTAGACTTTTTGCTAAGTAAAATTTAAAATCGGTTTGCTAAAATCACAAAAAAGAAAATTATTTAATATTAATAATATTACACTCTAAAAAATGCTTGTATATGTACTACAATAAAATGGGTAAAGTTTTATGTAATATTACGAAAATTCGGTAAATATAAACAAAAAATGCCTACAAATGTTTTGTACACACTTTCATATACAATAATACACACAAAAAGTATTTTTAAATATAATGTGTTTAAAATTAAACACTTTGTGTCTGAAATTAGTATTCATTAGTTCAATTAAAATTTTATGCACAAATTTTGCAAATATACTAACTTAGAATGGTAATACATATTTTGACATTTGGAAATTGCAAAAATATTAAAAAAATAAAAAAAAAAAAACTATTTTTCTTTATCGAGATATTCTCCAAATAAATACTTCATAGAGTTTTATTAGCCAAAACATTGATCTATTACTTTCAAGAATGAGATGACGCGTTTCGAGGAATTTTATAGGTCCCCATCTTTAGATCTCTTTAGAAAGTAAAAAGATAACTATAAGGTCCCAAAGCAAACACTGGTTGTATAATTTCAACTGATTGAAAATTATACAAAGATAACTGGTTTTAACAAAGGCAATATTGTTCTTTGTATAATTCTCAATTAGTTAAAATTATACAACCAAAATAGTGTTTGCTTAAAGTTATCTTTTTACTTTCTAAAGAGATCTGAAGATAAGGCCCTAGAAAATCCGTCATCGCATTCTTGAAAGTAATAGATCAATGTTTTGGCTAATAAAACTCTATAAAGTATTTATTTGGAGAATATTCCAATAAAGAAAAATAGTGTTTTAATGACCTAAAACATGAATAGAATAATGTTAATTGCAATATTGAAAGGTAAAAAAAAAGCAATTTTAATTTTCATAAATTGAAATTGAATAAAATAAAAAAAGCTAAAAATGAAAATTTATTTTTCAAAAGTTTATAAATATAATATTTGTGAATGTTGTGAATTTAAGTTCAAGATTACCATCATGGCAGCACATACCCATTCGAATTATATTATGCATTAAATATATAAATCATTTTTATTAAAACACACATATATAAAATAAATTTATTCTTTAAAAAAAAATATTTTTCTGCAGTTTAATTTAAACCATGCGTTGGTAAATATACACATTATTTTTATATAATTACGCGTATAGAAATACATTTTTAGGCATTTCATGCGTATATTTACTCTTCAAATAGGTTTTTTTACGCACAATTTTAGTAAATTTTTGAATTACTTTAAAAATTTCATTTAATTTTTACGCACTTTCAATGTAAAAGTACCCATTATGTGTGTACCAACTTACGCATAATGTGTGTATTTTTTTTCGTTTACGCACACAGAGTAAATTTAACCCATTGATAGTAGAAGTACAGTTTCCTACTATAAGTTGGCTAAATTTCAACAGAAATTTATTAGAGTGTAGTAAAATCAAATTAGTATAAAAAATTGGTAAGTGCTACTAAATTTTAGTAAATTGCTGAAACTAAATGAATTGTAAAATATATAGCTACATTTTATTTATAAAATAAATATTATTAAAATGCACAAATGAACTCAATTATTTTTAGATACACTTGTTACACTTTAAAGCTGCTAATTTCTTTTGAAATTGCCTTACGAATTCGAGTATGCAAATTTATATATTTTATTTATCAATCAACAATTTTTTATTTTATTATTTTTTTTTTTAAATATTTAAGACAAAATAAAAAAAAAAAAAATCAAATGCTTAAAAAATAGTTAAAACATAAATAAATTTATCATTTTGTTTTAATTTGCAAATTTTTGTTTTTAAAAATATTATTAGAAAGTTTTTTGAATTTTAAGGTCAAATTTTAATTGTTTTAAGGGCTGATTCTTAGAACTAAAATAGTTTTTGGTGCTATTTTAAGTGGATTTCCTATTTTTGGATATGAGCCGGTTGTGAAAAGTATTTACACTTCCAATTTCTTTTTTTGAACCTATGTAGCAATTTAAGGCAATACGTTTTAATTATTAGAATTAAAATTTCCTTTCTGCTAATTTTAACAAATCGGTTTTCGAGATTTTGTAAAATAATTTCTGAAGTTAGCAACAAAAATTTGTAAATATTTTATAATTTGTAAAATATAAATAGCAAACAAAATTAGAGTATAAAATTTTTTTTTTATTCAAAATTAGTACATAGTAAAGTGGGATTGAAAACCGTTTTAAAATTTTTCTACTTACCTTTTTTTCTGAGTGTAAAGTATACTTATCCATATAAAGTATCCAAAACTTACAGATTTTTTACAACAACTCAACACCCCGAGCAAACATAATTAATCTGACTTAATATTAACTCTTTATTATCTGCTATAATGTCTAGCTGATATTATTTGATCCGAAAAATGGCAGATAAAATTAGATCCAGAAATATATTTGAGGGTTAAGTAAGATCCAAATGCCGAAAAATGGCATTTCAAATTATATCTATCAATATATTTGGTAATTTAGCAAGATGTAAATTTATTCGAAAATTAGCAGATCAAGTTTGATCCAGCAGCATATTTTTGGTATTTTCGCAAAATTTAAATTGATCCGAAAACTGTCAGATAAAATTAGATCCAGTTTATATTATATAGAATCTAATTTATAAAAAAATTAAAGGAAATAATCTTATTGCTTAAGGTTTCTTTAAATAAATAAATAGTTTATATAACTCAGAAATAGTTCATATTTTTCCGTAGTTATTTTTCTTGATTTTAGGAAAAAAAAACAAGTCAATTAAATACAAATTTATTAATTTTTGAAAAAAACATCTTAGTTTTAAGAAAATTGTATACTCAAATGTAATAAAATTAAGTTTATTTCGAAAAAAAACCAAATTGGACATAATTTACTTCCATTTAGTTCAAAAAATGTATGTAACTTAAATCGAGGAAGTACTTGAACTTAATGTGTGTTCATTTTTTTTTTTCGCGAGTAGTAAAATTAACTAAATTTCAGACAGCCATTTCCAAATTCAGTTTTTAAGTATACCACTTTCTAATTTTGAAGAATTGTTTTCAAAAAATTGGTTCAGACAATTAAAAACAAAAAGTAATAAATTCTTTCCTATGTAATAATAAAAATTTACTTGATTTTAGAAACTGATGAACTATTTCTAAGGAAAATTTTCATGCAACTTAGTTCAGATAAATTTTAAAAATTTTAATAAAATATTCTTTTTTCAAGTAAAAGTTTTCTAATTTTTAAAAAATAATAAAATTTGGTATAAGATTTTTTTTTTTTTGTTGGAAATCGTTTAAATTATTTTTAATATTCTATTCCAAAAAAAACAAATAATTAAAAACAAACCAGTTAGTTTTCCTAATTTTCAAGAAAAAATATTAATAAATAAAATAAATTAAAGTAACCAATTAAAAAAAACTACCGTGCAAGATTGTAATTTTTGGTTCGTGATCGTGCGTGAGTCAAAAATCTCTCATGTGCCCATCTCTAATCTTAACAGTCTTAAATATTGAACTTAAAGTAGCTTAAAATATATTTTAAAATTTTGTTAGAAAAGGGTAAAAAATTTCGAATTTGCGCTTTTATGTAATAAATTTGTTTGCTGACTACAATACAAAATATCGCAAACACATTTTATACATAACGGCACAATGGCTTTTCTATAATTGACTTAGCGCTTATTAAGCTTTAAATTTACCGAACTATTTTGTTCACTTAAAAATACAAAAGTTTAAATTTGTATATGTCAAATAAAGTTTGGGATTTTTACCATAAAATAAACTTATGACTTTTCCATTTTCCGACAATAACAAGAAATGTAACTGTGATATTTTGTATTTTTGCAACAATTTCCTTAAATTAGTTAATTTAAGAAGACAAAGGACCCCCCGTGTTTCTTTGCCATAGATGCCGTGTGTCACGTAGGGCGTCGCTTTTTGTAGTTCTCTCAAGCAGAACCGTTATGAAAAGGATCTGACTGTCACAATTTATTACGTTACAGGATATCCTGCAGTACATTTTTTGAATTTGGTTACCTTTTTGCTAATGAAATTGAATTTATATTTTATATAGATGAATTTAGTATAATTCAATTTAGTTTTAAGACAAAATTGTATAGCAAAAAGCTTGTTAAGAGCACTGTCCTCACAAAGCTGAAGTCCTCTGAAAGTGAGAAAATACCTACTCAATGAGTGTACAGTACTTTAAAATATATGGTAAAATTAAATTAATTAAATTAAATTTACAATAGAAGCTGGATAAGAATAATTTTCACTTAAAAGAAGTGCTATTTAACTTGATGTTAGAAAATATTTTCTTATTTTTAGGGAGTTAAGTCTTAGTTTTTAGTAAAAAAATTATCTAATGAACTTAAATAAAATAAAATTTTTCTTAAAACCAAGGAAACATCTCCTAACTAACAATACAATTTTAGATAATGTATGAACTAATTAGGAGGAAATTTTACTGTTTTCTAATAAAAATTTACGTCTCAATAGTAAAATTTTTATATAATTTAGAAATTTTTACCAAATTTTAAGTAAAATTTTATTAAATATTGGTAAAAAGCCGTTTAAATTTCAATTTTTCCTCTAAATACGTTAATTTTTCTAAGTTCTAGTTCATTTTTTTAGTGTATAATAATATATGGGCCATTATTAAAAATATTTTTTAATATGGTATGAGATATTATTGTATATGGTTTAATATATTTTCCAATATAAGAAAAATTTCTTTATATGTTATAAAATATAATTATATATGATACAATATGTGTAAACAAATTTGAGATATTGTTATATATAGTTCCATATCTAAAGTATTTTTGATATGGTAGAATATATAATTTGATATAATTATATGTGGCCCCATGTCAATGATTTCGAATCCCAGCCAGGGAAGCAAATTTGTTTGTGCTTTTAATTTATTTTAATTTCCTGATTAATATTTTTTTTTAAAACTTTTAAATTTTAAAAATCCATATTGTATCATATATATGTACATTAGACCGTACCTCAAAAAAAAGTTCAACGTACACCCTCAAATATAAAGTATTTTAACAAGAAAATTTGGAAAATGTTTTTTTTTTTTTGGCCGAACGTAGGGGTCGCCATTTTATATTTTTTGTTATATTTTCGCCATTTACCGTCGGATCTTAAAGTGTTGTATATCAATGTTTTTTGTCTCTCGAAGACCGATGTTTTCCTCGAAGGAGCCATTGACCTCAATTATCCCGTTTTAGTATTAACCCACCAGATCTCAGTTGCTACCACCTTAATGTACTACCCTAATATTTTAAAATGAAAGCTCGCAAAAAGCAATAAACTTTTGCTAGTAAAGTATTCCAATAATTCCAGCGGAACTATTATTTTATTTTTTTTTTTAAATTTTTTATGTTGCCGAATGTAGGTCATTTTTAATTTTTTTGTCATATCTTCTGTATTTACTGTCGGATCTTAAAGGGTTATATATCAATGTTTTTGTCGCAATGATACCAATTTGTTGCATCAAAAATCATTGACCTCAAGCACCCTTTTATACTACTTAAGGGGTAACACCTATGTAAAAAGCCTATATATAAAAACTTCCTTTTTTATTTTTTTTATATACGGAGATGTGTTAACAAAGATTGGTTTTCACAAGATTTATGAAGGAGTACAAAAAAATATTTGTTTTACACAAAGTTTTACAAAATGATAGTATATTTACAACAGAGGTCCACGACACGCAGCATTACTTAATAAATTTTTGGGGGATTTCTCTGAAATTTATAATGCATATGGAGTTTTTGATAGGTCAAATACTTTTTGACTTAGAGCTGTTTCTTTAAGAGTAAAAAAAAAGATATTTTGACTTTAACACTTCGCTGTTTTGTCAAAAATTAATATACCCAACAACTCATACGCTTTTCTCTGGATAATTTAGTTTTATATATAAAGTGTATGTTTCAGAGCGATCCACCTAAAATTGGTTAAATTATGCTGAGTGCCGTGGATCACTTATAAAATAACACAAATTTTAATCGATCATATTTTCACGTTGGCCGCCAAAAATACAGCCAACTTGAATCACGTCAAAATATGATCAATTAAGTCAAAAAGTATTTGACCTATCAAAAACTCCATAGATAATTTAGTTTTCCATATGCATTATAAATCTCAGAGAAATCCACCAAAAATTGATTAAGTTATGCTGCGTGCCGTGGACCTCTGTTGTAAATATACTATCATTTTGTAAAACTTTGTGTAAAACAAATATTTTTTTTGTACTCCTTCATAAATCTTGTGAAAACCAATCTTTGTTAACACATCTCCGTAAAAAAAAAATAAAAAAAGGAAGTTTTTATATATAGGCTTTTTACATAGGTGTTACCCCTTAAGTAGTATAAAAGGGTGCTTGAGGTCAATGATTTTTGATACAACAAATTGGTATCATTGCGACAAAAACATTGATATATAACCCTTTAAGATCCGACAGTAAATACAGAAGATATGACAAAAAAAATTAAAAATGCCCTACATTCGGCAACATAAAAAATTAAAAAAAAATAAAATAATAGTTCCGCTGGAATTATTGGAATACTTTACTAGCAAAAGTTTATTGCTTTTTTGCGAGCTTTCATTTTAAAATATTATGGTAGATGGTAGCAACTGAGATCTGGTGGGTTAATACTTGAACGGGTTACTTGAGGTCAATGGCTCCTTCGAGGAAAACATCGGTCTCCGCGAGACAAAAAACATTGATATACAACACTTTAAGATCCGACGGTAAATGGCGAAGATATAACGAAAAATATAAAATGGCGACCCCTACGTTCGGCAAAAAAAAACATTTTCGAAATTTTCTTGTTAAAATACTTTATATTTGAGGGTGTACGGTGAACTTTTTTTTTTTGCCTATAAGGTGGTACGGTCTAATGTACATAATTATATCTTACATACCATATTAAAAAATATTTTTGATAATGGCCCATATATTAATGTTACTTTGGATACTGCCCTCAAAGTGTTCATTGATCTAGCGCATATAATCCCCAAATATATTGCTGAATATATTTCGATGCACCATGTTTCGGATTAAATACTCGTAAGATAAGCTAGATATAACAATAGTTGGTACAGAATATTGCTCGTTATCAATTTATTTTTTTTTTACTCGGGTTGTCATGGTGATGAACAATATATTGAAATATAATTAATGAAAATTCATTCCAATTGATATCATGCTACAATTTTGATACAATTTGAGATTAA
This sequence comes from Eustalomyia histrio, assembly GCA_949748255.1. Classification (NCBI taxonomy): domain Eukaryota; kingdom Metazoa; phylum Arthropoda; class Insecta; order Diptera; family Anthomyiidae; genus Eustalomyia; species Eustalomyia histrio. The sequence continues at coordinate 46,186,000 of OX456527.1, forward strand.
TTTATTTGTAAAATAACTGTAATTACCGGCAATTATCTCACTATATTTTTCATTACAAAATAATTTGTTTCAATTACAAATTCATAGATCCAAACAAGATCCAACTAACCAGTCAACCAATGATGCATCATACCATGTTCAGTTTACACTTTATCAACAACTAATGATGACTAGTAGTTGAATTCGATGAAAAGTTGTATGCTGCGTGTCAATTTCCATTGTTATATTGTATGTGTTTTTATTGTTGTTGTTGTTGCTGTTGTTGCTGCTTTTTTTTTATTATGTGGCGACTTTCAACTAATATCATGCCCCCACATAGAACAAACAACAACAATAAAATTAATAAAAAACCAGCAATAATAAAGTGTCTAAACACAATGAACGAACGTACGAAACGAAACGTCTGTATCGGAAATACCAAAAACATTGAAGAAACACTAATAAATAAAAATTAATAAAAAAAAATATATATAAACAAAGCTTTTTACATGCTGAAACAAAGCTGTAGAGGAGGTAGTATGAAACATATGCATAGTTGTTGGATTTCAATTTAAGTTTTTTGCAACAGTGGCGGTCGTTTGTTGACGTTAACGGCGTCAATGTCTAGCATGAAAATTTGTTTGTTAAAAAACGAATAAAACGAATTGTAGCTCTTAGTTTGGCCCTTAAACGAATCATCTAAAACTGTATAGAACAACACTATATTGCACAATGAGACAGTGATCAAAATGTACGGTTATAAATGCAATGCAGTCGTAACAAAAAAGTTATAATCATTTGTCGATAATGTTGATCAGTGATGTAAAATTTAAATAAACACTCGAAACACTAAAAAAAAAGACATGAACTCAAATGTAATCAAAAATTTCCTTCAAAATAGTTTATAAATTGTCCTCAATTTAAGTAAAATTTTATTAAAGCTTAGAAAAATTTTCTTAAATAGAATTAAAATTCCTTAGTTTGAAGAAAAACGAAATAGTTTATATACTCTGATATAGTTCATATTTTTCCTAAGTAATATTTCTTGATTTTAGGAAAAAAAATTAAATAAAAATTTATTAATTTAAAGAAAAAACATCTTAGTTTTAAGAAAATTCCATACTCAAATGTAATAAAATTAAGTTTAGTTCAAAAAAAAAAAAAAAAAAATTAGGACAGAATTTACTCCCATTTAGTTCCATTAGAAAAAGTACTTGAACTTAATGTGTGTTAATTTTTTCTTCGCGAGTTTTAAAAATAACTAAATTTTAGAAAGCCATTTCCAAATTCAGTTTTTAAGTATACCACTTTCTAATTTTTAAGAATTGTTTTCTAAAAATTAGTTCAGACAATTAAAAACAAAAAGTAATAAATTCTTTCCTATGTAATAATACAAATTTAATTGATTTTAGAAACTGATGAACTATTTCTAAGGGAAATTTGCATGCAACTTAGTTTAGATAAATTTTAAAAATTTTAATAAAATCATCCATTTTTTAAGTAAACGTTTTCTAATTTTTAAAAAATAATAAAATTTGGTATAGGATTTTTTTTCGTTGGAAAACGTTTAAAATATTTTTAATATTCTATTCCAAAAAAAAAAAACAATCAATTAAAAACAAACCATTTAGTATTCCTAATTTTCAAGAAAAAATATTATTAAATAAAAGAAATTACAGTAACCATTAAAAAAAACTATTGTGCATGATTGTAATTTTTGGTTCGTGATCGTGCGTGAGTCAAAAATCTCTCACGTGCCCATCTCTAAATATTTAACTTAAAGTCGATTAAAATATATTTTAAAATTTTGTTAGCAAAGGGCAAAAAATTTCGAATTTGCGCTTTTATGTAATAAATTTGTTTGTTGACTACAATGCAAAATATCCCAGGTACATTTTATACATAACGGCATAATGGCTTTCCTATAATTAACGTAGCGCTTATTCAACTTTATATTTATCGAACTATTTTTTTTCACTTAATAATAAAAAAGTTTAAATTTCTATATGTCAAATAAAGTTTAAGCTAAAAATCCCATAAAATAAACATTTTTACTGTGATATTTTGTATTTTTGCAACAATTTCCTTAAATTAGTTAATTTAAGAAGACAAAGGACCCCCAGTGTTCCTTAGCCAAAGATGCCGTGTGACACGTAGGGCGTCCCTTTTTGTAGTTCTCTCAAGCAGAACTGTTAATTAACTACGAAAAGGATCTGACTGTCACAATTTATTACGTTTCAGGATATCCTGCAGTACAATTTTTTTAATTTGTTTACCTTTTTGGTAATAAAATTTAATTTATATTTTAAATACATGAATTTAGTATAATTTAATTTAGTTTTGAGACAAAATTGTATAGCAAAAAGCTTGTTTAGAGCAGTGGGAAAATATTTACTCAATGAGTGTAAAGTACTTTAAAATATTTTACCTTTACCATAGAAGCAGGATAAGGATAATTTTCACTTAAAAGAGGTGCTATTTAACTTGTTGTTAAAGAATATTTTCTTATTTTTAGGGAGTTAAGTACTAGTTTTAAGTAAAAAAAAATTATCTAATGAACTAAATAAAAAAAATTTTTCTTAAATCCGAGGAAACATTTCCTAAATAGCAGTAAAATTTTTGATGATATATGAACTAATTAGGAAGAAATTTTACTATTTTCCAATTAAAATTTCCTTCTCAGTAGTAACATTTTTCTATAATATAGAAATTTTTACCAAATTTTAAGTAAAATGTGTTTCTTTTTTTCAAGGAAAATTTTATTAAATATTGGTAAAAAGTGTCTTTGGCGCCGTTTTCATTTCAATTTTTCCTCTAAAAAACTTAATTTTTCTAAATTCTAGTTAATTTTTTTTGAGTGAAGTTGTTATAAATTCAGTAGAAGCTACAGTTATAACCGGTCAAGCGGTCTATCAGGTTAAACGGGCTTTAGTACTTTCTACAAAAAGATTTTTGGTACTTTATTGTACAATAAAATAATAGAAAAATTGCTACAATTTATATAAATTTGATAAAAAAAATATACCAAAAACGTACATTTGGTACACTCAAAAGAAAAATGAACTAGAATTTAGAAAAATTCACTTATTTGGAGGAAAAATTTAAATGAAAATGGCGCCAAACTCACTATTTACCAAAATTTAATAATATTTTCCTTGAAATTAAGAAACAAATTTTACTTATTGTAAAATTTGGTCAAAATTTCTAAACTATAGAAAAATTTTACTACTGAGAAGTAAAATTTTAATAGAAAACAGTAAAATTTCCTCCTAATTAGTTCATATACAAAACATTTTACTGTTAGTTAGCAAATGTTGTCTTGATTTTAAGAAAAGTTTAATTTATTTAAGTTCATTAGATATTTTTTTTACAAAAAATAGTAGTTAACTCCCTAAAAATAAGAAAATATTTTCTAACATCGTGTTAAATAGCACTTCTTTTAAGTGAAAATTATCCTTAAATATGATAAAAATTTTCTAAAAAATATGTAATTTTTTTTATGATAAAGGTAATGTATTTTGTCATATATTTTAAAGTACACTCTAATAAATTTCTGTTGAAATTTACCCAAGTTATAGTAGGAAACTGTACTCCTACTATAAATGGGGTAAATTAACTCTGTTATGCGTAAGTTGGTACACACATAATTGGTAATTTTACATTGAAAGTGCGTAAAAATTAAACTTTAAAAGTAATTCGAAAATTTACTAAAATTGTGCGTAAAAAAACCTATTTGAAGAGTAAATATATGCATGAAATGCCTAAAAATGTATTTCTATACGCGTAGTTTTATAAATATAATGCGTATATTTACCAACGCATGGTTAAACTTAACTGCAAAAAAATAATTTTTTTTAAAGAATAAATTTATTTTATGTACGAGTATGTATGTTTTAATAATAGTGAATTATAAATATAATACATAATACATTTCGAATGGGTATTTGCTGTGATGATGGTCATTTTGAATTTAAATTGACAATATTCACAAATATTATTTTTATATACTTTTTAAAAATTAATTTTCGTTTTCAGCTTTTTTTTTATTTTTTTTTAATATTTTCCAATTTCCAAATGTTAAAATATTTATTACCATTCTTAGTTAGTATATTTTTAATTTTAATTTAACGAATGAATACTAATTTCAGACACAAAGTGTTTAATTTTAAACACATTATGTTTAAAAACACTTTTTATGTGTATAATTGTATATGAAAGTGTATACAAAACATTTGTAGGCATTTTTTGTTTATATTTACCTAATTTTCGTAATATTACATAAAACTTTACCCATTTTATTGTAGTACATTTACAAAAATTTTTTAAAGTGTACTTTACACTCATTGTGTAAGTATTTTTCCACTTTCGGAGGACATCCGCTTTGTGATGACACTGCTCTTAGCAAGATATACATTTTTATATTTAAATTAAATTGAATTATACTAAGCTCATGTATTTAAAATATATAAATAAAATTTCATTAGCAAAAGGGTAAAAAAATTAAAAAAATGTACTGCAGGATATCCTGAAACGTAATAAATTGCGATAATAAACGTTTCTGCTTGAGAGAACTACAAAAAGGGACGCCCTAACTGACACACGACATCTATGGCTAAGGAACACTGGGGGTCCTTTGTCTTCTTAAATTAACTAATTTAAGGAAATTGTTGCAAAAATACGAAAATGTTTATTTTATGTCATTTTTAGCTTTAACTTTAAAAGACACATAAAAATTTGAACTTTTTTTTTATTATTAAGTGAAAAACAAAATAATTTTAGTGCCTTCGATAAATATAAAGCTTATTAGGCGCAACGTCAATTATAGGAAAGGCATTATGCCATAATGTATAAAATGTGCTTGCGATATTTTGTATTGTAGTCAGGAAACAAAATTATAACATGAAAGCGCAAATTCGAAATTTTAAGCTACTTTAAGTTCAATGTTAAAGACTGTTAAGATTAGATATGGGCACGTAAGCCATTTTTGACTCAAGCTCACGCACAATCACGAACCAAAAATTACAATCATGCACGATAATTTTTTCAAATTGTTACTTTAATTTGTATCAGCTATCAATATTTGTTCTTTAAAATTAGGAAACTAACAAGTTTGTTTTGAGTTAATTTTTTTTTTTGAAAAGAATATTGAAAATAAGTTAAACGTCTTCCAATAAAAAAGATGAAAGTTATTGATTGTTGGTAGAAGCTTACGGCCAACATGCACCAATTAAAAAAACTTGTGAACGATGGTTTACACGATTCAAAAGTTGTGATTTCGACACAGAAGACAAGGAGAGAACTCGTCAGCCGAAAAAGTTTAAAATGAGGAATTGGAAGCATTACTCGACGAAGATTGTTGTCAAACGCAGGAAGAACTTGCATTATCATTGGGAGTCACACAACAAGCAATTCTCCTGCCCTTACTGGAATACACTTCACTTCAGAACAGGGTATCAGAAATGGGCTTGATTCATTCATTACCTCAAAATCGGAGCAGTTCTTTTGTCACGGTTCTTTTTGCTACCAGAAAGATGTGAAAAAGTAGTAGCTAACGATGGACAATACTTTGAATAATGTTTCTAAATTATTTTGTTATTATAATAAATGCATTTTGCAAGCAAAAAAATCGACATTATTAACTTGTATACCCAATATTTACACTTATGCTACAATAATTAATTTTTGAGTTTTTTCTAACTTAATATATCGATGGTTATAAGTTGATAACTGATGATTTTTACAACTTGACAAAACCAAATGACTTCTCCATTATTTATAAATTATATACCAACTTATGACCATCGATATGTTATTTATGTAAATTTTGTTTTAACTACTTATTAAAGAGAATTTCTAAATATTTCAAACTTTTGGCGGCCCATAGTGTAATGTAACAAAACTGCAACACGGTGTTGTACAATTAAAGTGAGTCATGCATCACCCAAAGTTCATAAAGAATGAAACAAAAACTTGAATTATACCTAGAACAACAACAGCAACAACAAGGGTAAACAAAACTAAACATAAAACTATAACTTCTCCGCAAATTAAACAAAACTTCGGGCAAGGAAAAAAAAACAACAACAACACTATTATTGAATAGTGTTACTTATTGCCAGCTAAAAAGAAAATGAAGTGTTGTGGTTGGTGTACACTTACCAAAAAAAAGTATAAAATAACAACTGAAAATATTGTTGTTATAAAGGGAAATTTTGATAATTTAAACCCAGCGGTATTATTTGCTAATCTTGCACTAAAAAAAGACATGAACTAAAATGTAATCAAAAATTTTCTTCAAAATATTTTATAAATTGTCCTCAATTTAAGTAAAATTTTATTAAAACTTTTCTTAAAAAGAATAAAAATTCTTAAGTTTGAGGAAAAACGAAATAGTTTATATAGTCAGAAATAGTTCATATTTTTCGTGGGTAATATTTCTTTAAAAAAATTGCATACTCAAATGTAATAAAATTAGGTTTAGTTCAAAAAAAAAAATTATGGACATAATTTACTCCCATTTAGTTCAAAAAATTTGTCTAACTTAAATCGAGAAAGTACTTGAACTTAATGTATGTTAATTTTTTTCGCAAGTCTTAAATTTTAGAAAGTCATTTCTAAATTCAGTTTTTAAGTCTACCACTTACTAATTTTTAAGAATTGTTTGCTAAAAATTAGTTCAGACAATCAAAAACAAAAAGTAATAGATTTTTTCTTATGTAATAATAAAAATTTACTTGATTTTAGAAAATGATGAACTATTTCTAAGGAAAATTTTCATGCAACTTAGTTCAGATAAATTTTAAAAATTTCAATAAAATATTATTTTTTTTATTTTAAGTAAAAGTTTTATAATTTAAAAAAAAAATAAAAATTTGGTATAGGAATTTTTTGTTGGAAAACGTTTAAATTATTCTTAATATTCTATTTCAAAAAAAAAAAAAACAATCAATTAAAAACAAACCAGTTAGTTTTCCTAATTTTCAAGAAAAAATATTATTAAATAAAAGAAATTAAAGTAACCATTTAAAAAAATTATCGTGCATGATGAGCTTAAGTCAAAAATGGTTCACGTGCCCATCTCTAATCTCAACAGTCTTAAATATTGAACTTAAAATAGATTAAAGTATATTTTAAAATTTTGTTAGCAAAAGGGTAAAAAATTTTGAATTTGCGCTTTTATGTAATAATTTTGATTGCTGACTGCAATACAAAATATCACAAGCTTTTCTATAATTTACGTTGCGCCTATTAAACTTTATATTTATCGAAGGCACTAGAACTATTTTTTTAACTAAATTATAAAAAATTTTAAAATTTGTTTATGTCAATTAAAATTTAAGCTAAAAAATGTGATAAAATAAACATGACATTTTTCCATTTTTCAATAATAACAAGAAATGCAACTTTGATATTTTGTATTTTTGCAACAATTTCCTTAAATTAGTTAATTTAAAAAGACAAAGGACCCCCAGTGTTCCTTAGCCATAGATGCCGTGTGTCACGTAGGGCGTCCCTTTTTGTAGTTCTCTCAAGCAGAACCCTTAATTAACTACGAAAAGGATCTGACTTTGTCACAATTTATTACGTTTGAGGATATCCTGCAGTAATTTTTTTTGAATTTGTTTACCTTTTTGAAATTTTAATTTTGAAATTTAATTAATATTTTAAATACATGAATTTAGTATAATTCAATTTAGTTTTAAGACAAAATTGTATAGCAAAAAGCTTGTTAAAAGAAGTGTCCTCAAAAAGCGGAAGTCCCCCGAAAGTGTAAAGTACTTTAAAATATATGGTAAAATATATTTCCTTTATCATAGAAAGAGTTTCATATTTGTTAAAAAAATTTTATCAAATAAAGGATAATTTTTACTTAAACGAAGTCCTATTTAACTTGATGTTAGAAAATATTTTCTTATTTTTAGGGAGTTAAGTCCTAGTTTTTAGTAAAAAAAAATTATCTAATGAACTTAAATAAAATAAAATTTTTCTTAAAACCAAGAAAACATTTCCTAACTAACAGTAAAATTTTGGAGGATGTATAAACTAATAAGAAGGAAATTTTACTGTTTTCTAATAAAAATTTACTTTTCAGTAGTAAAATTTTTCTATAATTTAGAAATTTTGACCAAATTTTAAGTAAAATTTGTTTCTTAATTTCAAGGAAAATTTTATTAAATGTTGGTAAAAAGTGTCTTTGGCGCCGTTTGCATTTAATTTTTTCCTCTGAATAAGTTTACTTTTCTAAATTCTAATTTTTTTTTAGTGTAGCAACACATGTCTGCTGACGTGTAGTACAATGAAATTAGTAGAAAAATTGGTAGACGCTACTAAATTTTAGTAAACTTTTTGTAAGCGTTTCTAAATTTTAGTAAATTCTTGTAAACTCCAATTTAAAATAGATCTGCTAAAATTAGCAACAAATTTTACTAAATATTAGTGAAATGGAAGTAGCAGGAAAGTTAATAACCGCTACTAAAAATTGGTAAAATTCTGCACAAAGTTTATTTAAAGACCTTATTTACTAAAAAAAAAATTAACAAAACTTTTTTATTAATTATAGTGCTAAACTCAATGAATTGTAAAATATAGAAAAATTAAAATTAATAAAAAAAAATTATAAATTAACTGAATTATTTTTAAATACACTTGTTGCACTTTAAAGCTGCAAATTTCTTTTTAAATTGCCTTACGAAAAAAAGACTCCATATATATATTGCGAAGTCGCAAGCGGTGTTGCCTATTTAAACCAGATTATTGAACATCCTCCCGAGCAGTTTGGTATTGAAATTGAGCAACATCGGTCCAGCAGTTAAAAAGTTATGAGTGAAATTGTGAAGGTAACTGTAAATTTGCCATACAAATTGGTGTATTTTAGTATCGACTGATACCTAATATATTTTCTCTTATTTTTTCACCAGTCACATAGAAGTGAATAATATTTTGCATTCATATCAAATATTTTTTCACCTCATAAAATTTTTTTCACCACTAAAATTTTTTTTACTACAAAAAATTTTTTTCACCGATAAATTTTTTCACCTCAAAATTTTTTTTCCACGAAAAAATTTGTTTACGCATCCAAAAAAGTTTTTCACCTCAAAAAAATTTTTTTCACCTTACTTTTACTTTTTAAATTTTTAACATTATTTGTATCAAAAACAGCAGAGAAGATTTTTTTTGGATATTGAATGTATGCCTCTTTTTACTTGTTTTATTTTAATTTTTTCAAAAAATATTTTAGACAAAATTAAAATTAGTAAAAACGAATTTATCATTTTGTTTTAATTTGCTAATTTATGTATTGAAAAATTTTTTTCCGTAGTCAAATTTTTGAATTTTACAGTATAATTTAATTTGTTTTAAGTGCTAATATATAGAACTTATTTTTGGACATGAGTCTATTGTAAAAAGTATCTTCACATCCTATCCCTTTTTTCAACCTATGTAACATTTTAATTATTAGAAATAAAATTTCCTTCAAGATCCATTTTTTAAAAATTAGTAAATTTTGTTGAAAATTTTAACAAATCAGTATTTTTTAAATTTTTTAAAATGATTTCTGAAATTAGCAACAAAAATTTGTAAATATTCTGTAAAAATTCTGTAATTTGTAAAATGTGAATAGCAAAGGAAAAAATTACTAAATAATATTTTTTTTTGTATCAGTACATAAATAGTAAATTGGAACTGAAAACTGTTTACAAATTTTTCTACAAACTTCTTTTTCTGAGTGTATAATGGCTGGTTGGTCATCTAAAAATTACAACTTGATGGTTTAGCAAAAATTTGAAGTGTAGTTTAAAGAACTTAAACAAACAAATCAACAAAAAATAAAAATGAAGTAAATAAGTACATATTCTAAAGTTCTAAAGCCTAAGGAATGTTTGTTTAATTGCCTGCTGCCAGCCAAACATATGTACAAACAGTAGAAGTCAGTAGGAACTATGAGCAGCACTCGTATACAATATGTGGACAATAAAACAAACCTAACTACATACATACGTACATGCCACATACATGATTGACCCTCAGCCTGTCTTCTTACAAGGTATGAACGAGCAATCGACCAACTCTGCGCCACCACAGAACAGATCGTAGGGTTTATCAACAGCTAACAGCGGCTGCTGTAACCAACAACACATTTGTCCATTCATGCATTCATTGCTAGCCACGATATTTCAACCAATTTACAAAATACATACTACTCTAGTACTCGCATCAGTCAGTCAATAAGTATGTAAGTCAGTTTAGGCATTCAGTCATGACCATGTTTAGTTGTGGCTTTAAAAAGATAAGATGTTAACATGGTTAAAATAGAGATTGAAAAAAAAAAAAAAAACAGCAACAGCAACAATTTTGTCATGATATTGGCTTTTTTTATTTTACAAAAAAAAAAAAAAAAATAGTAATTAAATTAATGAAAACTACAAGAGGAGATATATAGGTACTGGAAGGTTTTATCAATACAGGGAAGGCATCTAAACTCCCAAGTTATTTAAGAATTTTAAGTATTGCAGTTTTTAAGGAATTATCTGAAAGTCATTTTTAAATTGTCACTTAACATCAATATAGTAAAGAGATCAATAGTATTTTGAATCATTGACTTGTATAAATAAATATTAATAAATAATTTAAAATTATCAAATATTAGTTATCATTTTTATCTTTTATTTAAGCTTTTCTTTTATTTATAACTTCATTATTACCCTGAACTGTCGCAGATCTCTTAACGAGATGGCTCAGCAGTTCAGCATCCATGTTATTTGGGTGCTGGGCCACAGGGACATACCAGGGAACTGTAGAGCATACGAGCTTTCAAGACTGGGGACTACCTTACACATTCCACACGAAATGGAATCTGTGGGCATGCCTCTGACCACTTGCAAGTTTCGGCTGCGGGAGAGTGCTTATGGGTTGGCAAGAGATAGGTGGGCCTCTGTCCGTGGTTGTATTCGTTCCAGACAGTTGTGGCCCCGTCTGGATAGGAAGCGCACGCACAGATTGCTGTCACTGTCAAGGCCCGATATATCCCTACTTGTGTCCGTCATGACGGGACACTGTTTGATTGGAAGGCACGCAGTTAGGTTGAGGGTTACAGCTAGTGACTTTTGCAGAATCTGTGGTGACGAAGAGGAGGAGGAGTCTGTGGAGCACTTTCTCTGCACTTGTCCTGCTCTAGCTCGCATTAGGGGACTGCATTTGGGCTAATTATTTTTCTTTGAGGACCTGGGTGATTTAACTGATATCGATATCGGCCGACTTGAGGCAATCGGGATGGTTCGACGGGAGAAGCTAGTGATATAATTTTTACTAGCTTCCGTGGTATTACAAGAGACTTTATAGTCTAAGTGAGTCTGATTGGAAGACTACCACATCTACCTAACCTAACTTTACAATTCTTCAAGCTTAAAATTGTTTTTTTTTCGCTACTCAATTGTGTAGAATCTTCAGGAAATAATAATTAGAATGTTGTCCCTTGTGTAAGTTTTTTAATGTAATCATTTAATTTAATATTTTTAATTATAAATGCAGCCAACTTGACAAAACGGATGATGAAGAAGTTCGTTTTTTGGGGCTACTTTTATATGCAATTCTCAGAATTGAGTCCTAAATCAATGAATCAAATTCCAAGCTATGAAAAAGTTCTTTAAATTTTAGAATACTTCTTTAAGAAACATTTTCCCTAAAGAAATAAATTGATACTAAGCAATTTTTTGAGAAAACTTCTTTGATTCTATGGACTTTTTGTAAAGAAAAATACTTTAAAGAAATTTTTAAATTCTAAAGATTTTTTTTAATAATTCTTTTAGTTTTCTTCGATCTTCTTGATTTGTGTAATATTTCTCATCGAGCTAAAGATCTTTAATTATAAATATTTATTTATCCCAATATTTCGTCACCACATTGGGTGACTTCTCCAGGGGAAATTGTTTTTTATAATTAATAAATGAAAATTATAAATTAAAAACTTATATATAACTAACATTTTGAGAATTTTTTTAAATAGTCCTTACAGTCTCAGAATTTTTCTTTTAGGGAAAGTTCTTAGAATAGATTAGCATCTGCATTCTTGTTCGAAAATCCGAATTTGGTCGTGACCACAGATATGGAATTACAACGTTTTCATTTGTACTATCATCATCTCTTGATTTGTCAACTTCGTCTTCTTCCTCTCTTAATTCTGATGACTCGTTCTCTGATTCAGAGTCACTACACTAAACTAGAATTTAGAAAAGTTAACTTATTTAGAGGAAAAATTGAAATGAAAACGTCGCCAGTCAGTTTTAACTAATTTTTAATAAAATTTTCTTTGAAATTAAGAAACATATTTTACTTAAAATTTGGTGAAAATTTCTAAATTATAGAAAAATTTTACTACTGAGAAGTAAACTTCAATTAGATAACAGTAAAATTTCCTCCTAATTAGTTCATACATCATCTAAAATTGTTTGTACTGTTAGGAAATGTTTCCTTGGTTTTAAGAAAATTTTTTTTTTATTTAAGTTCATTAGATAATTTTTTTTTACTAAAAACTAGAACTTAACTCCCTAAAAATAAGAAAATATTTTCTTACTACAAGTTAAATAGTACTTCTTTTAAGTGAAAATTATCCATTGCTTCTATGGTAAAGTTAATATATTTGACCATATATTTTAAAGTACTTTACACTCATTGAGTAGGTATTTTCCCACTTTTGGGGGACTTACGCTTTGTGAGGACACTGCTCGTAACAAGCTATTTGCTATACAATTGTGTCTTGAAACTAAATTGAATTATACTAAATTCATGTATTTAAAATATAAATTAAATTTCATTAGCAAAAAGGTAAACAAATTAAAAAAAAATGTACTGCAGAATATCCTGAAACGTTATAAATTGTGATAAAGTCAGATCCTTTTCGTAGTTAATTAACAGTTCTGCTTGAGAGAACTACAAAAAGGGACGCCCTAAGTGACACACGGCATCTATGGTTAAGGAACACTGGGGGTCCTTTGTCTTCTTAAATTAACATATTCAAGGAAATTGTTGCAAAAATACAAAATATTACAGTTACATTTCTTGTTATTATTGGAAAATGGAAAAGTCATAAGTTTATTTTATGGGGTTTTTAGCTTAAACTTTATTTGACATAAACAAATTTAAGTGAAAAAAAAAAAAATAGTTCGATAAATATAAAGTTTAATAAGCGCTATGTCAATTATAGGAAAGCCATTATGCCGTAATGTATAAAATGTACCTGCGATATTTTATATTGTAGTCGACAAACAAATTTATTACATAAAAGCGCAAATTCGAAATTTTTTACCCTTTGCTAACAAAATTTTAAAATATATTTTAAGCTACTTTAAGTCAAATATTTAAGATCACGAACTAAAAATTACAATCATGCACAATAGTTTTTTAAATGGTTGCTTTAATTTTTTTTATTTAACAATATTTTTTCTTGAAAATAAGGAAAACTACCTGGTTTGTTTTTAGTTGATTGTTTTTTTTTTGGAATAGAAAATTAAAAATAATTAAAATGTTTTGCAACAAAAGTCATATACCAAATTTTATTATTTTTTAAAAAGTTAGAAAACTTTTACTTGAAAAAAGGAATATTTTATTAAAACTTTTGAAATTTATCTGAACTAAGTTGCATGAAAATTTTTCTTAGAAATAGTTCATCATAGGAAAAAATTTATTACTTTTTGTTTTTAATTGTCTGAACTAATTTTTAGAAAACAATTCCTAAAAATTAGAAAGTGGTAGACTTAAAAACTGAATTAAGAAATGGCTTTCTAACATTTAGTTAATTTTACTACTCGCGAACAAAAAATGAACACATATTTAGTTCAAGTACTTTGTCGATTTAAGTTAGACACATTTTTTGAACTAAATGGGAGTAAATTATTTTTTTTTTAACTTAACTTAATTTTATTATATTTGAGTATGCAAATTTCTTAAAACTAAGATGCTTTTCTTAAAATTAATAAATTTTTATTAAATTGACTTGTTTTTTACCTAAAATCGAGAAATATTACTTAGGAAAACTTAAATACTCAGATATAAAATATTTAGTTTTTCCTCAAACTTAGGAATTTTTATTCTTTTTAAGAAAATTTTTCTAAGTTTTAATAAAATTTTGCTTAAATTGAGGACAATTTATAAACTATTTTAAATGAAATTTTTGATTACATTTTTGTTAATTTTTTTTTTTGAGTGTAGATTCACTCTAATAAGAAATTTCGGTTTTTTAAAAGTTCTTTACTAAGTTGGGAAATTTTTTCCTGAAAATAATACGAATGGGACATATAAGCCCAATGAAAAACCCGAATGGGACAGTATATCCCAAATCGACTTAAATTAAAAAAAAATAAAATAAAGCTACAAATAAAATGAAGCTACCTTCACGAGAACTTGTCATCAACTAATACTTGTTTTCTCATGAAAAATGTGCTCAAAATTGGGTTCCGTTATATAACGCAAAAGTATGCCTGGGACATTTTAAAATATGATTTTTCTTTACTTTAGAGAAGAAATGGAATCATTAAAACTTTCATTGGGACGTATTATCCCAATAGGACCAAAAGGGTTAAGGAAAAGTCAATAGAATCTAAATATGTTTCAATCAGAAAAAAATTCAAAAATTTCTGCAAACTTTTTCTTATTAATAATCTTTTTATTAATATTCTCAGTACTTTTTCGATAAGAAAGTCGTTATTTTACAAAAAATATTATTGAGTTTATTGAAAATTATAAAATCTTTATTTTTGATCCTTTTGACTATGAATTTGTTCGACAATGAATTGTTTGGTGTAAATTATAATAAAATAAATCCCTCAGGTGAAAATGAACGGATACAAATTTTTTTTTGATAAAAATAAGACAAAGACATGTTTAATTGGTTTTTAATTATTCATTGATTGCTGCCAGCATTTTATAGTTCCATAATTATCATATTTTTTCATAGTCATAATTTTTGTTGCCACAGTGTGGTTACAGCCAGTCATGTTATAAAATAGAAAGTGCCAATCCTGAAATCATAAAATATTTACTATAATAATGATGGTAGCGAACCTACCAATAACAAGATTGCGACAATTGTACCCGAATGCAGCAAGTATAATATAGTAGCAGTGATCATGTTGCAACCATGTTGTTTCTCTGCATGCACTTCACATCAGTGCAGATTTTTGTAAATAAATTTTAAAACCTTAATATTCAATTTTTTTAAGCTAAAGATCTTTTTTTTATAAAATTTCTTATACAATTTGTTAGCATCTTCAGGAAAACAAAATTTAAAAAAAAAATTTGGAGAGGTATCTTAATTCGGAAGAGATGACTGAACTTTTAATATGCGAAGAACGTTTGTCGATGTTATTTAATGATAAGGTAAAGGCAAGACATATTAAGAAATTAAAGACACTGAGGTATCAACAGGTAAAGGAATTTGGAATTACATTTGAAAATAAATGGTTTATTAATAAAACAAATGTAGATTTTCCAAAGGACGTACAATGTGTTCTTTCACTCGGACATAAATACTCTTTACCAATTAAAAGGGCACAATTTCCCATTTTTGGGATAATATCTGAAGGTGAGGATTTTATACGAACATTAGAAAGTAAGGAAAAACAGGAAGTAGCTAGGAATAGACTGACGACAATTATTGATAACCATTTAAATAAGATGACACTAACAAACAGGGATAAATTTATGCTAAAATTCTTATTTTGAGAGCAGATAAAGGTAACACTACTGTGGCTATGTATAAAAAAGATTATGATTTGCGAATTAATAATATTTTAAGTGATAGTACAAAGTATAAATTAGTAAATAAGGATCTCCTACAGGTAGATTACAAATGATAATGAAGAATTATTTAAGAAAAGAATTTTGATGAGTTATGAGAAAAATAGATTAAAGACTAACATTGCTATCGCACCTAGGTTATATGGACTACCGAAGATTCACAAGGAAGATTTTCCATTAAGACCTATTTGTTCCTTTATTAATTCACCTTCTTACGAATTATGCAAATATATTGTAAATATTCTTAAAGGATAACAAAATTTTCTAGATACAATATTAAGAATTCTTTACAATTTAAAGATAGAATTAGAGGACAACATATAGAAAATGATGAGATTTTAGTTTCATTTGATGTTGTTTCACTATTTCCTAGTATACCAGTTGATTTAGCAATGAGTACAATAGAAGAAAAGTGGGACTTAATAATGCAACATACAGAGATGGAAAATTTTTATTTTTACGTATTTTAAAATTTTGTATAGAGGATAATAGATATTTTCAGTACAATAGGAATATATATATACAACAAATGGGACTTCCAATGGGATCTCCAGCTTCTCCAATCATTGCGGATATAATAATGGAGAAATTGCTAGATGAGTCTATAGAGAAATTAAGTGTAAAACCAAGGATAATGACGAAGTATGTAGATGACTTATTTTGTATCATTCCAGAATTAGCAGTTAACAACATGCTTACAACATTAAATAGTTTTGATCAAAACATTAAATTTACAATGGAGAGAGAATGTAATTCGATACTCCCATATTTGGATACATTGATAATTAAGAGAGACAACAGATTAATAATGAATTGGTATCAGAAACCAACTGTATCAGGGAGAATAATTAATTATTACTCTAAACATAGTAGGAACATTATCATGAACACAGCTAAGAATTTTATAGAGAGAGTATTGACAATAAGTGATGTAGAATTTCATAGAGGAAACATTATAAAGATCAGAGATATATTACGAGATAATGGTTTTCCAACTGAGTTATCTTATAGATTAGTAGGTCAATATAGAAATAGGATAACACAAAATGGAGCATATATAACTGAACCACGAATTTTTAAATCTTTAACATATGTCCCTGGATTATCAGAGAGATTGGCGAGTTCTAACATCTTTGATAAGGAGAAATATGGAATAGCTCATCGTAATTTTAATACATTAGGGAAATTATTTAGTAAGACTAAAGATAGAATTGATAAGTGGGATATGTCAAATTTAGTTTACAAGATACCTTGTCAGGGAAATGATCAGGAAAATTGTGATAAAGTATATATAGGAACGACAATGAATAAATTAAAAACCAGAATTTCAGGACATAAATCAGACCAAAAACATAGAAATATTAATTCGGAAAAAACCGCATTGTCATCTCATTGTTCTGTATTAAATCACCATCCTAACTTTGAAAATGTTTCAATATTAAGAACAGAAAATAATTATAAAAAACGTTATATGTTAGAAATGTTAGAAATCATTAATACACCTTTGACACATAGAATGAACTTTAAAGCTGACACAGAAAATTTAGCTCAGAATTATAGATATTTAATTAGTAAAAAATTAGAAAACTTAAATGTATAGATATGTTTTTAATAACTATAATAATTTAATTTCATAATGTTATTTTATTTTATAAACAACATTTATTATGTTAAATTTCATAAACCAAAGTATTAAACCAATATGAAAATATTATTTACGATCTTTAGCAGGAAAATGTTGTTTATAAAATTACCACTTCTATTTGATTAAATCTTTATTTAATTTTTTAAAAAATTTAATTTATATTTAAATGTTAAATATTTTTTATATTTAAATGTTAAATATTTTTTTGTTTGTCAACTTTTAATTAATATTAAAATTTTGTTTTCCTGAAGATGCTAACAAATTGTTAGCGAAATATCGAAAATAAAATAAGAAATTTTATAAAAAAAAATCTTTAGCTTAAAAAAATTGAATATTAATATTAAAATAAGATCGAATAAAGTTGTATTATTTTAAAACCTTAATATAAAATTTAAAGATTTTGATTCTGTTTTCTTATAATTTAAAACTTATGAGCCGGTATTATAGTGAAAATATAAATAATATCCTACACTTAAGTAAATTTTCTTCCAGATTCTATGATTTTAAAGTTTATTTTAGGCATTACCAACTATGAAGATACTCATCCTAAGAACATTAAGGCAAAAAAGAAAAAAAAATAACGTTTAAAAAGTTTGTTAAGTGATCTTCTTTCGAGATGCAACATAAACTAAAGAGTCCACTATTAAACTGTTAAAAATACCTTAATTTGAGTTTTTTACGTTAAGCTTAAAAAATACATTAAAATTATGGCATAAATATCATATTTTTGTTTTCCATAGTTTATTTATTAAATCGTAAAATAGAAAATTTCATTCATATAACTTATTAGTTAATTTTTTTATAAACGTATTTTAGCTTCTTAATTTTCATAACAAAACCATTAAAAATTCCATTAATTATTTAACTTCAAAAGAAAATGAAACAAAAAAAAAAAACAACAAATGATTTTCCTCCCTTAACCCTCCTACTCATTCCCATCTATAGATATAATTAACCAATTACACTGTCCAACAAATTAAGACTTTTTGAATGGAACAGAATAGCGACCCCATAATTCTGAAAGGGTATGTTGAGTAGATCATTTTTGTAGAACAAACTTATGGTCCAGCACGTCTGAGTTTTTTTACAGTGGGTCAAAGTTTTCATTTTTTGGTCGAAGGGAGCATTATACTATATGAAAAAATGTTGCTTGAATATTTTATTATTAATTTTAATAAATATCACACCCGATTTATAAGTCACAGCTGACTAGACGTGAGAACTCAGTGTTTGGCCCGGCCGAACTTGACGCCGTTTTTACCTGTTTTGTATATGTTGGTGTATAATTTTACTAATTAAGCGTAAAGAGTTTTATTTACAACATTGGTGTCTTTAGTGACCCCCACTGAAATTTTCCGGCAAACATTTTCGTAAAATATTTTAATCCTTAAATGTCCTTTTTTAAGGGATTTTTTTTGATTTTCTCGAAAAAAGGGTCAAATTGACCCATAAAGAGACCAGTTAGAGGGTTAAGATCTTCCACAAAAATAATCCACATACAATTACACAATACAACTCTGACCATAAGAATTTTCTCAGTCATTAACTTACAGCATTTTTTTCATATAGTATAATGCTCCCTTCGACCGAAAAATGAATACTTTGACCCACTGTAAAAAAATACTCAGACGTGCTGGACCATAAGTTTGTTGATCTACTCAACATACCCTTTCAGAATTATGGGGTCGCTATTCTGTTCCAAAAATGCTGTTGGACAGTGTTATTAAATAACATTTTGATCATGATATTGCGTCTAAATTTTTCAATAGTTGATGCTTTTCTCAACAATTATTAATTTTTTTTATAAACTATTTGATACTTAACTCAATTCAATTTAACAAAAACGATGTACGTATCAATAAAAATTGATTAGGCCCTATAAAATATATATTCGATAAATAAAATAAAATTACATTGAATTGTAAAATCTAATAATAAAAAAGCTACAAATTACTAGCTGTGATTACTGTGATAATTGATTTGAATTATGAATCTATACAAATTAGATTTATCCATTCAAAATAATACTGAATCAATTATAAATGAATGGAAACAACGCAACAATGCAAATAAGTGGTCGATTAGGTTATTGGATCACCGTACTGTTTAGGGCAAATCCAAAAATGGATGAAATTTTTCAATTTTGAGTCCGCTATACATATTACTAACTCATAGATCCATTGCAAAGTTTAGCCAGGAATGTGGTTAAATATGGATTCAAATGTAAAGTTCTTAACGGCCTGGCTAAAATTCTGAAATTTAAAGAACGATTTGAATTGATACTTTAATATTGGGGAACGATATTGAATGGAACGGTGAACGAGTGGAATCCAAACACAAGACAAGAGGAACGAATATGGATCAAGTATAATTGAAACACTAGGCAAGAGCAACGAAATGGAATGGAATAGGGAATGAATGGAATTGAAACACTAGACAAGGGTATGAAGAGGTATGAACCTGTAATGAGTAAAATCAAACCCCAGGCAACAGGAATGAAATCTAATGAAACGTAGAACAAGTGTAAAATAGGTAAACGAAACTGAATAATCGGGAACGAGTGGAATTGAAACAGAAGCTAAGTGGCACAAAATGAAATGAAGAGGGGCACTAGTGTTATTGAATCACTGGGCAAGAGGGGAAAAAAATTAAATGGAATACGAGTAGAATTAGTACACTAAACAAGGTGAACGAAATGGAATGGAAAGAGAAACGAGTGCAAATAAAACACTAAACACAGGGCTCAAAATGGAAACGAGCTTCTTTATACCCAACACTACAATCTTTCGTCTACCTCGGTCCGCCGTTCGAACTAAAGTTTTTAATTTTTTAACCCATTCCAGCCCCATGTTGGGTGCCAATATATATGTATAATTATTAATTAATTTGTAC
This sequence comes from Eustalomyia histrio, assembly GCA_949748255.1. NCBI lineage: Eukaryota > Metazoa > Arthropoda > Insecta > Diptera > Anthomyiidae > Eustalomyia > Eustalomyia histrio. The sequence goes on from OX456527.1 coordinate 46,206,311, forward strand.
ACTCAGTTCATTTGACCCTTGTATGGTCAACATCCACAAATTAGGAAGTACACTAAGGTTATATGACAATTTTTCAAAGGGCGAATTCGAAGAGTGTCGGCGTCCAATTTGTTTCCTTTCTAGAACAAAACTAATAAAAAAAAAATCAATTGAAAATTTCAGGAAAATTTCGTTATATTGTGTTATAAATCGATTTCAGTATAAAACTGTTTTTTTTTTAAAGCTACATAACTTCAAATTCGTCAAGAAATAGCAAATACCCCAGACCAATTTTGTGTCAGAAATTACTAGGTCATGAAATTTGATAACACTTTTTCAGACTTTCAGAAATTGATTAAAGAAATAATTGTTTTTTGTTCTTTGTACTTATAAATACTGCCGCGCAATAAGGCAAAAAAAGTATAATTTCTTAGCACAATTTTCAAAACTCCTTTTTCGATTTTTAAAAAAATTGTCTCAAACAAATTAAAAAAAATGGATTTTGCACTTCAAGGGCTTGCTAAATACAGGCTAGAGATGAAGTATACCAATTTTAAGGTAAATCCCTTCTCGGACCTTCATGAGCGGTTTGGAAAAAAACAATACGACTTCATTAACCCTTGTGGACATGGGGTCACATATGACCCCAAGCTTATAAAGGAAAATTTATTTGAAAAAAAAAACGCAAATATTTTGTAATTACCGTTGAAATTTTAGAAGTGATGCTTTAAATGTAATAGCAAAATGTGCAGATCTTCAACCCACGTTAACCCATTCCTTGCCTGGGCCAAACTTTGAATTTTTGGATATATAAAAAAAAATTAGTAAATAAATAAAGATACTTATTCTAGATACCTTTAAAAAAAGTGTACTATATTTTTCGAAAATTAACCCTTTTGTGCCTCAATTTAACAACATTTTCCTATACAAATATACTATTTAAAAATATTACATCTTTTATAAAAGCATTAATTAGTATTAAAAAAAACTTTATTTGAAAAAAAAAACAGAAAATTTAAATCTTTTGTTGAATACATGTTAATGATGAGATACGATGGCGGATCAATAAGTCCGTGACTCTTTGAACTTCCCTCGTAGTTATATGAAATGCAACACTGCTGCCATCAAGTACCACCTCTTAATAGACTACTGTCAAATTTTGAGCAAGTTACGTCATTTACTTTGCGTTTAACAACTGTTCAAAACATACAACCTCGTCGATTTTTTTAAATATGGAAAAAAGTGAATTTCGAGTGCTTGTTAAACATTATTTTTTGCGAAAAAAACCGCCAATCAAACCAAGGAAAAGCTTGATAAATACTATGGGCACTCTGCACCATCGATTTCATTGGAAAAAAGTGGTTTACTGCACAAGTATAAATGACGCTGAACGTTCTGGAAGGCGTTCTGATTTAAGAAAGCTGTCTGCAAGATGAGTGCCGCGTTTGCTCTCAATTGACCATAAACGTAATCGTGTAACGTGTGTAGTCTCAATGGCAAAATTTCATGAATTGGGCTACGAATTGGTACTTAGGAATACACTGAAGAGATACCCTTCTTCTTCACTCTGTGTAAAGTATTGTTCGTCAAGCTAACCGTCGGCTTCAGGTTCAGCAGTCGGCTTCCAAATCGGTTACATGTTCGGTAGTCTTCTGACTCGGTTCGGGTAGCTTCGGTTTGGCGGCTAAGTCGCATATAATCCCGATCACCTAGGCGGCGGTTATTAACAGTAAAATATGAAGAGTTCGCGAAGGCTATAAAATTAGAACAGACCGCGAGGCTATAAAATTAGAACAGACCGCGAAAGCTGTAGAAAGTGAACAGACCGCGTAGACTGTAAAATTAATATTAAGGCAACCCACCGAAGTCTACTGCCTCTCCAAACATGCTCCTAACAATTAGACAACCGACCGAAGTCTATCTATGTTTTCAAAATTGCTCGTTACTGACCAATGACGGACTATTTCGGATTAGATGTGGGCACGTGATACGAAATTTCGTGATTCACGCGTGAGCCAAAATTTAAATTACTCACGTGATTGTGAGCGGTAAACAAACTTCGTGCGTGATACTATTTATTGTTTTTCTAGTATTGTTACACTTCATTCAAGTGGTTCAAGTAAAATATGGTTTTACGTTTGATTTTTCTAAATATTTCGAATTTTTGAAGCGTGAATATTTCGTAAACGTAAGCAAAATTTAAATAACTCACGTAATCGTGAGTGAGCATGAGTAGAAAAAATGTTGTGCGTTATTGTAATTTTTAGTTCATGATCGTGAGGGTAAGCTAAAAATCGCCCACGTGCCCATCACTTCTTCAGATTAACCACCGCGAGAAATTGCAAACTTGGTCTAGTTATTAAAAAATAATATTAACCGCAATTACGTGTGGCTAAAACCAAAGAAAGAATAAATTAAGTATTAAAAACTACCCTGAAGAAAATGTCGATAGTGAAACTGTACTGAGTCACTATTTACTTTGTGGACAGTACTACTGACTAGAAAACACTCTCTGCTGTAGACATTTAACATGTGCGTGTCATTGCAAATCTACACAACTATTGACTAGTTGTAGACATTGGAACCAGAGTACATTTTAGTGATTCTAGTATACAATTTTGGAACTTTTTACTAGTTTGCCATACTAGGAAAGAAAATAAGCTTAAACAGGTGCATTTATTTTGTTAAATAAGATATTTTATTAATAAAATAATTTTTAAATTACATTTAAGTAAATAAGGTACAAATTGTTTGTAACTTTTTTTTGCCAAACAATGTAGTTGCTGTAATTGGAACCGCCAGGCTTTCTTCCTGTAATATAGGCAGCAGCTTTGTTGAAAATCTTTAAAAGACTGCAAAAAATCTTCTACAGGCTCCACAAAATTTATAGAGTTACAGCTTTCACTAACTTTACATCTATTTCTTGTTATTTTTATACAAAATTGTTTTTATACCCTCCACCATATATGGTGAGGGTATAAAGGGTGTCCCAAGAAGAACGCAATTTTTAAATTTTAAATAAAACACAGATATTTAAAAAAAAATCGTGAAACTTTATTATATCGTAAAGTAGACAGAATGAGGTTATGGCATGCACGCGATCTTTTAATGAAATTTTCAATGACCGTTTTGCATGAATGCTGCGGTATTTCATTAATGCAGCGTCCAATTTCCTCTTTTAAGGCTTGAGTCGTCGTCGGCTTATTCGCGTAAACCATCGACTTCAAAAAAACCCAAAGAAAAAATCTAATGGTGTTAAATCGCACGATCTAGGCGGCCAATTCTGATCTCCAAAACGCGAAATAACACGACCGGGAAATGACTGATGCAGCAATTGAATTGTTTTTCTGGCTGTATGACATGTGGCGCCGTCTTGTTGGAACCACATGCCCTCCACATTCATTTCTTCAATTCTAGGCAAGAAAAAACTGGTTATCATTTCACGATACCGAACACCATTGACTGTTTGCGCTTGACCTGCCTCATTTTCATAAAAAAAAGGTCCAATGATTCCTCCAGCCCAAAAACCACACCACACAGTGACACGTTGAGGATGCATTTGCTTCTCGTGAATCACTCGAGGATTTTCCTCACCCCAAATGCGACAATTCTGCCTATTGACGAAGCCATCAAGATGAAAATGGGCCTCGTCACTGAAGATGATTTTATCGGCAAAATCAGCATTTTCATGTTGTCTCTCCAATACCCAATTAACGAACTCCCTTCGCTGTCCATGGTCAGCTGGCTTCAGTTCCTGAGTCAATTGAACTTTGTATGCATGCAAAGTGGATTTGGAGACACCAATTTGCTGAGCTCGGTGTCGAATTGAGGTGGATGGAGTTTGAGCGACATCATCACGTACAGCTGCGACATTTTCGGTCGATCGACCTGGTCGATGGCCCGTTGTTGTCTTTACATCACTAACAGACCCAGTTTCGGCAAATTTATCCATTAATCTCTTTACAGTTGACTCTTTTGGAGCATTATTGTGACCCCAAATTGATCGCAATTTGCGAACTGTAGCCGCAAAACTTTCACCATTAGGGTAAAACAATTTCACAATGAGAATGCGTTGTTCATTCGTGTAGCGCTCCATTTTTACTTACCTCGTACCTTCTACTAGCAAACAATAACAATTGTTCAAATGTCTAACAATGACACTTCGAATGTTGCCAGATTTAAAAATTGCGTTCTTCTTGGGACACCCTTTATATCAGTTTGTCATTCCGTTTGTAATATGTCGAAATATAGGTTTAAGACCCCATAAAGTATATATATTCGTGATCCTTATGCAATTTTAAGTCGATTTAGCGATGTCCGTCTGTCTGTCCGTCCGTCTGTCTGTTCGTCTGTCTGTCTGTTGAAATGGCGATCACGACGCGAAGACGCAAGCGGGGGTGCCTAGTTTTACCCAGATTATTGAACATCCTCCTGAGCAGTTTGGTATTTAAAATGAGCAAAATCGGTTCAGCGGTTATGAGCGAAATTGTGAAGGTAACTGTAAATTTTCCATACAAATTTGTACAATTTTTCTGTATTTATTTTTGTTTTCTGTTAAGTAAGAAAAAATGTTATTAAGTCTTCTTCTTGTTCGATTACATTTAATGTCTTACATACTATGAGAATAATATTATTTTATAGCTATATGTGTGTTACTCTTAATAACTAAGTTAACGTTGAAAGCAACAATGTCAAAGTCGCTAACAGAGCAGACCTCTGTAAATAACATTACTAAAACTAAATAACAAAAGTTCGTTACATAAATAGACAAAACATATTCATATTACAGTTCATGCAAAATTTAGTATATACGTATCCCAGCAAAAACATGGTATTAACTACTTACCAGGCTATTTACTCGCTTAATTACTTTTGTTCGCGATGTCCAAAAAGTAATGGGTACTCATTATTTTTTGGCTGTTCGTAAGCGAGAGGGTAATGACCACCCATTACATTGTGTTTTTTGTAAGTGAGAAGGTAATGACCACTCATTACTTTTGGGACATCACGAACAAAAGTAATTAAGCGAGTAAATAGGCTAGTAAGTAGTTAAACCCCTTGTTTTTGCTGGGATATCACCTTCAGCCCCTATGGTGGAGGGTATTCAAAGATTCGGCACAGCCGAATTTAGCCCTTTTTTACTTGTTTTACAATTATTTTGTAATTTCTTTTGCTCGTTATATATTTTGTTCAAATTATATGTATATTTAGCTTTTAAATTCACTTTTCTTTATTATACACTCCACTATTCCGTTTGTAACATGTCAAAATATAGGTCTAAATCTTCATAAAGTATATTTATTCGTAATCCTTATGAAATATGTCGATTAGCGATGTCGATTTAGCGATGTCCATCTGTCGGTGCCTATTTTTACCTAAATTATTGGACATCCTCCCGAGCAGTTTGGTATTGAAAAGGAGCAAAATCGGTTCAGCGGTTAAAAAGTTATGAGCGAAATTGTGAAGGTAACTGTAAATTTTCTATACAAATTGGTGTATTTTAGTATCGACTGGTACATAATATATTTTCTCAAATATTTTTTCACCAGTCACTTACAAGTGAATAATATTTTGAATTCATTCAAATTATTTTCACCCCAAAAAATTTTTTTCACCATTAAAATTTTTTTTCCCAGAAAAAATTTTTTTCACCTCAAAATTTTTTTCCCACCAAAAATGTGTTTTCATATCCAAAAAACTTTTTGTCCTCAAAAATTTTTTTTCGCCTCCATAATTATCCTCCAAAAGTTTTTACATTATTTTTATCGAAAACAGTACAGAATATTTTTTAGAAGAGCACTTAAAGATTTGGCACAGCCTTTTTTTACTTGTGTTTTTATTAAAAAGCTTTAATTTTGCACGCAGCTTTGCAGCTGCAAAAAAATAAAAAATTAATGTAAAGAGTGTAGTAGACACTTTGTTGGCTATGTCAACAAAAAGTCACTTAAAATAGTCGACAAAAGTGGTGACTTGGAAACACATGACCCCAGGTTTCCTACAGGGTAGTAATGTGTGCAAAATTGGAGTGTCATTCTATCCAAATTGGAGTGGCATTCTATCCAATATTACAAATATTCTATTCAATGTTGCAAACACCTAGTCGATTTTATAGTACCAACTCTCTTCTATTATCATAAATGTAGGGTAATAAAACTAAATAAACAGGTGCCATTTCAGAAAAATGAATTCCCTTTTGGGAATATTGACAATTATATAAAACTATATGAACTTCCTAACAAAAAATTCCAACTGGGTATATGATATTTTTTCTGTTTGTAATAATAATAATTCCAATATATGAAACTCTCGAAGCGTTGATTGATTATAATTGCTTATTGTTAAGTTTGTATGTTTGAATATTTATTTATAATCAACAATCGATATAAATATTGAACGTTTTATTTTTTGTTTGTGGCATCTGAAAAAACTAAGCGCCATGTTACTAATAAGTATTTACTCGTAAAGCGATTATAATGGCTTTTTGATTTGGTTGCTCATTTTGTTTACCCTACTAAAAAAATTAAAAACTCCCACTTAGAAGTTGAAAAAAAAGGAGTGGGGAGATAAATACTAAATCAACTGTGTATTACAGCACAATTCAATTGATCGTTTATTTTGTGGTATATAAAACATATGTACATATTAGATAGATGGATGATGAAACATACGAGTGCTAGTACTACCAGCATGTACGATTAAGTATAGTAAATACTTATTATACGAGTACATACATACTACTTACATACCTCAATTTAATATTGTATTTAGTAATTCAGAATGAAGCGTCAAACGAGCAAATTAATGCACTTGTAAACAATGTGTAATTATAAAACTCACAATGTTTTTGTTTTTATTATTTGTTATGATTGTTGAATGCAAACCAATTTGTTGTCAAATTGTGCTACAGTGGGATGTTGCAACTTGTTATACCGAAAATATATCGTGTGAATTTTTTTTTTTTTAAACAAAAAGAGACAACATTTATACGACTCCAAATGGATTTTGATTGTTATTTTTATACAGAGATATATTCCTATGGGGAATGGACTTATTATAAAGGGTTATTCAAGTAGATATACTTTTTTCAATAGCATTTTTTTTAAAGATCACGTGTATGTCGTGTCATGCTGTCATGTTATTTTTGTTTAGTATTGTTTGGCATTTCATAATTGGAAAGACTTACGCCTGAACAACGTTTACAAATCGTTCAAATTTACGTTCTATGAGGAATGTTTTCGAGGCAAACTTTGTTCAGCGATGAGACCCATTTCTGGCTCAATGGATGTGTAAAGAAACAAAATTGCCGCATTTGGGACGAAGAACAACCTGAAGAGATTCAATAACTGCCACTTCATCCAGAAAAAACAACGGTTTGGTGTGGTTTATGGGCCGGTGGAATCATCGGTCAATATTTTTTTAAAAATGATGCCGGTGCAAACGTAACCGTCAATGGTGACCGTTATCGTGCCATGATAACCGACTATTTGATGCCTGAAATTGAAGCTCGTGATCTCGGCGACATTTGGTTTCAACAAGACGGCGCCACTTCCCACACATCGCATCAATCAATGGATTTATTGAGAGAACACTACGGTGATCACATAATTTCACGTTTTGGGCCGGTCGATTGGCCACCAAGATTGTGTGACATCACACCGTTAGACTTTTTCCTGTGGGGATATGTAAAGTCTAAAGTTTATGCGGACAAACCCGCTTCGATTCAGGCCTTGGAGGAAAGCATCAGGCGTGTCATTCGCCAGTTACCAGTCGAAATGCTCGAACGAGTCATCGAAAATTGGACTCAACGGATGGACCATCTGCGACGTTTGATAAACATAATCTTCAAAAAATAAATGCCAAAGAATGTTCTTTCAAATGATAATAAACATTCCCCATTAAATTTGAATTTTCTGTGTTAGTAGGGAACCTCAAAACGGATCACCCTATAGGATATGGCACGTGACGGGAGAGGGATCGGACCTTGGAACAGTTCTTTTATATTAAAGGAACCGGTCACTTTAACATGGTCTTGTCATAGAAGGGGTTGAGTTGAAAAAACAAAAATGACTGAACTGACGCAAAGGACACACCATGGGATGTAGTACATATATAAACATTGTAATAATTTAAAAAATATTTCCTGAAATATTTTAAAGTAAAGAAATTTAAATATTTTATTTATAAAAAATTCAATTACTTTTTCATTGAGCTTAATATGTTTTATTTATAAAAAATTAATTATAAATATTTATTTATCTCAATATTTCGTCACCACATTGGGTGACTTCTTCAGGGGAAATTGTTTTTTATAATTAATAAATGAAAATTATAAATTGAAAACTTATAACAATTTTTTTTTTTAAAAAGTCGGTAAATCAAATATTATTTTTTTTGTCAATTGTTAAAAAATAAAAATATCGCAGAAAACAAAAATAACAATATTTGGTAATGTGTGATTTTGCTGGGCCATATCAATTGGTATACTCGGAAATAAAGATACAACATCAAGTGATCATCATCATTTTATATTTTTTGTAATTTGTTTTTTTTTTTCTCTAAAATGTAAAGAATCTTTTACATTATATTAAGAGTTTTCAGTTATCCTTTTAAGAATCTTTGTAATATATTTACAAAGTTCATAAGATGAAGAATTAATAAATGAACATATTGGTTTAAAAGAAAAAAGTTCCTTATGGATTTTAGGTAACCCATATAATCTAGGTGCTACAGATATATTTGTTTTAAGTTTGTTCTTTTCCAAATATGTTATAATCTTTAATTTGAAAAGATCTTCAACTAAATTATTATTTATAATCTGTAATTTGTTTGTTGGATCCCTATTTGATAATTTGTATGTGTTAATATTAACCACAATATTATTCATTCTTAAAATATAATCATACTTATTCATTGCCACAGTGGTATTTCCCTTGTCTGCATTTAAATAAGTAGATCTTTATTATTTTTTAAGAATTTTCTAGTCCTATTTACCTTATCTAACAAAAATTTATTTCCATTTGTTAAACTTTTTCTATTTAAATGGCTACCTAAAATATTCGTAAATCTATTCCTCGCTATTTCTTGTAAAAAATTTTTGTTTAAAAAAAAATTGTTATAAATAAGTTTTCAATTTATAATTTTCATTTATTAATTATAAAAAAAACAATTTTTCCTGAAGAAGTCACCCAATGTGGTGACGAAATATTATAATTAATTAATAATTATAATTAATTTTTTATAAATAAAATATCTTAAGCTCAATAAAAAAATAATACACAAATAAAGAAAATCGAAGAAAACTAAAAAAAAATTCAATAACTTAAAAAGGGCTTAAAAATAATATACCTACCGTGAAAAAATATTATAAAGGGTGGTCCAACCATAATGCACGATGTTAATTGTGAGTTCCACCTTAACGTCAAGTTTTTTGCCCAACTTTATTTGACATTTCTTTGTTTCAGTGTTTGACAAATTCAACAAAATTGAACAGCGCGTAAAGATTGTTGAAAGCTTTTATGAATTCCGTGCACTTTGTAATTTTTTTGGTCAGCATAATTAACCAAATGTGTCCAGAATCGGGAGAATTGTGCGTAAATTTCAGCAAACCGGTTCTGTAGGAAATGTGAAAATACCTGTGCATGCTCGCCCAGTTCGTTTTGTGGAAAACATTGCTGTTCTTCGAGATAGTGTGGCAGAAGAACCGTCAACCTCGATTCGCGCGTCGTGCGAGATGATAACGGACTTCTTGTGGCCAGAAAAATAATGATATGGACCTGGACGATATGTGGTTCCAACAGGATGGTGCCACTTGCCACACAGCCAACGAAACAATGGCTCTTTTGAGCGATAAATTCAAAGGTCGTGTTATCTCACTTGGTGGCGATGTCAATTGGCCGCCACGATCATGTGATTTGACACCGTTGGACTTCTTTCTTTGGGGTTATTTGAAAGAAAAGGTGTACGTGGATAAGCCAGCAACAATTCAAGAGCTAAAGGATGAGATAATTCGGCACATTAACGACATTGAACCTAAATTATGTCTCAGATTCATTGAAAATATGGACAAACGGATAAAGGTATGCCACCGTGGCGAACATTTGGCCGATATTTTGTTTTACACATAATTGTCATAAATCCTTCTATCATAATAAAAAAATATTAAGATAATTTTCTGAAAACTTTTTGTTTTCTTTACAATTATTCGGTATACAAGTTAATAATGTAGATTTTGACAACAGATGGCATAACTATCACCTATGGTTTATGTCAATAATAACAAATATGGTATTTTGGAAGGTCATTATAATTCAGTATTCGATAGACGCCAAAGTGTAAGCACACAATTTTTTCAATCGCTATAATAATGTCGAATTTTGTGCCTAAAAAAAATGTTTTGCGGGGAAGTCAGATAACCTTCTTTCATTTAAAGAAAACGGCTGCTGAAAGTTATCGATTGTTCGAGAAGCTTACGGCCAACATGCACCAATTAAAAAAACTTGTGAACGATGGTTTGCGTGATTTATAAGTGGTGATTTCGATACAGAAGACAAGCAAAGGTCTGGTCAGCCGAAAAAGTTTGAAGATGAGGGAAGCATTACTCGACGAAGATTGTTGTCAAACGCAAGAAGAAATTGTATTATCATTGGGAGTCACACAACAAGCCATTTCCCTACGTTTAAAAGCATTGGGATTCATTAAAAACCAATGAAATTGGGTCCCATATGAAAAACATCGTGCATTATAGCTCGACCACCCTTTACTTAGGCCCCTTTGTTTTTACTAGTATTGACCCTGTTGAAATTTAAAATTTGTTTTTTTTAAACAATTGTTCTCTTAAAATTTTTTAAGTTCAAAAATTGAACTGAAAGTAGGTTTAGTAAAACTGTAGCATTACTCAATAGAACAATGCGTTTTCATTGCTAAAAAGATGAAAGTTTGGAATAAAGGTTTACAATTTATTTTTATACTCTGTACATTCGTGTTTTCTATTTATTTTTCGATACCAAAATATTGAAAAAATCTTGCCAATGTGGAAGTAGACATGCAAGTCCTAACTGATAAACCAACTTTTAGACTCAAGACCCTAAAAAATTCACGTTGGTAATTTTCCATCCGATATTTACGCAACATACCAATTCGGAAACTGGAATATCTGGTCTAACAGACACTTCCAATATTGGAAAAATTTACAATGTAATTTATACCACTTTCATAATAAACCTTTATTTATATATAACAAAGATATATTCTAGTACTACACTTTAAATCCTACTTGTACCACTGTGCAATGTCGCTAACATACTTAAATTGCAAGCAAATACATTTAAAATCAAGTTTTTGTTTTATTATATTTTGATTGAACGACTTTTACTAATAAGAAAATTGTATTTAAAAATTGCAATTAAAATAATTTATAATTGGATTTAATTAAATGTTATTAATTATACTACAGTTTATTGAATATCATTTTAGAATGCAAACGAAAATTTAATTTATAAATGTCTATAAAAAATTGAATTGATAATAATATTTCGTTTGGGACTATGGAATTATTATTGGGGCAACTGAAATTCCGTTGCCAAAGTCAAATTACTCTTGTCGCAATTGGTTTTCTGTTGTCACAATTAAAAAATTCGGTGACCACAATTATAAATTATATATTTTTGAAATCTTAAAATTTACTCTCATGAAAAAAATAAATCTCTGTAATCATTTTAAAATTGTTATTAAAAATTTGAATTTTTATAATTTTTTTATGTTTTTTTTTTACAGCGGTCTTTTAAATTTATTGTAAATAATTTAGAAGACATTTACAAAATTATATTTGTATTGAGTATTAAACACCTTTCACAAACTTTTCTTGTGAATACAACAAATAATTTTTTAAAAAGGCACCAAAAATTAAGTTTGTAAATACAAATATTTTATTTTATTCGTTTAAAAAATAACATCCTGCAAATATTTGAAAAAAAAAATTATAGAAATTGAATGCGAATTTCCATTTCGCTATCAAAAAATTTAATAAAGACTACTTTTTTGACAATCTGTTAAAACTGCGAAAAAATAAATTTTTACTAGCGTAAAACTGTTGCGCATTTTTTTCGCTTTAATTAAATGTTTGTTTCTGTGGTTTTTTCATTCAATTTGGAAGAGTGGCTTATTTACCACATTTCCAACGTTCTCAAGAGAACTTCAGCCGAAAGTTCTCGCAACTCTTGACAGATATTCTCTTTGAGAGCTTCTACACCCGTGATTTCAAAAAAAAAAAAAAAACCAAAGAAAAATGCTTGGGGCGGCTAAATATTTGTCATTTATTCTCACTTAGTCACTTAGCTTTACTTTTCAATTCAAAAAAAAAAGTGCAGGTGCAGCACATTGATTGCTTTCTTATGCATTATTCGATGAAGATTGTTGTCAAACTCAAGAAGAACTTGCAAGATCATTGGGTATCATTTAAGAAGTAATTTCAAAACGTTTGCAAGCAACAGGATTTATTCTAAAGCAATGAAATTGGTTAACACACGAGTTTAAGCGGAGAGACGATTTTATATGTTCGAAATGCTGCTTGAACGCCAAAAAAAGAAGTTATTTTTGTATCGAATCACTACTGGCGATGAAAAATGAATCTATTACGGCAACATGAAGCCCAAAACATCGTATGTGCACTCAGAATATTATGTAGTTAACTGTTTGTAGTTTATCAAAAAAGTTTTCCGTTTCATTTAAAAATAAAGCAGCATACATTTATTTTTCAAAGAAATATCTATATTAACTTTTTTATACATTTATTCGAAATGATTTACTATCATTTAACGATTTTTTTCAGTTTCATTTATTTTTTTCATTTGTTTGAAATTTATTAAAAATTTACCCACAAAACGGGAACTTGTGGTTTATTTATGTCCGTAACAGTTATTACAAATTTAAATTTTGTTTGCTGTCCAAACCAAAATGCCCGCAAAATGCTCCCAGCAAAAACAGAGTTTTAACTACTTACTAGCCTATTTACTCGCTTAATTACTTTTGTTCGCGATGTCCCAAAAGTATTGAGTGGTCATTACCTTCTCACTTACAAAAAACACAATGTAATGGGTGGTCATTACCCTCTCGCTTACGAACAGCCAAAAAATAATGAGTACCCATTACTTTTTGGACATCGCAAAAAAAAGTAATTAAGCGAGTAAATAGCCTGGTAGGTAGTTGATACCATGTTTTTGCTGGGGGTACATATCACTTGTCAATCTAGCCATCTTCGCCTGTTTCTCTAACTATTCTGAAATAAAATTGACTATTGTGAAATACAATTGACTATTTCTGAAATACAATTGACTATTTCTGAAATACAATTGACTATTCTGAAATACAATTGATTATTTCTGAAACACAATTGACTATTTCTGAAATACAATTGACTATTCGGAAACGCAATTGACTATTTCTGAAATACAATTGACTATTCTGAAATACAATTGACTTCTGAAACACAATTTACTATTTCTGATTTACAATTGACTATTCTGAAATACAATTGACTATTTCTGATTTACAATTGACTATTCTGAAATACAATTGACTATTTCTGATTTACAATTGACTATTCTGAAATGCAATTGACTATTCTGAAATACAATTGACTATTCTGAAACAGAATTGACTATTTCTTAAATACAATTGACTATTTCTGAAATACAATTGACTTCTCTGAAACACAATTGACCATTTCTGAAACACAATTGACAATTTCTGAAATACAATTGACTATTCTGAAATACAATTGACTATTTCTGAAATACAATTGACTATTCTGAAATACAATTGACTATTTCTAAAATACAATTGACTATTCTGAAATGCAATTGACTATTCTGAAACAGTCAATTGTATATTATATATTTTGTAAAAAAATTAGCAGTTTATAAATTTTATTAAGGAATTTTTTTAAATTGTTTGTTTTTATCCAAAATTGTTTAAATTCAATCACAAGAACCTTATAAACACACACACATAAGATCATTCACACAACATGTGGTTATAGACTGTGTGTGTTTACATTTTGCACACTTAAAAATAAACAAAAATAAAAAAACTGAAACAATTTCAAATAAATGAATAATCATTTATATTTACGGAATTGGCAGGTAAATTTTTAATATTTATATTTAACTGATTAATCATTGGTTTTTTACTGTTGTGTTAGTGGTTTAAACAACATTTTTAAATAAACAACAAAAATCATTTAAATTAAATGAAAATGTTTTTAAATGAAATATCAATTTTTAAATGGTATTTTAACTTACAAACTATTTTAAGTGACTAAATAAAAACGAAAAATTATTAAAATAAAATTAAAAATTGGAAAACATTTTGTAAAAGTATCAAATATTTATGTTACGTGAGCATCACGTTATTTTTTCGAATCAAAGAAATATCGTAAAAAAGTATCAACATTTCCATCCCTACTATATTTATATATATTTTTTTATTATTGATCATAAATTTTGTTTAAATGACTTTAATGATCCATAATATATTTAAAAACTTGTAAATTATTTTTTAATATTTTCATTATTATGTATACAAAATTAAAAAAAACTCTTGAAATAATTGTTTGGTGTTATTTTTACCTACAAGAACATCCCACGCATTAAAAAAATATATATTTAAATTTAATATGATCATTAAAAATAATGATTTTTTTTTAAAATAACAAAATTTAAAGTTTCTTCTTTGTGTGATTTTTTTTTTCAAATAAAAAGATGAAAACAAATCTTTAGGCTTGAGAATTAATATCCATTGAAATTTATTGAACTCGTGATAATTCATACTACTTTTTAAGAAAAGATAAAAACAGAAGTTTAAAAGAATTTTAACCACAATTTTCCATTATTATTGAAAAATTTACAAAATTTCGAAACAAAAAAAAATTTTTAATTAATTGGCTAGAGAAATAATGATAATTTTTTTTAATAATGATAAATTTTATCAAATTGAACACCAAAGTACGTATTTCCGTTATTTTCAAGTTTTCAACTTAAAATTTGTATGGAATTTGAAAGTTGAAAACTTAAAAAAAAAAATACGAAAATACGTATTAAAGGGAGTTCAGTATGAATGAAGTATTAGCAATAAAAAATAATTTATTTAAAAATTTGCCGAATCAAGTTTGAAATCCACTAAAATGTACAGTAATGTGCAATAATAAAATAATATTCTGTGACATTTTTTCATAATCGCTTAAGTCGACTTAAATGCGGATCGTTTAGTTTTAACATATTCATTAAATGTAAAAAAAAATAATTTAATAATCCTATTCAAAATCCTTTTTAGTTCGCAAGTTATATTTTAGCCTAACATATTTCCATTAATCTTTAGTAGAATCATAAATTGTCTAAAAAAGTTTAATCGATTCAATTAATTGTTTTGTTATTTTAAATACAATTTTTAATTGCTTATAATTGTGATAAAATCAATTAACTAATTTGTTTACTCAAATTTTGCAATTTAAATATTTTAATTGATTCAATTAAATATTTAATATTAAACATTATTTTGTTTAATTTTATTGAAATATTTTCTGATATTATTAATAATGAATCTCTTCATTTTTTTTTTCTTCAAATATCACCCTATTTAATTCTCATTGAGAACGAAAAATCAAATATCTGTAAATCTTTTTAATTATTTTTGATTATAATATTCTAAATTAAATTTTATTGTAATTTATTAAAACTGGAGTTATTTCTTTTAAACTCTGTCTAAAACTATGAATATAATATAAAAAAAATTAAACTTTTGGCATTTTGTCTAAACATGTAATAAGAGATGATTTAAAAATGAATAAAACGGGGGAGATCTTCTTTTATGTAAACAGCATTGCCAGATTTGAAGATTTTTTTTTGTTAGGACCATAGCATTTTTCATTAAGCAACGTGGATGATGCCAAATAGTGCGACTACAAATAAAATTCTTAGCCGAGACCACGAAATTCTTAGCCGATTTACAGAAAAACTTAGCCCCTAACAAGGGTTGTAGCGCAAGTACAGTGATTGTGATGTGAATGTATACATGATTGAATTGGTACAACCCTTGCTAGGGGCTAAGTTTTTCTGTAAATCGGCTAAGAATTTCGTGGTCTCGACTAAGAATTTTTTTTTAGTTGCACTATTTGACATCATGGGTGGCTAAAAATTTGGTAGTTTGTTCATCATGGTTTATAGAGTCCTTGCTTGTAATATCAGATATCAGGTTGTTCACATGTCTCATTTTTTGAGATAAAAAAAGGAGAAGGAATTTATACAATTTTAGATTTTTAAATTACAAAATTTCACTAAAATAAAAAGAACTTGAATTTAGAAATATTACCTTATTTGAAGGAAAAATTGAAATGAAAACGCCGCCAAAGACACTTTTTTTTTACCAATATCAAATAAAATTTTCCTTGAAATTAAGAAACAAATTTGGTCAAAATTTCAAAATTATAGAAAAATTTTACTACTGAGAAGTAAATTTTTATTAGAAAACAGTAAAATTTCCTCCTAATTAGTTCATGCATCATCTAAAATTTTACTGTTAGTTAGGAAATGCTTCCTTGGTTTAAGGAAAAATTTTATTTTATTTAAGTTCATTAGATGTTGATATTATACAAAGAGCTCAATCAAAAGTTCTTAGGATCATGACTGGGGCGCCATGGTCGGTCACAAATGTAAACATCCACAAAGACTAACAAGTGAAACTAGTCAAAGAAGAATTCGAGAAAGTTCGTGTGAGATACAAAGCAAGACCGCAACAGCATCCAAACCCTCTAGTAAGACAACTGTTAACAACACAATCAGTGACAGGGCTTTATAGAGCCGACCTGCCACCCTGCTAATGAGTATATACTTAAAATTTTAGTTCTAAGATTTAAATACTTATTGTGAGGCCCTATGGGGCAGTTTCAATAAAGAAAAGGAATGTTATAAAAGTTCATTAGATAATTTTTTTTACTAAAAACTAGGACTTAACTCCCTAAAAATAAAAAAAAAATATTTTCTAAGGTCAGCACTTCTTTTTAGTGAACATTATCATTAAATTTGATAAATTTTCTAATAAATATGAAACTGTTTCTATGGTAAAGGTAATATATTTAAAAGTACTTTACACTCATTATGTAAGTATTTTCCCACTTTCGGAGGACTTTCGCTTTGTGAGGACACTGCTCTTAATAAGCCTTTTGTTTTACATTTTTGTCTTTAAATTAAATTGAATTATACTAAACTCATGTATTTAAAATATACAGTACTTTTCGCTTATAGCGAACTTGAAGGGACTGGGCAAAATGGTTCGTTTTAAACGAAGTTCGCTTTAAATGAAGACTTGAAAAAACCATTTATATAAGTGCACATGCATGTGAAACTCCTTTGTCTATTTATTAAAACATTATTAGAATATTTTAATACAAAAAATTAGTTTTTAAAAAAATCAGTTATTTTAGTTTGCTTATTACCAATATTAGTTTCATTTATATATAATTCCACTTGAGCCAAGTTGTCAAGAATTTGTTGTGGAGTATCGCGTGACTGAAGAAAAGTTCTTACATAACTTACGCTACACATTGCATCCAGAGCAGTTGTGACTGGGATGGGCTCTTCGTTGTCCATATCATCGTCAAGGTCGTCATCACCAGCGCAAACAGACTGCAAAATAGCTTCGTCGTCCAATGCTTCCGTAGTTTCAAGGTCGTCATCAAAACATATGTAATCATTGAAGCTTATTGTCCCAACTGTAAATGAAAATCATAAAGATTAATGAAAAGTGCGATAACTTAGCAAACCCTTTTTATTACCATCTGTAAAAGTTTCCATTGGTTGATTTATCAATCCTATTAATGGCAGATCATCTTCCGAGTCGAACTCACCCTCATTCTTGGTAAATCCGCCGTGCCGAAAGCAATTAGCAACTGTTGCTTTGCTGACTTTTAACCATGCCATATGCAAAAAAATTATTGCGTCCAGTATACTAACTTTGAAGTCATCTTCACCCATATCAACTGAATAAACAATTTTTGAGAGAAGTATGTGGCGATATTTACTTTTCAATGCGTGAATGACACCTTGGTCCATAGGTTGTAAAACTGAGCTAGTATTTGGAGGCATAAACACTAATTTAATACACTCTAAGTCCTTTGTATCTGGATGAGCTGGGCAGTTGTCTACCAGTAGTAAAATTTTTCGATTCGCACGGCGTAAATTATTGTCCCATTGTCTTAATTCATTGTTGAAAATTTCGGATGTCATCCAAGCTTTTTTATTAGCTTGGTAATTAACTGGTAATTTTTTTTATGTTTTTGAAGCACCTGGGATTCTTTGATTTTCCTATTACTAAAAGTTTTCGTTTCTCTGTACCCGTCATATTTGCTACTACGAGCACTGTTAATCGTTCCTTTGATAGTTTTCCACCTAGGCAGGTCTCACCTTTGAAGCGCAGTGTATTATTAGGAGTCAGTTTATAAAATAAACCAGTTTCATCGCCATTGAATATGTCCTCATCTTTAAAATTGTTTCTTATATCTAGGCACTTATTTTGCAACCAATCATTGACCACATCCTTATTGACTTCAGCCGCCTCTCCAACTATTTTTCCGCTAGTGATGTTGTGGCGTCTTTTAAATCGAACAATCCAACTTTCGCTGCACTTAAATTCGGAGTAGTTAAGCTTTTCTCCAAATTCTTGTGCTTTCGCCTGTAAAACGGCATTGGTTATAGTCAAATTACTCGCTCTTTTCTGAGTAAACCATTTTAATAGGCAATGGTCGAGTTCTATGAAACAAGGGGTTTTAACCTTTTTTATGTTTGAGGAGTTTTGCTCAAAATTAGTTAGGACCAAGTCCTTATTTTTCCAAATTGTAGCAATTGTTGACTTGCTGAGGCCCAATTCTTGGCATATTTGCTTTTGTTTTACACCTTGTTGTAAGCGTTTTATTATTTCATATTTCTCTTTTAAAGAAAAACATTTTCTTTGTTTTTCTTTTGGTACTTTGCAATTTTCAACTGCAGTCTGTACATCGTCTTCACACAAACAAACATTAAACTTAGGGAAATTCCCGGAATCGAGAACATAGAAAAAAACACTGCGTGTTAGAGGTGCCAGTGCAAAAATATAATTTGTTGTTCATCGCACCACTTTTTGGTTCGTTTTAACCGAAAAATAAACAAGTTTTGCGTGCAAATAAAGTTCATTATAACCGAAAGTTCGCTTTAAACGTGTTCGTAATAAGCGAAAAAATTTGCATGGTTTATTAGAAATAAAACGCGTACTTTTGAAATTTGTTCATTTTAGGCGAAAGTTCGTACTAAACGGGTTCCTTACAAACGAAAATTACTGTAAATTAAATTTCATTAGCAAAAAGGTAAACAAATTAAAATAATAAACTGCAGGAATACGTAATAAATTGTTACAAAGTCAGATCCTTTTTGTAGAAAATTAATTGAGAGAACTACAAAAAGGGACGCCCTAAGTGACACACGACATCTATGGCTAAGGAACACTGGGGGTGCTTTGTCTTCTTAATTTAAATAATTTAAGGAAATTGTTGCAAAAACACAAAATATCACAGTTACATTTCTTGTTATTATTCTAAAATGGAAAAAATGTCATAAGTTTATTTTTGGCATTTTTAGCATAAACTTTAATTGACATATACAAATTTTAACTTTAACTCTTAGTTAGTGAAAAAAAAAAAACAATTTTAGTGCCTTCGATAAATATAAAGTTTAATAGGCGCAACGTCAATTATAGGAAAGCCATTGTGTCGTAATGTATAAAATATGCTTGCGATATTTTGCAAACAAAAGCGCAAATTCGAAATTTTTTACCTTTTGCTAACAAAATTTAAAAATATATTTTAAGTTATTTTAAGTTCAATATTTAAGACTGTTAAGATTGGAGATAGGCACGTAAGCCATTTTTGACTCACGCTCACCCACTATCACGAACCAAAAATTACAATCATGCGCTATAATTTTTTTAAATGGTTACTTTAATTTGTATCAGCTAATAATATTTGTTCTTTAAATTAGGAAAACTAACAAGATTGTTTTGAGTTAATTTTTTTTTTTTTTTTGGAAAAAATATTATAAATAAGAAAAATGTACTCAGGTTTTTTAATTTATCTGAAGAAATTATTAGGAAAAAAATGTTATACCTAAGTTTATTATTTCCCAAAAATTATAAAACTTTTACTTGAAAAAAAAATATTTTATTAAAATTTTTAAAATTTATCTGAACTAAGTTGA
Source organism: Eustalomyia histrio (assembly GCA_949748255.1). Taxonomy (NCBI): domain Eukaryota; kingdom Metazoa; phylum Arthropoda; class Insecta; order Diptera; family Anthomyiidae; genus Eustalomyia; species Eustalomyia histrio. Next base: position 46,226,563 of record OX456527.1, read on the forward strand.
ATAAAAATTTTCCTTAGAAATAGTTCATCAGTTTCTTAAATCAAGTAAATTTTTATTATTACATAGGAAAAAATTTATTACTTTTTGTTTTTAATTGTCTGAACGAATTTTTAGAAAACAATTCTTCAAAATTAGAAAGTGGTATACTAAAAAACTCAATTTGGAAATGGCATTCTAAAATTTAGTTAATTTTACTACTCGCGAATAAAAAATGAACACACATTAAGTTTAAGTACTTTCTCATTTTAATAAGACACGTTTTTAAACTAAATACGAGTAAGTTATATTCTAAATTTTTTTTTTAGCTAAACTTTTTTTATTACATTTAAGTATGGACATTTCTTAAAAATGAGTTGTTTTTCTTAAAAAATTATAAATTTTTATTTAATATACTTGTTTTTTTCCTAAAATCAAAAAAAAAATTTGCCTAAGAAAAGTATGAACTATTTCTGAGTATATAAACTATTTCGTTTTTACCCAAACATAGAAATTTTTTTTTTCATTTTATTTATTCTTTAATCAATATTTGAATAACCTAGATTTGTATTACTTCTTTAATTCCCTGCTAAAAGTTTTGGTCTGGCAATTCATTCGCTAAATTAAAATTCTTTTAATTCATTCACAGGATTTAATTCTTGTTTTTTCTAATTCATGAATTTATTCCAGGAATCAAAAAAAAAAAAAGTATTTTAATTTATAAATTGTTCAAATGTAAAGAAACGTGATAAATTGTATTAGTAAATTATAAAGAATAAAATTAAAAAAAAAAAAACGATTAGAACCAGCAGGATAGAATACATGTATTTTCGGTTTTCGCTACAAAACCATCATGCTTATAACGACTTTTGAAAAGAAATTAGCAAACCCGAAACAATACACAATTGGACTAACATCAACGAAATTTAGCAATTTTATATAATAATACTCTATTATTTGCTTTGAACATTAATTCTTAAAGTATTTATTAAACAAAGTTTATGAAACCATTTAATTCAATCTTATTTTAATATTTGGATAAAATTTAGTACATAAGATTCTATTGGCCCCAGGAGGAACCCTGCTTAATTTGTTTGAGATCGGTCCATATTCACACCAACGTCCCAAAGAAAGGTTATAAAAATTATATGATACTACATTCACGCCTCTTAGTGTAAAGAAAATAGAACCATATTTATAGTTAATCCCCATATAAAGCCCCCTTCCCGGTATTTGCTTACATTGACTTTTTCGGTAATTTCGTTTCATATTCTTATCTATATTTTTCGCCCTGTACATAATAAAAGGATCAGGTCCTTCCTGGAAATTTGACCGCTTTAGATCTTTCCAAGTCAATGATATATGAACATATCTGAGTTAAAAATGAATAATAGGATCATATATTTTATATATGAATTCGTATACAATCATATATGAATTCAAGTAATTAAATGTATATCATATATGGAACAATAACACATGTGCAAATAGTTTATATACTCAGAAACAGTTCATATTTTTCCTAAGTAATATTTCTTGATTTTAGAAAAAAAAAAAACAAGTCAATTAAATAAAAATTAATAACATCTTAGTTTTAAGAAAATTGCATACTCAAATGTAGTAAAATTAAGTTTAGTTCAAAAAAAAAAAAAAATTTTAGCACATAATTTACTCCCATTTAGTTCAAAAAATGTGTCTAACTTAAATCGAGAAAGTACTTGAACTTAATGTGTGTACATTTTTTGTTCGCGAGTAGTAAAATTAACTAAATTTTAGAAAGCCATTTCCAAATTTAGTTTTTAACTATACCACTTTCTAATTTTGAAGAATTGTTTTCTAAAAATTAGTTCAGACAATTAAAAACAAAAAGTAATAAATTTTTTCCTATGTAATAATAAAAATTTACTTCAGATAAATTTTAATAAAATATTCTTTTTTGTCAAGTAAAAGTTTTCTAATTTTTAAAAAATAATAAAATTTTGTATAGGTTTTTTTTTTGTTGGAAAACGTTTAAATTATATTCAATATTCTATTAAAAAAAACCAATAAATTAAAAACAAACTGGTTAGTTTTGCTAATTTTCAAGAAAAAATATTATTAAAGGAAACAAATTAAAGTAACTATTTAAAAAAAAAAAATATCTTAATTTCTGATTCGTGCATGAGCTTGAGTCAAAAATCTCTCATGTGCCCATCTCTAATCTTAACAATTTTAAAATTTTGTTAGCAATGGGTAAAAAATTTCGAATTTGCGCTTTTATGTAATAAATTTGTTTGTTGACAACAATACAGGTAGGTTGAAAAGTTCCTGCGCTCGAAATGAAAGAATACTGTTTTTGTTACGAAATATATTTTTTTATTCAATATAATCTCCTAGAAGCTCAATACACTTGTTCCAATGATCTTCCAATAATTTTATCCAATCCTTAAAATGGTTTTCCGGAAGCTCTGCAAAATAACCGTCTACGGCTGCTTTCCACGAAGGAATTGTTTGAGATTTCTGAAGAGATAGTAGTTACTGGGAGCCAAATCTGGTGAATACGGTGGATGTTCAAGCAATTCGTACTTTAATTCTTTGAATTTAGCCATCGTCAAAACACTTTTGTGAGCAGGTGCATTGTCTTGGTGAAAAATGATTTTTTTTCTTCTTTAAACCAGGTCTTTTCTCACGAATTTTTTCATCCAGCTGATCCAAAAGGCTGCAGTAATATTCAGAGTTAATTTTTTACCTTTCTGAAGATAATCAATTAACAAAATTCCTTTTGCATCCCAAAAAGCTGATGCCATAACCTTCTTTGCTGATCGTTGTGACTTCACCTGCTTTGGAGCTAAACAACCAGCTTTAGTCCACTGTAAACGTTCTTGTTTCAATTTAGGATCATGGTGGTAGATCCAAGTCTCATCCATAGTTATAAAACGACGCAAGAAGTCGGTTTTATTCGGCTAAAAACGCTCCAAATTACGCTGAGAAATTTGTTTTCGATCCAGTTTTTGTTGAATTGTTAATGTGTGCGGCACTAACTTTCCAAACAGTTTTTTCATACGTAATTCTTCATGTAAAATATGAAGTACTCGTTCGTCTGAGATGCCTATGGCATTAGCAATTTCACGCTTAGTCAAACTTAGATCTTCACCAACCATATTATGTACCTGCTCAATGATTTCTGCTGTGGTTGCAGTTTTTGGTCGTCCTTTGCGTGGATCGTCTTCAAGGCTGATGCGACCACGTTTAAATTCACCAGCCCAAAATTCAACGGTTCGCTTTGAAGGTGAGGACTCCCTATACACTTCTAACAATTGTTCATAAATTTCCTTTGCTTTTAAACCCTTCAAAACAAAGAATTTAATGACTGCACGATATTCAATTTTTTCAAATGGCTTGTAAACAAAGAAAGAATTGACAGAATGACTTGCAACTTTGCATGTGTTCTCAGGACAGTTATACCAACTTGAGAAAAAAAAGTTTGGAGCTAGCAGTGCCATCTCTTGGTGAGCGCAGGAACTTTTCAACCAACCTGTACAAAATATCGCAGACACATTTTATACATTACGCTTATTAAACTTTATATTTATCGAACTATAATTAAAAAAAGTTTAAATTTGTATATGTCAAATAAAGTTTAAACTAAAAATTCCATAAAATAAGAAATGTAACTGTGATATTTTGTATATTTGCAACAATTTCCTCAAATTAGTTAATTTAAGAAGACAAAGGACCCCCAGTGTTCCGTAGCCATAGACGTAGGGCGTCCCTTTTTGTAGTTCTCTAAAGCAGAACCGTTAATTAACTACGAAAAGGATCAGACTTTGTAACAATTTATTACGTTTCAGAATATCCTGAAGTACATTTGTTTACCTTTTTGCTAATGAAATTTAATTTATATTTTAAATACATGAATTTAGTTTAATTCAATTTAATTTTAAGCTATAATTGTATTGCAAAAAGCTTGTTACGAGCAGTGTCCTCACAAAGCGGAAGCTCTCCGAAAGTGGGAAAACATCTACTCAATGAGTGTAAGTACTTTAAAATATATGGTAAAATATGTTACCTTTACCATAATTTTAACCTAAAATAAGTGTTATTTAACTTGTTCTAAGAAAATATTTTCTTATTTTTAGGGAGTAAAGTCCTAGTTTTTAGTAAAAAAAAATTATCTAATGAACTTAAATAAAATAAAATTTTTCTTAAAACCAAGGAAACATTTCCTAACTAACAGTACAATTTTAGATGATGTATGAACTAATTAGGAGGAAGTTTTACTGTTTTCTAAAAAAAATTTACTTCTCAGTAGTAAAATGTTTCTATAATTTAGAAATTTTAAGTTAAATTTGTTTCTTAATTTCAAGGAAAATTTTATTAAATATTGGTAAAAAGTTTCTTTCAATTTTTCCTCTAAATAAGTTAGTTTTTCTAAATTCTAGTTAATTTTTTTTTGAGTGTGTATGCCTATGTGCGATCATGTATAATCCTATGTATGCTCATGTATGTACATTAGACCGTACCTCAAAAAAAAAGTTCACCGCACACCCTCAAATATAAAGTATTTTAACAAGAAAATTTCGAAAATGTTTTTTTTTTTTTTTTTGGCCGAACGTAGGGGTCGCCATTTTATATTTTTCTTTATATCTTCGCCATTTGCCGTCGGATCTTAAAGTGTTGTATATCAATGTTTTTTGTCTCGCGGAGACCGATGTTTTCCTCGAAGGAGCCATTGACCTCAAGTTACCCGTTCTAGTATTAACCCACCAGATCTCAGTTGCTACCACCTTAATGAACTACCCTAATATTTTAAAATGAAAGCTCGCAAAAAAGCAATAAACTTTTGCTAGGAAAGTATTCCAATAATTCCAGCGGAACTATTATTTTATTTTTTTTTTAATTTTTTTTGTTGCCGAATGTAGGGTATTTTTAATTTTTTTGTCATATCTTCTGTATTTACAGTCGGATCTTAAAGGCTTATATATCAATGTTTTTGTCGTAATGATACCAATTTTTTACATCAAAAATCATTGACCTCAAGCACCCTTTTATACCACTTAAGGGGTAAAACCTACGTAAAAAGCCTATATATAAAAACTTCCTTTTTTTATTTTCTTTATTTACGGAGATGTGTTAACAAAGATTGGTTTTCACAAGATTTATGAATATTTGTTTTACACAAAGTTTTACAAAATGATAGTATATTTACAATAGAGGTCCACGGCACGCAGCATTACTTAATTAATTTTTGGTGGATTTCTCTGAAATTTATAATGCATATGGAAAACTAAATTATCTTTGGATGCGCGTAGCAGTTTTTGATAGGTCAAATACTTTTTGACTTAGAGCTGTTTCTTTACGAGTATAAAAAATAGATATTTTGACTTTAACACTTCGCTGTTTTGTCAAAAATTAATATACCCAAAAACTCATACGCTTTTCTTTAGATAATTTGGTTAAATTATAGGCATACGAACCATTGCAAAGGTCTCTGTAAATGGCGTTCCATTCTTACAATGACTCCATTTTTGTAGCCAGTGTTGGTAGGAGTTCCATCGCAACTAATAGCTATTAAGAAGTCCATATTGAAGTTCTCTTGACTCAAATAATACAGCCAACTTGAATCACGCCAAAATATGATCGATTAAAATTTGTGTTATTTTATAAGTGATCCACGGCACTCAGCATAATTTAACCAATTTTAGGTGGATCGCTCTGAAACATACACTTTATATAGAAAACTAAATTATCTAAAGAAAAGCGTATGAGTTTTTGGGTATATTAATTTTTGACAAAACAGCGAAGTGTTAAAGTCAAAATATCTATTTTTTATACTCGTAAAGAAACAGCTCTAAGTCAAAAAGTATTTGACCTATCAAAGACTCCTACGCGCATCCATAGATAATTTAGTTTTCCATATTCATTATAAATTTCAGAGAAATCCATCAAAAATTTATTAAGTAATGCTGCGTGCCGTGGACCTCTTTTGTAAATATACTATCATTTTGTAAAACTTTGTGTAAAACAAATATTTTTTTGTACTCCTTCATAAATCTTGTGAAAACCAATCTTTGTTAACACATCTCCGTAAATATAGAAAATAAAAAAAGGAAGTTTTTATATATAGGCTTTTTACATAGGTGTTACCCCTTAAGTAGTATAAAAGGATGGTTGAGGTCAATGATTTTCGATGTAACAAATTGGTATCATTGCGACAAAAACATTGATATATAACCCTTTAAGATCCGACTGTAAATACAGAAGATATGACAAAAAAATTAAAAATGCCCTACATTCGGCAACAAAAAAAATTAAAAAAAAAATAATAGTTCCGCTGGAATTATTGGAATACTTTTCTAGCAAAAGTTTATTGCCTTTTTGCGAGCTTTCATTTTAAAATATCAGGGTAGTACATTAAGGTGGTAGCAACTGAGATCTGGTGGGTTAATACTAGAACAGGTTACTTGAGGTCATTGGCTCCTTCGAGGAAAACATCGGTCTCCGCGAGACAAAAAACATTGATATACAACACTTTAAGATCCAACGGTAAATGGCGAAGATATAACGAAAAATATAAAATGGCGACCCCTACGTTCGGCCAAAAAAAAAAAAAAACATTTTCGAAATTTTCTTGTTAAAATACTTTATATTTGAGGGTGTACGGTGAACTTTTTTTTTCTTGCCTGTAAGGTGGTACGGTCTAATGTACATATATATTTCGATTTTTACATGCGTATGTAGGTTTATTTTTGGGCATTTTTATATATTTGCACTGGAACAACCTACAATGTTATCTGGCCAGTTCTTCATCTATGTAAACTCTATGAGCGATGAAGACAATACTTTTAAATACACATACCATTTAGTTAGACATGTGGTTAAACAAAATAAATTGTTAATGCCTTATACAACAACTATGAAAATAACAATAGTTTTAGAGTTTAAATAAAACTAATCGTTATGATGATTTATCCACTTATTGTATGCAGACGAGCTGTGCAATATCATCCAACTAAACGACAAACGATAAACCACCAAAATATAAAGAGAAAAAAATGCAACAGCAATAAAACTTTTTTTTTTTGCAAGATATCACGACATTTTTTCTAATGCCACCATGAGAAGGAGGTTGTTTAGTGTACACACTTGTCAAAATATTTTACAAAGTTTCTAAAAGAAATATTGTATATTTTGAATTGTGTTAACTATGTAATGGTATAATTTTTTTGAGTGTAGTTTTTGTGTTGTTTGTTTGAGAAATTTTATACATGCATGTTTAACTAATAAAATGGATATTATTATAAATTGTCACTATATTTATGTATTTTAGCCAATATCAACTTAAAATGTTAAATATCAAATATTTATTTTTGAAGACAAAAAAAAAAAAAAAAAATCCAAAAATGATTTGAGACATAAAGGTCTTCTTTATAAGATATTGTTTTCAATTTAGTAGATGACCAACCTTAAGGGCTTGATTTAAAAAAAAAAATAATAATAATAATAATTTTTGCTTGGTTACACATAAAAAACATATAAAAAGCGATCCTACAATATTTGTCGTCCTTATTTGCGACTGTTGAAACCACTATCAACGTCCTACTTTATAGGCGGAATAACAGATTTCTTACACTCAAAATAATAAAAGATATGAACTAAAAGTTAATCCAAATTTTCCTTTAAAATGGTTTAAAAATTTTCCTCGGTTTAAGTAAAATTTTATTAAAACTTAGAAAATTTTTCTTAAAAAGAATAAAAATGCTATGCTTGGATAAAATAGTTTAATACTCAGAAGTAGTTCATACCTTTCCTAAGTAATATTTCTTGATGTTAGGAAAAAAAAACAAGTATATTAAATAAAAATTTATCAATTTTTAAGAAAATTATATCAGAAATTTGCATACTTAAATGTAATAAAACAAGGTTTAGTTAAAAAAAATTACAACATAATTTAGTTCAAAAAATGTGTCTAACTTAATTCAAGTACTTTGAACTTAATGAGTGTTCATTTTTTGTTCGCAAGTAGTAAAATTAACTAAATCTTAGAAAGCCATTTCCAAATTCAGTTTTTAAGTCTATCACTTTCTACTTTTTATGATCCAAAGATTACCATATTTAATTCTAAATAAACGTATTATGATATTGAATTTATCATATTATGATTGCATGTAATCGTAGTATACTCAAAATGTTATTACATTATAGTCCCCATAACTATATTATGATTTCTGGATTATCATAATATGATCCATATAAAATCTTTATATAGAATCTTTTTGACAATGAATTAATTATTGTAAATAATATTACATGTATAAGGAATTTTCGAAAAAAAACCCTCACAAAAAATCTTCTAAAGTTTAAAAAAAAAATAAACTGGGTCTGAATACGTCAATGTTTTAATGCCACATGAAAGGTATTTTTTACCCATCTGATATATGTCCAGTTTAAGTAAACAAAATATGATTGTTTTTTTTAAGACATTTTGGTTTTTATGAAATCAAGACAATACTCGTATTTGGACTGTATATGTCAAAGTCATGTTTTATTTGATGTATAATTATTCATTGATTGTTGCCAGCATTTTATGGTTGCATAATTATCATATTTTTTTCATAGTCGGAATTTTTGTTACCACAGCATGATTACAGCCAATCATGTTATAAAATAGAAGGCGGCAATCATAAAATAGTGAAATATTTACTATAATAATGATGGTAGCGACCATGTTGATGGTTAGACAACCAAAAATATGGTTGTAACAACCATACCCGATTGCAGCAAGCACAATATAGTAGCAGTGATCATTTTGCAACCATGTTTTTTCTCTGCGTGTAGTTAGTTTTCCAAATTTTCAAGAAAAAAATATTATTAAAGGAAACAAATTAAAGAACCCATTTAAAAAAATTATCTTGCATGATTCTAATTTTTGGTTCGTGATCGTCAAAAATGGCTTACGTGCCCATCTCTAATCTTAACAGTCTTTAATAATGAACTTAAAAAATACACTCTAACTAATTTTTGTTGAAATTTACTCAACTTATAGTGGGGTAAATTTATAGTACTACTTTAAGTTGGGTAAATTTACTCTGTGTGCGTAAATGAAAAAAAAATAAAAATACACACATTATGCGTAAGTTGATGAACACAAAATAGGTCAAATTACATTTAAAGTGCGTAAAAATTCAATGAAATTTTAAAATTAAAGAGTAAATTCACCGAATTTTTGCGTAAAGAAACACGATTTTCCTGTAAAAGTACACATAAAATGCGGAAAACTCCTACGTACATTTTCTACCATGATGTTAAAAATTAAAAAGCAAAAAAATTTTTCTTTTGTAATATAAAACAATAAATTTATTATTTAGTTATTCACAATAAAAATAAAAAAAACATAATTTTATTGTTTGTTTTTAAAATTTTATCGATTTTTTTTTTCAATTTCAAAATGTCATAGCTTTTTTTGCTACTATAAGTTAGTATATTTACAATCTTTGTGCGTAAAATTTTTATTTAACAAAATAATACTAATTTTAGGGATAATGTGTTTAATTGTAAACCCATAGTGTCTTTAAATACTGCGTGTGTGTATTTTTGTATATGAAAGTGAACGCAAAAATGTTTTACGCATTTGGTGTTTATATTTCCGAATTTTCATAATATTACATAAAACTTTACAAGAATTTTTTAGAGTGTTGCTTAAAATAAATTTTAAAATTTTGTTAGCAAAAGGTAAAAAATTTCAAATTTGCGCTTTCATGTTATAATTTTGTTTGCTGACTAAAATACAAAATATCGCAAGCACATTTTATACATGACGGCATAATGACTTTTCTATAATTGACGTAGGGCTAATTAAACTTTATATTTATCGAACTATTTTTTTCACTTAATAATAAAAAAGTTTAAATTTGTATATATCAAATAAAGTTTAAGCTAAAAATGTCATAAAATAAATTTATGACATTCTTCCATTTTCCAATAATAACAAGAAATGTAACAGTGATATTTTGTATTTTTGCAACAATTTCCTTAAATTAGTTAATATAAGAAGACAAAGGACCCCCAGTGTTCCTTAGCCATAGATGCAGTGTGTTATCCAGGGCGTTCCTTTTTGTAGTTCTCTTAAGCAGAATCGTTAATTAACTATGAAAATAATCTGACTTAATCACAATTTATTACGTTTCAGAATATCCTGCAGGAGATTTTTTTAATTTGTTTACCTTTATGCTATAAAATATAATTTATATTTTAAATACTTGAGTTTAGTATATTTTTAATTTAATTTAAAGACAAAAATGTATAGCAAAAAGCTTGTTAAGAGCAGTAGTAAGTAAAATTTGTTTCTTAATTTCAAGGACAATTTTATTAAATATAGGTAAAAAGTATTTTTGGCGCCGCACAGTGTCGTGTTTTCATATAACGAGCGGCCAAAAATAGAAGGAGTTGTCGTAGAGTTACGAAATTTGGCACACTTGTTTGACTTGGTGAAAGATAGTCAAATCTCAAATATGGAAAATATCCGAGTAAGGATTCGTGTCGTTCCCATATATCCTGAAAATTATAAATGTCATTACAGAAGAAAAAAAGTTCTACCATCATGAAATTTTGTACACTGATTACCTTAAACAACTTTAAAGTTTCGGCCAAATCTGGTCCAATTCATAGTAGAGACAAGTTCAAAATAGTCCTTTTTCGAAAATTTATGAGAAATTATACAGGGTACGTATTTGGTGTTCTTTATTATTTCATTTTCACGAAAGAAAATATTTGTGGTCAGTTATCTTGTATCACTGTACATGAATGAAATATAATCAACGTGTTTCATTTTTCATTTATGGTAATTTCTTCTTACGCACACATTTCATTTTCTCATTGTGGTATATTGTGTCTCATGTTTTTATTCTCATTCATGTTATGAAAATTGAAATTTATTTTTATATACCACAAAATGAAAAAGTGAGTGAGACTGCTTTTGAAAATTTTCATGATATGCTTCGTGATACTTTTTTCATGATACACTTCGTGATACTCTTTTCATGATACACTTCGTGATACAAACTTATTTTCATTTTTTTCAATTTTTTCTTCGTAGCTAAATTATGCACTTGTAAAATTTAATGTAAAACACAAAATTAAGGTCTAAATTAAAATAATTTATAATTAATTTGTTTTTTAAATTGATATTTCTAAAACTAAATCATAGATATTCAATGTCAAATTAAATTAAGCACCCGGAGAAAAGATTGGTTGGAATTCGATTAAGACCATTTTGCGATTTTGTTAGATTTATATATTGGAGTTATTTTTTCATTTTTAAAAACCACGTGCTTTTGTTTAAACATTTTTTTGTTACTATAACTGCAGGTAGAAGAAATTGTGAAGGACGATGATACAGCTGATGAAAATGACACAATTGATGAAAATGTACACAATGTACACAATACGTTTTACAATGATAAATATAAACAAACAGTTATAAAAACAAAATAACATTTAAACAAAAGCATGGGTTTTTAAAAATGAAAATAACTCCAATATATAAATCCAACAAAATCGCAAAAATATATTATATTTAATAAAAAATATATCATTCCACAATATATTGCAATGAGTTAAATAAAATTAAACCCAAAGAAAAAAAAATTAAAAATTTGCTTGTTCTGAAACTTTTTACATCTGTTTTCTTGTACATGGGTTAGCATGCAAACAAAAAAATTTTAAAAAATCGTGTTTTTTAAAAAATCTATATCAAATTAAAAAAAAAAAACAAATTTAAAAAGGAAGAATTTTTTCCTACCCTGATCCCTGCTACCCTAATTAAATGGTACATTTGATTTGGATAACCATATTTGTAGTACCCACTTTTGAATATTGACATATTTTTAATAATTGTGATAGATTGCACCGATTATCTAGTATTTTAACTAAATAAATGGTTCCTGTACAGTAGGTACACAGTTAAAAAATTTTAAATTAATTTTATTTAAAAAGTTGATTGGAAGTACCAATAATTGGATAATAGGATAGTTTTTAGTTCCTTTTCCCTCTTTTTATTTCTATAGCAATATTTAAGCATTATTAATTGATTATAGGTAATTCTAAATTTCTTAAGAAATATATTTTAATGGTCTTAATCGAATTCCAACCAATCTTTTCTCCGGGTGCTTAATTTAATTTGGCATTGAATATCTATGATTTAGTTTTAGAAATATCAATTTAAAAAACAAATTAATTATAAATTACTTTAATTTAGACCTTAATTTTGTGTTTTACATTAAATTTTACAAGTGCATAATTTAGCTACGAAGAAAAAATTGAAAAAATGAAAATAAGTGTGTATAACGAAGTGTATCATGAAAAGAGTATCACGAAGTGTATCATGAAGCATATCATTAAAATTTTCAGAAGCAGTCTCACTCACTTTTTAATTTTGTGGTATATGAAAATAAAATGTGTTATTTCATGTTTCACACGAGAACATGTTGTGTAAATTTCAATTTTCATAACATGAATGAGAATAAAAACATGAGACACAATATACCACAATAAGAAAATGAAATGTGTGCATAAGAAGAAATTACCATAAATGAAAAATGAAACACATTGATTATATTTCATTCATGTACAGTGATACATGAAAGAAGTAAAATGAGCACTTCGTGGTGTGCAAATACGAACTCTGAAATTATAAACAAAATAAAATTAATTAGTATTTTTTGATATATGAAACATTTAGATCATTCTGAATTTATAAAAAAAAAAATTAAATTTTGAGCAAGGACACACCCACATCTCATATATCCTGAAAAAAATAAAATCGAAAATTTTAACCTCTAACTAAAACTATGTTTATTATTTTGTAAACGTAATTAATTCTGTTAAATTTTATAAAAATCGGATGAATAAAACCATATATATAAGAAATATATTAACTTGCATATTCAATAAAGTTAAAATACTTTTTAAAAGGGTTTGTTAAAAAAATTTCGTACAAAATTCATCAAATAAACATTTATCAGGTCTACTTTAATTTTTTTGTATAACTTAGTTTACTGCAGGTCTGCCTCTTCGACTCGTGCTTGGTTCCTTTAAAAGGTATTACTTTAGTACAATGAAATTTAACTTATGTTAAATACTTACAAAATTCAAGTTTTTATCAGTAACAACAAATGGTGTATCTAGTGTCAAGACACCGAATACGTTTAGTTTAATATTAAAATACAAATTTAGTTTATTTTTTCAAAGTTATTCGGATTGTCAAAGGAAATTATATCAAAGAAGGTAAGACAACACGTTCGCTCTTTATGGCGTCTATGCAACCACTGCCTATTAATGTGATTACTCTCGCCCTTATGCAGTCGAGCACAATAGAGCTACATACTACGACTACACTATACTTTTACACTAGCCACGAACAAAATTTCTTCTCAAATCGTTCTTTGACATAATAACACTTTTTCCACTCCTTTTGAATTTTTATCCAGTTTTATTTTGTAGAATTTTTCTAAATAATATACTACTTCACACTCTGCTGCACTTTGTGTACTGTGTAAAAATTTCCAAAATCTAAATTTCACATAAATCAATTTCATTTTAAACCCCAAATTTCATTTCAAACCCAAAAACCAGTCAATTTCAAGATTGCGCATCGGATTTCTAGTCAGATTTTGGGATGACCTAAAATTTTATGGAGCCAAAAAAAATACCGTTATGTGGGGAAGTCAAAGGGTTAATATGTTCTACAAACATATTTGTGTTAGTATTTTCTACTTTTGAGCGCCCCGGTAGGCTAGTTGGTAGCGTGCTAGCTTATCAGTGCGGGGGTCGTGGGTTCGATTCCGACCAGAGCCTCCGGCCTGTTTTCGCTACAACGAGCCAGCCGATAGCCTTTGTTGCAAGTGCACTGTTAGGGTATTAGGATATAATTTGTAATTGCATGATTAATATAAATAAATAAATAAATAAATAAATAAATAAATAAATAAATAAATAAATAAATAAATAAATAAATAAATAAATAAATAAATAAATAAATATATAAATAAATAAATAAATAAATAAATAAATAAATAAATAAATAAATAAATAAATAAATAAATAAATAAATAAATAAATTAATAAATAAATTAATTAATAAATAAATAAATAAATAAATAAATAAATAAATAAATAAATAAATATTTTCTACAAAGTTTCTGAACATGCCTTACACATGGTTTCATATACCAGTATGCTGCACGACAGGCTAAAGGGGGTGATTAGTCGAGGTATAATGATTAACCGTTGCATTGGAAACACTAGCAAATTTAGACCTCTAAAATTTACTTATTTGAATAATAAATATTTTTAAATCAAAATTTGAACTTTGAATTGAAAATGTTTTATTTTTCATGTTGATATTTTGCTTTTTCTTCTTCAAGTTGTTTTACCATTTTAAAATTATTTAACCCTGTCTGATTGAGGTTTGTCCATCTCTGCTTATGAAATATGATCATGACAATAACAAGATATTAAATGCTATTTTTTGAAATATTTTTTATTTTTTTTTTTTGATTTATATTCCATTTTAAAACAATTCATGATAACTTTTGTTTTTGCTATTTTGGAAAAATCAAATTATAACGTGGGAATCTTTGCAGTTAAACAAAAAATGTAAAAATGTTAATATAAGAGACAACACATTAATTAAAATACAATAATACAAGATAAATTATTCTTAAAATTTCCACTTATTTTTGCGTAATTATTTTTAAAGTACTTGATAAATAAACGTAATACTATCAATATACGTATTTTGGCCAACTGTGTATATACGAGCCCACTACCTTTCTACGTACGTTTTTTTTCAATTTGTTTTTATTTAATTTGCTGCTTTCTCAATCCTCCAGTGCTATTTTTAATAATATTAAATATTTAATAATTATTTCGTTTGTAAATATGTATGTTGACACAGAAAGAAAAGGAAAAAAAAACGACTTTATTTGTTTAAAATGTTATTTTTAGCATTGTTTTACCCCTGAACATTTAAATAGTCAATAATAAAAAAAATTAATAATAATTGCATTTGAAGTTTAAGATTCAAGTAGCAACTGTTAAGGAATGTTGCTGTGTTGAAATTTATTTAAACTTGATTAGAAATCTATATATTTTTTTTTCTTTGCAATACAACAAAATGTTAATATAAACAGTTTGTATGTTTGGCAAATTTGCATTGGTTATTATTATTTTTTTTTTTTGTGAAGTAAAACATGTCTGAAAATTTATTTTAGAGGTTGTGTCAGTCATTTTGTTGATTTGTTTAATACTACAGTTTTTTAAAAGATGGAAAATTTAAGGAAAAATAATTTCTTGATGCTTATCATTTAAGTTTGTTTCGTCAACTTTTTGGCAGTTTGCAACATTTTCATGATAGGTTTAGAAACATATCATGCGTATAATTTATATGCAATTACTATACAAAAATATCACTCATACGCATATTAGATAATGGGATAAATTTCACTCATACGCATATTAGATAATGGGATAAATTTAAAATACTTTCAATAACACTGTACAATAATTTCAAACTTTCTCAAAATTACGGGGTTCTCAACACTGGATTCTGGTAGAGGAGACAAAAAGAAAAATATACGTGTATTGGCGTTTTGAAAGATTACATCGGAATTTTATTTAAGGAGGGTTGATATGTCCCGCCAAATGGCCCAAAATTGAACACAAACACCAAAAACCAGTAAAATTCAAGATTTCACATTAGAATTCTAGTCAGATTTTGGAATGACCTAGATTTCGGACCTAGAGTTGGCATTCATGTTTTAATTACATTTTTAAGCTCCGAGCCTATTGTGGACGGGAAAATACAACTCAATATTATACATCAGGTTTCCTCACCTCATGCTTAACCTCTTTGAGTCAAAATTGACACTGACAAAATGTTTTTAAACTCTGCACTAAATGTGGGCCTCACAAAATGAGTGGGCGTGACTCCTCCTATACAACTAAGGTCTTCAAATTTTTTTACCGGCTTCTGACAATCGCATTTTTAGAAAAATTGTTTACTTTCTGTTCCTGTTATTAACAACATTTTTAGCTATGTGAGAATTGTAGGTGTAGTACGGAGTGGCATTTATTATACACTCACCAAAAAAAGTCTGTAATGGTAACTGAAAATTTTTTCCGATATTTTTTGCTTATCTTGGCAACACATGTCTGTTGATGTGTAGTACAATGAAATTTGTAGAAAAATTAGCTGCCGCTACTAAATTTTTGCAAACTTTTTGTAAAGTGGAATTTAAAATCTGTTTGCTAAAATCAGCAAAAAAATTTTTTAAATATTATTAATATTAGTACAAAATTTTAAATTTATTTTTTATCGAGCATCAACATTTTTTATTTTATTGATTTTTTTTTTAAATATTTTAGACAAAATTAAAATAAAAAAAATCAAAGGCTTATAGCCTGTTCCTCGATCTCGAACGAAAAACTAGTCGAACGAAAGCAAGTCACTCGAATTCAAATCAATTTAGGTTTCTCTATCTCGAAAGCCTTCGATCGACTTTTTTTGTACTTTTAAGGTCAAATTTTAATTCTTTTTAGGGCTGATTTTTAGAACTAAAAAAACTTTTTAGTGCTATTTTAAGTGGATGCCCTATTTTTAGACATGAGTCAGTATCTTCACTTCCGATTCCTTTTTTAATCTATGTAACATTTTAAGGCAATTTAAGTTTGTAGGTCTAAGTTTTAATTAGAAATAACATTTCCTTCAATATCCACTTTTTTAAAATTAGTAATTTTTTTTGCTAATTTTAGCAAATCGGTTTTCAAGAATTTGTAAAATGATTTCTGAAATTAGCAACAAAAATTTGTAAATATTCTGTAAAAATTCTGTAATTTGTAAAATTTGTTATTTACATTTAGATTTTAATAAAAATCAGTAAAACAATAATAAAGTGGGATTGAAAACAGTTTACACCTTTTTCTACTAACTTTTTCTTCTGAGTGTGCAACCCACAATTTGTAAATATTTTATCTCGCGTCCTGTTAAAAGTTTGTATAAAACTTCCCATGGCATCTTATAACAACTTCCTTGGGCACTGTTCGAAAAGTAAGTGAAATAAAACAATGTCTTTAAATAAGCTTCTGTTAAACACATTAAAGCGAAGGAATAACGTTACTAACTGACTAACTGACTCACTCACTGACTCACTTACTCACTCACTGACTAACTCACTCACTCAATCACTCATTCATTCATTCAATCACTCACTCACTCACTCACTCACTCACTCACTCACTCACTCACTCACTCACTCACTCACTCACTCACTCACTCACTCACTCACTCACTCACTCACTCACTGCCTCACTCACTCATTCACTCACTGACTCACTCCCTCACTCACTTACTCACTCACTCACGCACTCATTCACTCACTCAATGGGAGCTCAAAGGGCGAAAAACCTCCGTCTTAATGGTCTGTCCAAAGTACTATAACTAGGAAGTTTGAAATTTGGAATAAAAGTGTGGATATCAGCAAAGACCGGATTTTTGGAAAATCCTACGGGGAGAATCAAAAGGGAGCAAAGTGTCCCTCCTGACGACCTGTCCTAACTCCTAAAATTTTAAATACATGGGCTGTACATACCCCTTTGGTTAGAATCCTAAAACTTGATATACCCGTTTCTTGGGGTATGGGCTAACTACTGCCAACACCTCATTTTTAAAAATTTCTACGATGATTGGGAATGTCTCCTCTTTGGTGGTCTGCGTATCTTTTGGCTAGAAACATAAAATTTAGAATATGTGAACTCTGAAATTTAAAATATGTCTCTAATAAGGTACTTTTAAAACCATTTTCATCTGAAGACTCCTCGTGTTTCATTTCAAATTCGATTTTTGGTGGGAAAATGGATGATTTCATTTTAAACACAAGAAAACTCCATTTAAACATTTTTAATAAAACTTCATATAACATTTGATCTTTGGTCGAAAAATATCACATTTATTACTCCGCACATTGTGAAATTTGGGAAATTTAGCGGAACTTTATTTAGTTTTAAAGTACATAAAATGAATAAGATTATTTAATATTTCGGAAGCTTAATATCCCACCATGAAAACCTCATAATTGTTTGGCAAATAACCCCGCGTATCAACTGCAAAAAGCACCGGAAAATTGCATTACTTATTTAATCATTCTTTATGCCTGTAGAAAGCTTTTCGATTTGTTTAAGTTATTCGAGTGGTACACACAAACGGCAAGCCAGTAGGCCAAGCATTTTTTTGTGTGTGTGTGTGTTTTTTTTTTTTGACAAAACTATTAACAACTATCATTTAAAAAATTGCAATATATTTTGTTTGTATAAAAAGTGCTTTTTAAGAAGTGAGTAAAATTCACATTTTAAAATTCAGGTGAGACTTTTAAAGGTGATAAAACAAAAGGAGAGAAGTGGAGAGGCGAGGAGTGGCGAGGAGAGAGAGGATAGAGAGGAGACATAGCGGAGAGATAGAAGAGAGAGAGGCCATCTTCTGCGACATTTTTTTTTCTTTTAAATTAAGACTTCCAGAATGACTGTAATTTTCATATAATTGCATTTTTAAAAAGTTGCAAAAATAACCGACATCAGACCCTATGCTTGTTTTTGTTTTGGACATGGGCTCACCAAAGCTAACACCTGTCGCTGTCGCTGTCCGCAGTTTTAAGTCTACTCTTAATGGGCTGGTTTGCCAGAGTTAGCCAAAGCAACTTCAACAATGCTTTACCAATCTGGAAAACGAAACTCTGCTTCTTCAGAAAGGCTCGTGTATCTTCGTCCAAAAGCCCATTAAACTTGCCTCCTGATCAGGCTGTGGCGCTGTTAGAGTGCCTTAATTGTGATCTTCAAATTGATTCAGGAAAGTTCGGCGAATGTTAGACAAACTCTAGAATTGTATTTCTGCACTCAGAATATTATGTAGTTAACCGTTTGTTGTTTAATAAAAATTTTTCCGTTTCATTTCAAAATAAAGGAACATACATTTGTTATTCAAACAAATATCTATTTTAACTTTTTTATACATTTGTTCGAAATAATTTACTACATTTACCTTTTTTTCAGTTTAATTTATTTTTTTCATTTGTTTGAAATTTAATAAAAATTTACCCACAAAAATGGAAACTTCTGGTTTATATGTTTCCGTAACAGTTATTACAAATTTAAATTTTGTTTGCTGTATGTTTCAAAAAAAATATTCAAAACATTTCAATTTGTTTTTTTTTTATTTAAATTGGTTGTATATATATAAAATTATTTAAATTCAAATTACAAGAACTTTATGAACACACATAAATACACAAACACATTCACACAAAAAGTGTCTATAGCCATGCCTACATACATTTTGTAGATAAAAAAAAACAAAAAATATAAAAAGGGTAACAATTGTAAATAAATGATAAAATCTTTTTTTTTAAGGAATTGGTAGGTAAAATTTTTACATTTATTTTAACTGATTATATCATTTGTTTCTTATGGATGTGGCAGTTGTTTAATCAACATTTAAAAATAAATAACAAAAGGCATTTAATTTAAATGAAAATTAAGTAGACCGGTTTTTAAATGAAATATCATCATATCAAACTATTTTAAGTGTGGTACTGCATACCCTTTAGTGTGCATAAAGTCCTTTGGCATGGAAAGGATATTATAGACTTTTTCCTCCAATCGGACAATTTTCTGAAGAAGCAAGAAACAAAGACAGCAGAAAATATCTCGAGATTTTAACAAGAAAAACATCCCTACACTAACACAGATTTATTTAATCGACTGCCTACTTCATCGGGTCCATACACAGAGAAAACAGATTCATTGCGACAATCGAAATTTTTGCCAACCGAATGATTTGGTTTGAACCATCAACATATTTGTTTGTGGGGACCAAAATTTGGTTAATAAAAACAGAATTTCAAATGAAAACATGTATTTCAGTTAGATCAGTAATACATTTGGTTGCGACAACTGAATAATTTGGTTGCTGCAACCAAACTATTCAGTTGGCAAGAAATTCCGTCGTCACAATGAATCTATATATTCTGTGTACATAACCAGTCTTCGTAAAGCTCCCAAAACCAAGAATAGTGAATTCATGCCAGAAGTTTTAGAGTTGTTATGGGTCTTGCTCTGAATAGTTCTCCCTATTTTGTTAAATGTAAACCACAAATAAACTGAATAACTTCAATTAAGTTCCGCATAACTCAAGAAATTTCGTACTGTGCTCCGGTGCTTAGGTTACAAAAAAACTCCATACAAAAATTTTTTTTTAATAAAATTTCATTAAAATTCGATTTTTAGTAGAAAAAATTATGTTTCAAATTAAGGGCCATTTTAATTAAATTCCATTTTTGGTCGAAAAGCAGTTGATATCATATTAAGTTTCTCTTCGCTCTCCGGGGATCAGTTAACGAGAAAACTTCATTTCAAAATTTTTAATAAAATTTCATTAAAATTCGATTTTTGTGCTAAAGGGATTTTTTAATAAAATTTTATATTAAATTCCAGTTAATATATTCATATTAACCGCCCCTTCGCTCTTCGGGAATCAGTTTACAAGAAAACTCCATTTAAAAATTGTTAATACAATTTCATGTAAAATTAGATTTTTAATCGAATGGACGATTTCAAATTAAGCTCTTTGTTAAAGCCAAATTTAAGTTCAACAGTAAATTGACTATTGAAAGTTTAATAGTAATACGATCAGTCGGTAAGAAATGGCTAAATTATTACCAAAATTTTTAATTTTTAAAAAACTGAGATCTTTTCTATATCAAAAATCGAAATTTGTAGTATTTTGCAGGAATCACAATCAGAATGTATGAATATGAAGGGAAAGCTTGGCGCATTCTCTTCTGATTCATGGCAACATCTAATGATGCGATTGTTGTTTATTTAATAAAAAGGAAATTAAATTTGTTAACCAATTTCGATATCTCTATATTAACCATGAAAATTTACAAAACAAAAGTTCTTTGAACTCAAAATTTATAGTGAATTTTACAAAAAAAAAAATATATATACCAAAAATCAACAAATAAAAAAGTAATTAAACCTCTTTATATTCAAACATATGTAGCAATCTCATGAAATCTGATAAAAGTAAGACAAGAACTCAATATAAATTCATTACAAAATTATGAAAACCGAGCCAAATTCACGCTACTTTATTTTTGCTACACTAAAGAAAATGTGTTAAGAATACCCAGCGAAAATTAAATGAACATTTTGGAAATCGAAGAAAGAAACTTTAAAAACGACATCGCACAGTGGCGCCATTTGAGTTTTTTCATTGCAAAAATCATAACTGTTGAACCAAGTGAGATAATCAAAAAAATTTAAAAGGCATATGATAGATAATTCATCAATGTATGAAATGAGTGCTGACATTTGAGTGAGTTGAAATTTGTGGAAAAATCAATTTTATAGGAAGTAAAATAAAATATTTTTTTAAAATTATTGATTATTATTATTATTATTATTATTATTATTATTATTATTGATTGAAAAGATTAAAAAAAAAATTAATTTATTTTTACATTTTTTGTAAAATATTGTTCACAATCCGTGAAAGAAGGCATATCTAAAAGATTAATCATTTCTGAACTATAATTATTTTCTAACTCTTTTCGTGATTTGGCAAAGTCTGATGTTTAACTGTCGGGGTCAACTTTTTTTGTGGATTTAATTCTGCTAAAAGTGATGCAGTTTTCGAAGTATATTCTCTATATTTTTCAGAATCAACTTTTTTCTTGCAGTTTAAAACATTCAATAACGTTCCCAATCTCTTTACGATCATTTTCAAAAAACTCCTCGAAGTGTTTCCATCGTTTGAGTTTCCGTATCCGTACTTGCGGCAGTTTACTTTTAGTCCATCTTGTTTGACTCGATTTTTTCTTTCCTTATCTTTGTTTGATGTATTTTCATCAAAGTGCTTTCCCCATCTTGTGGAAGAGTATCCGCTAATTTTAACAAGAACTCCTTATTCTTGCGTGCAGTGGTGAAATTCCATATTCATAATTCTCTTCGTTTGTAGAATCGTTTAAATTGCCGAAGTTCTTTTGCGTCTTTTTGCCCAATTCGCAATTCGCAATTGACAATGTTTATGTTATATTTGTCACTTCGTTAACTACTTTTCCATCAACCATGGTCAGGTGGAACTCGTAACTACATTCAATGTATTTTCCTTCACTGATTTCGAACTTCGTGGGTTTATTCTTGTTTATTTGTTCTTGAGTGTCCGTCACTGTGATCCTTATGATTTCAGGCGATTCCCTTGCAAACTGAAATATTATTGGTCGCCATTTTCTTCGTCCATTTTTCCAGTGTAAGAAAACATCAGATTTTAGCCGCAAAGAAACAACAGATGCCATAAACATGTATCCGTCCGATATTGTAGCGTCATCGAAAGATATCTTTTGCTTATAAATGCTTTGTACATCGTGTATTTGCACCTGAATTTTGAAAGGAGAATTTGACAGAGAATCTCAGGTTAGTCCGAGGGCGAATCAATAAGTCCGTGACTTTTCGAACTTCCCTCGTAGTTTTATGAAATGCAACACTGTTCCCATCAAGTAAAACCTGTTAATAGACTACTGTCAAATTTTGAGCAAGTTCCGTCATTTACTTTGCGTTTAACAGCTGTTCAAAACATACAACCTCGTGGCTTTTTTTTAAAAATGGAAAAAAGTGAACTTCGAATGCTCATTAAACATTATTTTTTGCAAAAAAAACGTCAATCAAAACAAGGAAAGGCTTGATAAATACTATGGGGGCTCTGCACTATCGATTTCAATGATAAAAAAGTGGATAGCTAACTGCCGAACGTTCTGGACGCTCAGTTGAGGTCTCTACACCCGAAAAAAATTGATAAAATTAACAATATGGTGTGGGCTGATCGCAGATTGAATGTGCGATAGATTTTAGAAGACATAGGCATCTCACATGGCTCAGTTGTTTTAATTTTGAACGATCACTTGGGTATGAGAAAGCTTTCCGCAAGATGGCTGCCGCGTTTGCTCACAATCGACCACCAACGGAATCGTATGACAGCTTAGTTTCCATGGCAAAAATCCGCGAAGTAGACTACGAATTGCCCGCTCATTTGCCTTATTTTCCGGATTTAGCCCCCAGTGACTATTTCCTATTTTCAAACCTAAAGAAATGGCTCAGTGGAAAGAGATTTTGCTTCAACGTAGAAATATTGATCAAACAAATGCCTACTTTATGGACCTCGAAAAATCCTATTTTTTGGATGGTATACACAATTGGAGAAACGTTGGTCTAAGTGTGTTGAGCTAAAAGGAGATTATGTTGAAAAATATTTTTTTTTTTTGCAAAAAAAAAAGTTCATTCAAAAAGTCACGAACTTATTGGCCCGCCCTCGTATTACCAAATAATGTGTAAAGTAATGTATAGACAAAGGGGCCGATGCATTACTTTACACCTCCTTCAGTGAAGAATTCTTTACATCTGAGGTATAGGGTATGTTCAGCAACTTTGTAGAAAATATTAAAGCAAATATTTTTGTGGAACATATTAACCTCTAACTCCGCCACATGATGATAATTTTTGGCTGTATTCTAACAAATCGTAAAAAAAAAACACTCCTAAGAAGGAGGAGGGCGAAAACAAAATTTTACTACACATGTCAGAACACACCAAAGCCAAATACTTAACAGCAGCACCAAAAATAAGTCAAATTTGAGATTGCTCATCAGAATTCTAGTCAGATTTTTGATTAACCTACATATTATGAGTCAGATTTTGGGATCACCAACATATTATGCAGGTCATTCCAAAATCTGACTAGAAATCTGATAAGTAATCTTGAATTTGACTGATTTTTGGTGCTGCTGTTAAGTTTTTAGCTTTGTTGTGTTCTGAGATATGAAGTAAAATTTTATGGCCAACATTTTTGTAGAACATTTCACTCCCGCCCTCCCACTTCTTAAGGGTATTTTTACGATTTGTTAGAATACATCCAAAAATTGCCATTATAGAGGGAAGTTAGTTCATACCCTGCACCTCAGATGTAAAGAACACACAGTTTCATATACCGGTATGCTGCACGACGAACAGGCCACAGGGGGAAACTTTAAACCTCGCTAAAATTAAATTCCGATGTGATCTTTCTAAGCGATGACACATGAATATTTTTTTTGTTTCCTCTACCAGAATACATTGTCAGAACCAAGTAATTTTTTTCGTGTTGTACTGTGAAATTATTGCTGGGTATCGAAATTTAATAAGCAAATGAAATTTGAAATTTTTTATAATTTTTTTGGACTAAATTTTTATGAGTTCTGTACATGTGTTGTACAATTTTCAATATCACATTACAATATCACTACATTATCAATTCTTCGGTGTAGTCTTTTGTTTATAATCACTTTTTGTTGTTGTTGTTTTAAATTTCAAAGGTAGTACTTTGTGTACAGAAATGTTGTTTGCTTAATTTTTGTGTTATTTTTTTTTTTTTGTGGTATTTCACAATTTGCAAATAAAAATGTTAAATAAACAAACAAAAAAAATTCACAAATACCAACAATTAAAAATTTCAATATTTGTGCAATAATTAATTTGAAATGTAATTTTAACTATACACAAAAACAACATCAACTTTAAACAAAATCACTACATTGTAGATACAATATTTGATAGGATGGCATTTATTTGGACAATTTCTAAATATTCTAAATTTTACTACTCTAAAATGGTTAAAGTTTTATGTAATATTACACAAATTTGGTAAATGTAAACACCAAATACGTAAAAGTGTTTTGTACACACTTTATACACAATAATATACATAAAATACTTTCAGATATAGTGTATTTATAAATAAAGACTTTGTGTCTAAAATTAGTGTGCTTTGGTTTAATTAAAAATTTACACAATAATTGTGTAACTATACTATATTTCTAATTTAAAAGAGTAAAAAATCATTTTAACATTAGAAAATATTAGAACAATTTAAAAAAAAAGGTAAAAACGTATAATTAATTTTCAAAATTATGAACTTCATCAATTTTATAAATACAATATTTGCGATAAATGTATATTAAATTATTTAAAAAAGTATCAAAAAATCATTACTTTTTACGGATTTTCCATAAAAAAACGGAAAGGCAATTTTTAAATACATGCAACTAAATTATGGTAATATACAAATTTTCAAAACAGCCACAGCTAAGCGGAGCCGCGACTAACGTTTTA
Source organism: Eustalomyia histrio (assembly GCA_949748255.1). Classification (NCBI taxonomy): domain Eukaryota; kingdom Metazoa; phylum Arthropoda; class Insecta; order Diptera; family Anthomyiidae; genus Eustalomyia; species Eustalomyia histrio. The sequence continues at coordinate 46,251,769 of OX456527.1, forward strand.
AGCGACAATTTTTATAAAACCTTATTTTTTCCAGATTACCGTTAGAAAAACTCTCTTTTATGACTTTTAAATAAGGCAAAATTATGCAGGATTACGTTATCAAAATGCAACCTAGAGAAGTCAGTCAGTGGGATACACCTACAAGTTCTAAAACGTTTTTTTTCAATTTCTAAACAATTTCAATTTTGTAGCTTTACGTAACTGACTGTAGTTTATTTAAAAAGTAATAAATTAATTTAAAATGTTTTGTTACAATAAAAATGTTTTTTTTATAGTTAAAAAAATATACTTTAATTGAAAAGTCGTTTATTTTTACAGACTTTGAAGTTAATTTGTTGATAGTTAAAAAAAAAACCAATGAATAAATATTACTTTTTACGGATTTTCTAGCTAATTAGTTGTTAGTTAAAAGAAATAAATAAAAAAATATAATTTGCTTATACTTATTTGTGGTTAATTTGTTAACAGTTAAAAGAAATGAAAAATCATTTATTTTTTACGGATATTGTTTAGTTCGTTGCCAATAAAACACTTATCCTCAGCTAAAATGCAAAAAAGCGTAACTAACAAAATTGTCCAAATTTTGTTAAACTACATGGCTGCGCAACTTCGGACTTCTACGATACAAAACTAGCGGTTTTATAAACAAGATTCAAATCTGAAATGTTTTTAGTGTTACGATTTTTTGATTGCTCTGCAAAAATTTAAATTGCGGTTTAGTTAATATAAAGTACTGCATTGAAATATATTTCTACACAAAATTTTATAATTCTTTGATCAGATTTATTTAAGAATTTGTTAAAAATTCTATTAGCGTTATTTTCTTTTCCTGTAAAAAAATAAAAATGTTAGTTACGCCCTTTTGCATTTTAGGTGACAATATTTTTGTAATAGAAATATATTTATTGTTTTATGGAAAAAAAGTTTTTTTTTTCGCAGTTTAATTTCAAACATTGCCTTGGTATTTACGTATTTTGTGTAATCTTTAAGCATATTTTTAAATGCATTTTTATACATTCTAAGGGGAATATTTTGTTTTTAAACTTTTTAGTAAATTTAAAAATCACTTTTAAAATTTCATTTAATTTTTACATATTTTCAGTGTAAATTTACAAATAATGTGTTTAACAACTTTCGCATAACGTGTGTATTTTTGTCTTTTACAAATATAGTGTGAAAGTACAATTTGCTACTATAACTTGGGTAAATTTCAACAAAAATTTATTAGAGTGTCACTTTAAAGAAATATGGTTTTGTAACGTCTTGTGTAATATACTCGTATATTTTGAATATAGAGATCATCGGTCCCTTAAAATGGTGATTACGCTTCTAATAAATGAGAGCATTTTTTAGTTTTTAATCAAAATATTTCTTAATACGGCAGAGCAATAAGTCCGTGACTTTTCGAACTTTCCTCGTAGTTATATGAAATGCAACACTGCTCCCATCATTTTTAGCAAGTTTCGTTAATTACTTTGCGTTTAACAGCAGGATTTTTCGAGGTCCATAAAATAGGCATTTGTTTAATCAATAATTTCATCGTTGGAGCTAAATCTCTTTCCACCGAGCCATTTCTTTAGGTTTGGAAATAGGATATAGTCACTGGGGCTAAATCCGGAGAATAAGGTGAATGAGGGGGCAATTCGTAGTCTACTTCATGGATTTTTGCCATGGAAATTAAGCTATCATACGATTCCGTGTGTGGTCGATTGTGAGCAAACGCGGCAGCCATCTTGCGGAAAGCTTTCTCATACCCAAGTGGTCGTTCAAAATTGAAACCACTGAGCCATGTGAGATGCCTATGTCCTCCACAATTTATCACACATTCAATGTCCGATCGGCCAACACCATATTGTGAATTTTTTCAATTGTTTTGGATGTAGAGACCTCAACTGGGCGTCTAGAACGTTCGGCATCTTCCGTGCTTGTGCAACCACAACGAAAGTCAGTAAACCACTTTTTTTACAATTAAAATCGATGGTGCAGAGTCCCCATAGTATTTATCAAGCTTTTCCTCGGTTTGATTGACGTTTTTTTTTCGCCAAAAATAATTTTTAATGAGCACTCGAAATACACTTTTTTCCATTTTTTTAAAAATCTACGAGGTTGTATGTTTTGAATAGCTGTTTAATGCAACTTACTTATTAAACCGTCCTCGCATTATCAGCAGATTGGTAGTAAAAATCAATAAAATGTGTCGAGCTATAATGTGTTTGAAATAAGAGAGGAAATTCCTTCTATTATTTAGAAAATTTTCAATTTAAATTTGTGTTACCCTATTTTTAATAGTTCATTAATTTCATTTGTTATCAGTGTCAACTTTACAAATTTTCGATTGCTGCTTTATTTGATCATTCATACCTGCATACCACATATTTGTAACATCAATCATTAATAAGTAGGTAATTACGTACAAACTAACAAGGAAGGTATTTTTGCCCGGACCCACAGATGTTAATGAAACTTGATGGAGTGAATTACAGCAAAAAGCTTACATACAGGCGGTTCTTTGTCAAGCTGGCTAGCTTTTTTAAAAAAACAAATGATCGGTTTAAAAATATAGACTTCTCAATGCCGAGTTCTCGGTTAAAGAATCTTAGAAGAACCGGAATACCATTTACGCCAAAACTAGTGAACATTAAAATTATTGCTTATAATTTAGAAAATACATGCCTTTCAGCGATGAGTCGCGGTTTTTGTTATTCAATATGGCGGGAAATTTTTTTTGATAATGTCCGGATTGACTTTGTGTGGAGTATCCACAATTCTTTTAGAAGTGATCGGATTCTCTTGAAATTTTTCACAAGCAACCCTATGCGAAAATCGAAAAATTAATATTTGAACATACAGGATCATACGTTGGCCTGTATAGGATGTTCACATGGGACCCCAAAATCACGCGAAGGAAAAATTTCAAGAGAATTCTATCACTTCTAAAAGAATTGTGGATGCTCCATATTGAATTTCTGAGCATTGAAAAATAAATATTTTTAAAATAAAAATCGATAATCTTGGAGAAAATTATGGTACGGTTGACAAAAAATACCTTAAAGGTTTTTCAGGTGACCAATCATACAATTAAAGGTTATAAAGTCTCCTTTTTATTATTTTTTTTTTTTTTGCATTTTTTTCATATCGATTCCAAAGGAAATATATAAAAATTAATTATTAAACGGAAATAAAAATTATGAAAAAGTTCTCAAGCAATTTTGAATCCTAATTTTTCCTTTTAAAAGTAACATTGCGCAATTATGTTTTCAACAGAATGTCTTTCATTATTATCTTCTCCATTTCATATTAAAGTTTCATTAAGATCTGAGAGTCCGCGCAAGGAGACCTTCCTTTTTAGATAATTTTATGACTTTCGTAGAAAAATAATTATTTTGAAAATATGTAAACCTTTTGTGTTGCATTTTTCCAGTGAAAGTGATAAAATTTTTCTTAGAAACTCAAACACAGATTTGGTTACTGTGAAAAAATTCATTAACTCATTTTCTTGATGAAATCAAGACTACCCAGCAAAACCACACATTACCAAATAATGTGTAAAGTAATGTGTAGCCATAGGGGCTCATTGATTACTTTAGACCTTACTTCACTGATGAATTTTACAGGCGGTGAGCCTGAAAGTAATGTATATACCCATTACTTTAGAGGTGATAATGTAAGGGGTTACTTACGAGAATGGAAAAAGTAATGTGTCTCAAAATAGATTTTTGAAGAAGACGAATTTTTATTAAAAAAAAATTATTACAAATATTTTAAACGTTATTAAAAATAATGTGGTCATGATGGGAATCGAACCAGAGAACTCTGGTTGCCAGCCAAGAACTCTACATTTATAAATCATATATTACGTAATCAATAATCAGTAACTTATAACTTTATGCTTGCAAATAATGAAAAGGGTAACGAGCTATCATTACAAGGTAATGCATGAGAATACCGCACCCATTACCAAAGTTTTGCTGGGTATATTAAAAAAAGGGATCGTAAGTGAATATATCGACTCATGTCTGAAAATTTTACATCCACTTAATATAGCACTAAAATGTTTTTTAGTTCTATAAATCAGCAATCAAACAATTAAAATTTGGCCTTAAAAGTAAACAAATATTGACTAAAATATTTTTCGAAACAGAAATTACCAAATTAAAACAAAACGATTAATTCGTTTATGTTTTAACAATTTTTAAGATTTTTAAGCCTTTAATTTTTTTTTTTTTAATTTTGTATAAAATATTTAAAAAAAGATAAAAGAATTTTTATGCTCGATAAAAAAAAATTAATTTGAAATTTTGTACTGATTTTAGCAAACAGATTTTAAATTACACTTTACTAAAAGTATACTAAAACTAAGTAGCGGATACTAATTTTTCCAATAATTTCATTGTACTGTACGTCAGCAGATATGTGTTGCCAAGATTATAAAAAATACCGCTGAGCTGAAATTAACAAAATTTCCCGTAATAACAGCAAAATTTTCAGTTGCCATTACACACTTTTTTTGGTGAGTTTATTATAAAATTTTTAAATATAAAAATTGGCCCCAATTTGTGTGATTTACTTTAAATTTGAATATTTTTTAGAAAAAAAAAACAAGTAAATTATGGGGATGGAAAAAAATTTTTAGGTGAAAATTTTTTTTTACGGTGAAAAAAGTTTTTTTCGGTAAAAAATTTGTTTTCATCCCCATAATTTCACATTATTTCAAATAAGAGGTACGTTCAAATTTAGAGGTACCTTCACATTCACCAAACTGTTTAGGAGATCACGAATATTTATGTATACTTTATGGGGTGTCAAACCTATATTTCGACATGTTACAAATGGAATGACAAACTGATATATACCCTCAACATAACAGGTCAATTGAAAAGTCTCCGGCCTACCATACTAATACACATTTTGTTTGGCAAAATTTGTTTTTTTTATTCAACATAGTTCCCTTCAAGGTTGATACACTGATTAAAGCGACCAACTTATCGATACAATTTATGTAGTACGATTTGTCCTTTGCTTCAAAATAGGCCTCAGTTTCGGCGATCACCTCTTCATTCGCGATAATAGTCGCTGGGGGCCAGATCTGGAGAATACGGTGGTTGCGGAAGCAATTCGAAGTCCAATTCGTGTATTTCGCCATCGTTTTCACTGATTTGTGACATCGTTTTCACTGACTTGTCTTGGTGAAATAGCACTTTCTCTTTCTTCAAATGCGGCCGTTTGCAAGCGATATTGTCCTTCAGACGGTCCAATAACGCTATGTAATAGTCGCTGTTGATGGTCCTTACTTTTTCAAGGTAGTTAATAAAAATAATTCTATGCGCATCCCAAAATACAGACGCTATAACCTTGCCAGCCGACTGTTGCGTTTTTCCACGCTTTCGAGTTGGTTCATCACATGCAGTCCACTCGGATGACTGTCGATTTGACTTCGGAGTGAAATGATGGAGCCATGTTTCATCCATTGTCACATATTGATGCAAAAACTCGGGTTTATTACGCTTGAACATCTCCAAACACTGCACCGAATCATCAACTCGTCGTTGTTTTTGGTGAAAAGTGAGCTCGCGCGGCACCCACTTTCCACAGAGCTTTCTCATACCCAAATATGATGTACACGTTCAGTTGATATCTTTAGAGTACCTGCTATTTCATTCAATTTCAATTTACGGTCATTCGAAATCATTTTGTGCATTTTTTGATGTTTTCGTCCGTAACAACCTCTTTTGGGCGTCCACTGCGTTCACCGTTTTCGGTGCTCATTTAACCACGTCTAAACTTAGCATACCAATCCTTGATGGTTGATTTTCCTGGGGCAGTGTTTGGAAAATCGTCACCAAGCCAAGTTTTTGCTTCAACTGTATTTTTCCCTTTCAAAAAGTAATATTTTATCAACACGCGAAATTCCTTTTTATCCATTTTTTTCACAATAACAAAAGTTGCTTCACTCAAAATGCTATAATTCACAAACAAAGGATACGACAGGTGTCAAATTTATACACGTGTCTTTTAAAGGTTAGGGCTAACTAAAAATCATATCGATTTAAGTCTAGTATAGCGGATCTATGTATAAGGTTGGGGACTTCTCAATTGACCTGTTATATGGCGGAGGGAGGGTATAAAAAGAAATAGTTTGCTGTTGCCACACGTAAATGATTGTCATCAGAAATTGCAAAAAATTGACCTAATAAATGGAATGTAGTTGGAATTATATTGGGGTCACTTTTCATTTCTTCGAATTGGGGTTATATTGCATAATGAATAACAAAAAGACTCAAAGTAATAAAGTCTTGTGTTCTTTTTGGCTAAGGTGTAAGGTATGTTTAGCAACTTTGTAGAAAATATTAAAGCAAATATTTTTGTGGATCAATTAAACCTCTAGCCCCCCAATACAGTAATTTTTGACTCTATTCTAACAAATTGTAAAAAACTTCATCAAAAATGAAATGTCCTACAAAAATGTTGGCCATAAAATTTTACTACATATCTCATATGTAGGTCATTCAAAAATCTGACAAGAAGGTTTAAGACTCAGCTTTTTTCCACGTTCCAAAATTTACCTAAACAGTGAGAAAAAAATCTGCTTTTTCTTACCCCTCCCCCCTCCCCATTTTTACTCCCTAAATATCGGACATGTCGCAAAAAAAAATTATATCAAGTCATTTTTGCATTTATATTAGCTTTAACACATTCGCGCTTCATCCAAGTCAGCGTTTACATGTTGGTGGATTCCCTACATGGTACTGACTACTATGATTTTGGAAGACTAGTAAATTTGAAAATGGATTTTACTATCAAACATTTAAAGTAATTAATATCTCTTGAATAAATACACGTTCTCCAAGTTTAGAGTATTATTTTTTTAATTAAATCCCTGGGATTAAATATACGTTTTTTTTTAAACCTAAATGATATTATAGCAAGATAATATTCATGAACATATGCTGCTCAGCAATTGACTATGCTCTATATGTGACAAATTTTTATAACAAGATTATCAATTAAGCAAAACCCACATAGAAATTAACTTTATACATAGTATTTTAAAACTATCAAACATGCGGTAGAGATCAACAAAAAATATACTCTACACAGGGACAGTTTTAGCGGCTGAAAAGTGCTGAACATTTTCAGTAAATTAATAAAACTTTTCTGAATGAAAAATTTATTAAAATTTAATTAAAGCTTCATACTTTCAAACTTCATACATTAAACTTTTATTAACTTAATGCAAAAATTTTTAATGGGAAAATTTTTAGTTTTTACATTAACAATGTTTTTTTTTTTTTTTTTTTTTTTTTTGTAAAACTTACGATAAACCAATTTTAAACGAATATATTATTCAGAATAAAACTAACCAAAATTTTAAACCTCTATTTCTATTAATTCCAACTTTTTGCTTTTTTGGTTCGAAATCAATCAAAAAATACCAAACAGCTGATTTTTAAATTATTTTCACTATTTTTTATTTTGGGGAACGAAAGTCTTACAATACAAAAGTCTAACAATACAAAAATAATTTTCAAATTAAAAGCACTCTTCGTTGGTGCAAGCCGCTCTAAACACCTACACTCAAAAAAAAATTCACTAGAATTAAGAAAAATTAACTTATTTAGAGAAAAAATTGAAATGAAAACGGCGCCAAAGAGACTTTTTGCCAATATTTAATAAAATTTTCCTTGAAATTAAAAAACAAATTTTACTTAAAATTTGGTCAAAATTAAGTAATAGAAAAATTTTACTACTGACAAGTAAATTTTTATTAGAAAAAATTTCCTTCTAATTAGTTCATACGTCATTTAAAATTTTACTGTTAGTTAGGAAATGTTTCCTTGGTTTTAAGAAAAAATTTATTTTATTTATGTTTATGAGATAATTTTTTTTACTAAAAAGTAAGACTTAACTCCCTAAAAATAAGAAAATATTTTCTAACATCAAGTTAAATAGTACTTCTTTTAAGTGAAAATTATCCTTATTTTGCTTCTATGGTAAATGTTATATTTATTTATATTTATATTAATCATATAATTACAAATTATATATTAATACCCTAACCGAGCACTAGCAACAAAGGCCATCGGCTCGTTGTAGCGAAAACAGACCGGAGCCTCTGGTGGGAACCCACGACCCCCGCACTGATAAGCTAGCACGCTACCAATTAGCCTACCGGGGCGCTCTAATATACATATTTTACCATATATTTTAAAATACTTTACACTCATTGAGTAAGTATTTTCCCACTTTCGGAGGACTTCCGCTTTGAGGAAACTGCTCTTAACAAGCCTTTTGCAATACAATTTTGTCTTAAAACTAAATTGAATTATACTTAATTCATGTGTTTAAGATATAAATTAAATTTCATTAGCAAAAAGGTAAACAAATTAAAAAAAATGTACTGCAGGATATTATGAAACGTAATTAATTGTGACAAAGTCAGATTCTTTTCGTAGCTAATTAACGGTTTTGCTTGAGAGAACTACAAAAAGGGACGCCCTAAGTGACACACGGCATTTATAGCTAAGAAACACTGGGGGTGCTTTGTCTTCTTTAATTAACTAATTTCGGGAAATTGTTGCAAAAATACAAAATATCTTGTGATTATTGAAAAATGGAAAAGTCATAAGTTTATTTTATAGGATTTTTAGCTTAAACTTTATTTGACATATACAAATTTAAACTTTTTTATTATTAAGTGAAAAAAATAGTTCGATGAATATAAAGTTTAATAAGCGCTATGTCAATTATAAGAAAGCCATTATGCCGTAATGTATAAAATATGCCTGTGATATTTTGAATTGTTGTCAGCAAACAAAATTTCAAAATATATTTTAAGTTACTTAAAGTTCAATATTTTAGACTGTTAAGATTAGAACCAAAAATTACAATCACGATAGTTTTTTAAATTGTTACTTTAATTTCTTTTATTTAATAATATTTTTTCTTGAAAATTAGGAAAACTAACTGGTTTGTTTTTAATTGATTGTTTTTTTTTTTGGAATAGAATATTAAAAATAATTTAAACGTTTTCCAACAAAAAAAAAAATCCTATACCAAATTTTATTATTTTTTTAAACATTAGAAAACTTTTACTTGAAAAAAAGAATATTTTATTAAAATTTTTAAAATTTATCTGAACTAAGTTGCATGAAAATTTTCATTAAAAATAGTTCACCAGTTTCTAAAATTAACTAAATTTTTATTATTACATAGGACAAAATTTATTTCTTTTTGTTTTCAATTGTCTGAACTAATTTTTAGAAAACAATTCTTTAAAATTAGAAAGTGGTATACTTAAAAACTGAATTTGGAAATGGCTTTCTAAAATTTAGTTAATTTTACTACTCGCGAATAAAAAATGAACACACATTAAGTTCAAGTACTTTCTCGATTTAAGTTAGACACATTTTTTGAACTAAATGGTAGTAAATTATGTCCTAAATTTTTTTTTAACTAAATTTAATTTTGTTACTTTTGAGTATGCAAATTTCTAAAAACTAAGATGTTTTTTCTTAAAATTAATAAATTTTTATTTAATCGATTTGTTTTTTTTTCCTAAAATCAACAAATATTACTTAGGAAAAATATGAACTATTTCGTTTTTCCTCAAACTTAGGAATTTTTATTTTTTTTTAGAAAATTTTTCTAAGTTTTAATACAATTTTACTTAAATTGAGGTCAATTTATAAACTATTTTGAAGGAAATTTTTGATTACATTTTAGTTCATGTCTTTTTTTTTTTGAGTGTATGTGCAATTTTTTATTTTATTTTTTTTAGCATTAAGAAGCTTATTTGTTAATGCGTTTATCCATCAAAGTTTTTCACGTTATCTCCACTGGTTATGAAGTTAGCAAAAACTCCTATGTAAAATCTATAGTAGAAATTTTCCAACAAAAACACCTACAGTGTAAAGAAAAAGTCATGGTACCTTAGTTATAAAAATAATCTTTCGTAATTTCTAAAAAAAATACATAACAAAAGTTATTTATATTTTATATCAAATCAAAATAATATTTCACTTATTTATCTGAGCAATTAATTAAAAAATTAAAGATCATGGTAACACAGCACAGCAAAAGTTGTGGAACCCCTAAAAAAAAATTTATTAAATTTTTGTAAATTTAGAACTAGATTGCTAGTAGGATATGCCTTAAGACGTAGAACTTCAATCAACCATGTCGGCATTGAGGGCACACAATTTTTTCTGTAGTTTTCGAATATTTGATCCCATTCAGTCAAAAGTATTTTCTTTAACTGGGCTTCATTAGAAATTTTGCAATTTCGTATGCTTTTTTCTAAATTATGCCACAATTGATTAATATGATTCAAATTAGGACTTTGAGGAGGGGTTTTTAGCATATCCATAAGATTTTTCTGTTTGTTACGGAAAATTACAACTTCTTTTGAGCAGTACGAGCATTGTAATGTAACCGGCCTACAAAATGCCCCCACGTACCAGCTTCCCCAATGTATTCTTAAACTCTGAAGATATTTTAGGTGCACTTCTGAATGGGTCTTTTTTAAAAATGGCTTAAATTTTTTGTCCATCTTAATTATTGAGATTTAGTGTTCGAGCTATTCGTGGCTTATATTCAATTCTTTTTCATGTTTGAAAAAGATTTATAACTCTTTCTGCTGTTGATTTGTTCATATTTATAATTTTAGCAGTTTCGGTGTATGATTTACCCATTTCGTGACTATTAATTATTATTTTTCATTTTTCTATGGCTAATTCTTTTCTCGACATTTTAAAAAATTACTTGACTTCACTTTTTTTCATAAACAAATGGTTTTGGAAAATTTAAAAAGTACCGTTACGTTTTTAAAAGGGAATCAATAAAAGTCTAAGGGATGCCAACAGGTTTCCAATAAAATTCTATGTTTCTCTTTACTAATTAAAATATCCCAGCAAAAACATGATAATGACAGGTCTCTACTGTGTAGGTTACCATGTCATGTGAGGTTGTTACCTTTTTCATTAATTTAAACAACAAAATAATGACCTTATGATAACGGGTGAAAGAAGTACTTATATATACAATTGTATTTATTTATTTTATATTAGAACCGTAAGAATTGAATTATTTTATGGTTCAATTGGTATATCATAAAAAAGGTCATTATCTTATTTTTAATATAAAGGTCAATAATAATATAAAAAATATATGCTAAGTTTGCAAACAAAATCAACATGTTAAGTTTAAATTTGGCTATCTAGTTTGATGATAAAAATATGAAAGGATTGATAAAAATTAAGATTAAGTAGAAAATTAGAATAACTAGTTATTTAAGGATACAAATTAAAAAAGCGCTTTCCTGAATCCGTTTTTTTTTTCTGAATAAGTTTAATATAAGCAGGCAAAGTATTCCATATTTTAATGGCGTTGATAAAAAAAAAATCTGCCAGAGTTAAGACACGTATATCTTGGTATTATTAAAGTCATGCAACGGGCCGATCTACCAAATGTTAGTGTATTATAAAGATAAGATGGGGTTTTCTGATTCAGAAGTTTATGCAAGAATATTATGTGTCGCATACGCAAATATAGCCTGTTCCCCGATCTCGGAACGAAAAACTAGTCGAACGAAAGCAAGTCACTCGAATTCGAAACAATTTGGGTTTCTCTATTTCGAAAGCCTTCGATCGACTTGACTTACGTGTGTCAATTTTTGTTCCTTACGCATTTACAAATCACAGAGATGCCAGATATTATATTTTGAGCATTTGTTACAATTTTCTTTAAAAGTAGCAAAAATACTACTAAACTGCTTAAAGACAAAAACAACCCTGTTTAACAGTGATCAGCTGTATATGACAAATGAAATAAAAAAAATAACAATAAACAAATCAATTTTTATTTGGAAAATGAGTTTTTGTTTGCTCCGAACACTAGAGTCCTTCTGGCAAAATCAGGTCTTTCTTCCATATAAAATACAAGCGTCTTCGGATGGTCCATTGTTGATTTTTTTTAACTAAAATTTAAAATTCTCAATAATCTATTAATATTTGTATTATTTTGTACTTACTTTTTGTTATCCATTGCTTTTTTTACTTCATTTTGCTTTTAAAAATATCAAATATATATTTACTCGACAAAAAAACAGCAAGTGACTGATTTTGACATTTGCGTTCGAGAAATAGAGAAACCAAATTTTGTATGAAAACAGTTACGTTTTCGTTCGACTTGTCGTTCGAGTCATCGTTCGCATAGAAATAGAGTTAGTGGAACCCAAATCAGTTTTCTTTCGACTAGAAAGCGAACGAACGTGTTCTTTCGAAATAGAGGCTAATAATCAACCAAATCGAACCCAAGAATCATTTTTTGCCATGATGATACACTATCAAATCGATTTAACCCATATACATACCGTGTCGCATTATTAAAAGATACTTGAAGATTGTGTAGTGAATGTGCATCTAATTTACTTTAAACTTCTGCTGAATACGTAATCAGCGGAAGTATTAACTGAACTATAAGCTTTTTTTTTATTTCAGTGGGTGTAAAGTAAGATGATATTCGCAAATTACGAAGCCTTAGAAACACATTGCGAATAGTATTATTCACATGATCACTGCATGACAGAGTGGAATTAATATGAAAACCTAGGTATTTCACTTTATTGACATACTCAAGTGCAGTATTATTGAGAAATAGAGCGGGACAATCAGTTTAGTTTTGTCTGTTTTGTTTAGCTTGTCTCTGCTGATTGGTAAAACCAGTGATTTTTTGGGATTAAACATCAAATTGTTTTTCTCGGCCCACATTCCGATCGCGTCAAGATCCTCATTGAGTCTAAAACATAAATCCTCTGACATACCAATACGATTAGATATATATAATTGTATGTCATCTGCATAGGCATGTATATGAGCATGTTTTACCACACTTAATACGTCATTAACAAAGATGCTCAACAATAAGGGACCAAGGACAGATCCTTGAGGGACACCAGAGGTTATCCCCCTAAGACCCGACTCCCTTCCCCCAACAACAACTTTTTGAGATCTTCCTGATAAATAATTTTCTATCAGCAATAGCGCACTATCAGAGAAGCCAAAAAAGTGTTCAAGCTTTTTACAGAGTATGGAATGATCTACTTTATCAAATGCTTTAAAGAAGTCTAACAAGCACATAAAAGATAAATTCCCTTTATCATATTCAGGTCTGATGTCGTCAAGTACTTTGAGTGCTGCCGTTGTACAGCTATGACCAGCACGAAAGCCTAACTGAAGGGGAGATAAGAGCTCATATGAGTTTAGATACTCAGAAAAACTACAACAAAATAGAAACAAAGGGAACAAAAGAAATTAAGCGAGTAAATAGCCTCCCTTAATTATTTGGTAATGTCTGTTTTTGCTGGGATATTGCTAAATTTGTCTACTACACTCTACTCTCTACAACACACTGCACAATAGACTGTACAAAAAAAAAGGTTCCTCGTACTTCCTTGTATCTAAATTATTTTTGAACGACAGTTTTGAATTTTTTTTTACAGTCGGATCTTAAAGTGTGATTTACTACACCCTAATATTATATATTTATTTATATTAATCATATAATTACAAATTATATCCTAATACCCTAACCGAGCACTAGCAAAAACAGGCCAGAGCCTCTGTTGGGAATCGAAACCACGACCCCCTCACTGATAAGCTAGCACGCTACCAACTAGCCAGCTATAGATCTATTGGAATTTTTAGTTTTATTTTTAAATTTTTCTTCATATCTTCAGTCCTAAGAGCAAAATAGTCCCTTGTAGACAAAAACATCGATATATCATACTTTAAGATCCGACTGTTAATTTCGAAGATATAACGAATAATTTTAAAAGGCGACCCATACGTTAGGCAATTTTTTTTTTCGAAATTGTCCTGCAAAAATAATTATATACGAAGATATACGGCGTTCTTTTATTGTTTGTAAGTTGGCACGGTTTACTGCATACTCCTCAATTAAAACTTAAATGCTGTCTTAATTTTGAATTTCAGTTGGGCTATTTAAATTTTTACTAGGAATTTCCTGAATTTTAATTAGGAATTCTTAACTACATTTGGTCTTTTCTAAATTATAATTGTGCTTTTCTAAATTTAAATTACAACTTTTATTTTCTGAAATTGTTATTTCAGAAACACCTATGTGTATTACATTTGTTTTATTCATTTTAAAAAAGTCCAAAACAAAATATTCTATGTGTAGTTTTTTGTTAAACTCTTGTATCATTCCAAGACGCCAAAAGATTTGGGATTTTTTTCAAGCCGTTATAAAGGGTGGTTAAATTTTAAGGGCCGATGTTGATTTTAAATAAAACACAAATTATTTAGGAAATTATTGTCATTTCTTATGATTACGATTATGATTACGATTTACGATGTAGTTGGGTTGAGTATTCTGTATCTCCAGAACCGCGACGAAGTATATCTATTGTGCTCCCTCTAGTGTTTCCTCAGTTGTTCTCCAGTGCAGCCTTGAGTAGCAGTACAATATTCTTCACTTCCAGTTTTTTATTATGATAATATGGTATGGTTCAATTATGTATGGAACAAAATATCGACCAAATGGCCACCGCGACCTCGGCGGCACACCTCCATCCGGTGGTCCAAATTTTCGATGACGCTGAGGCATAATTGAGGTTCTATGCCGTTAATGTGCCAAATTATCTCATCCTTTAGCTCTTGAATTGTTGCTGGCTTATCGACGTACACCTTTTCATTCAAATAACCCCAAAGAAGAAGTCCAACGGTGTCAAATCACATCGCCACCACGTGAGATAACACGGCCATTGAATTTGTCGCACAAAAGAGCCATTGTTTCGTTAGCTGTGTGGCAAGTGGCACCATCCTGTTGAAACGACATATCGTGCACATCCATATCTTCCAATCCGGGCCATAAAAAGTTCGTTATCATCTCACGATAGCGAACACCATTCACAGTAACTGCCTAACCAGCCTCATTTTGGAAAAAATACGGCCCGATGATGCCGCCAGCCCATAAAACGCACCAAACAGTCACTCTTTGTGGGTGCATTGGTTTTTTTGACAACCACTCTTGGATTATCATTCGCCCAAATGCGGCAATTCTGCTTATTGACGAATCCACTGAGGTGAAAATGTGGCTCATCACTGAAGATAATTTTCTTCGAAAATTGATCATCCATTGTTGCCATTTCTTGCCACCATTCTAACCAATGACGACGTTTGGAATGGCCAAAAGGCTTTAGTTTTTGATTCAATTGCACTTTGTAAGCGTGTGAATGCAAGTCTTTATGCATAATGTTCATCAACGACGAGCGTGAGAGGTACAATTGTTGGGCACTACGACGAGTTGAGGTGGACAGCTCGTCAGCCATACATTTGGACGATTGAATTGACCGAAAAAATCACGAAGTGCTTTTGGACGCCCATTTTCATAATAAGCCTGAATAACTTTAACGCGTTGCTCGATTGTGTATCTGTCCATGGTTCAAATTGAGTTAGTTTGAAATTGAGGAATGTCAAATGAAATACAGAAAAAAACTTGATGTTTCGGTGTGGTTCACATTCAACATTGGCCCTTAAAATTTAACCACCCTTTATTATTAAAGTAAGTAAAAATACACAAATCTTTAAACAAAAGCTGTCGCCAATTAACAAACACATTTTTTTTCTCTCCGAACTCTTCACGTCGCAAAGTCTGTTGTGTATTATATTTTTTTAAATCGTTTTGGGGGATATATTACCCTCATCCCCCCTCCCCCTTGATCCGCGCCCCCAACGTTTTCCTTGAGTTTTTAAATAATCACAAGTTTTCATAACCGTTATAAAAATTCTTTTGCTTTCAGCTAAAAAGTCATTTTATTGGATGAATGATGCAGTTAATTCATATTTTTGTTATATGTCAAAACTTGTTACCGAAAGTCTGAAACGCTACTGGATTGAAATATTTCATCTGGATTATAACTACACTAAATTCAGGTACTTATTAATATAACATATTGTAGGGTGTTAATATTCCACCAAGAAATAGTTAACTTATTTTTTTTTTTCATTATAATGTATGATTCCATAATAAATCATTAAAAGTATACATAAGACTTGAGAGGTCTTTTATTTAGATCTTTGAAATATTTTTACATTTGAGATTGAGTACCTGTGAACAAATTGTTGCATAAAGAAAAACTTAAATTGTCACCTACGCCAATTGACAGACAATATAGAGTTTCATTTGTTTTTTTTTTCTACATATTTTTTTTTTTTATAAATTTTTAATCATTATTAAATACTTTGTTTAGTAGCTGCTTATTCATTTGTTTGCAGTGATTTCTAATAAAACATTAACCCTCTAAAGCACATCAAAAAATACAAAAAAGTTTGGTGTTTGGAGAAAAATTTAAGTTATTAAGAATGTTTGTTATTTTTTAAATAGAATATATAGCATTTCTCTTAGTTTCTTAGAAAGACGAAAATAGACCGAATTAATTAACAGCTATAGATTACCACAATAACCTATGCCATGATTTCACACTATATTTGTTTAGTAAATGGCCAAACTGAATTGGGAATCCATATTTGAACTCATATTTAACTCCATACAAGAGGTACTATTTATATTGCGGAATAGCAAATAATCACAAACATTTTTAAATGAAAATGAAAATGGCTTTATTGTTCTTCGAAATATTCCCCAAACCATTTTTAATAACAGTCTTTGCATTCCTCTTGAGATACCTCCAAAACATTGTTTTTGAACCCTTCAACTGCTTCTACGGAGCTCGTAAATCGTTGACCACGCATTTTACCTTTGATATTCTGGAACAAGAAGAAGTCATTGGGTGCCAAACCAGAACTGTATGGAGGATGAGTCATCAACACGATGTTTTAACTGCTCAAAAATTCACCTGTCTGCCGAGAGATGTGTGAGAGCTCGCATTGCTGTGATTGAGAATGATTCGTCTTTGGCGGTAAGTTTTACGAATTTCTCCGAAGACTTCCGACAAACAAATGGCCGTGTACCAATTTGGTGGACACATGACCCATTCGGCCAAAGAAACACACGACCATTTGATTCGCTGTGCTTCTTCTACGAATAACTTTTGTTGGACTTAGCTCGTCTTGGAATACCCGGCTCATACGCATATATCCACGATTCGTCACTTGTCACGATTTTATACACGTCTTTTGAAGCACCAATATTACACCAATCGAGCGATTGATAAAAATTACAGAAAAACACTTTAATAGCACACTTTATTCATACTACTCTGCCACCTTGCTGGCGTTTTTATATATGCAGGTTAAAATCACTAGAATATGGCAGCACCGTTTGGAAGCTGCATACTGGCAACTTTGAGAATGTTCTTTTACAGTTTGACAGAAGCAACATTAGTTATGGTGAAGGGTTGCCATTTAATTGGTTTACATTTCAGGGCTAATATATGGGAATTTGTGATTCTACGAGTTAATGGAATTTCTGTAACAGTATGTCACATGACGATCTTCCATTATCAGTTCACGCACTGCATCGATGTTTTGTGACACAACAACCGATTTTGGACGACCTTCAAGGAATTCGTCGGCGACCTATATACGACAAAGATTGAATTCACTATACTAGCGATATACTGTAGTTTTTGATGGTGCTTTATCGCCATGCAAAGATGTGAGTTCATCGACACATTCTTGTTGAAATAATCCAAAATCCAAAAATAATCCAAAGAAACCCTTCTCTTGAAATTTCCATTTTTTGACCAAATTGATTTTCTTAACTCACTGTAAACACATTTTAGCTATTGACACCAGTGTTGCTAGTATCCCTCGTATTGAACTCCAAGAATGAATCTATACTTGCATAGTTAAATGCGAATCTAAAGGGATTGAATAGTCTTTGAGAGGGCGGATAACTCAACATTATACGAGCTAAGGGCTTGGGCAAGTGATATACATATGATAAGAATCTTAACATCATGTTAATTTGACGATTGGGACATTGTTCATATGGACCAACCGATGCAATTCCGTCCTGCGGTTATGAATGAGGATAAGGTGATGTAGCATTATTGCTGTTGCGAAATCTGTTTAAAGAAGTATTGGTGGTAGAAGTCGGGATAGAGGCTTGTACTAAATTAATCCTCTATCTAAGCAGATATCAGAAACCGAGGATCGTCAGAAGCCTTATTAAGAAACTAAGAAAGAAATGCATTCTGGCATAAAAGAGATTTAAGTATATTCAATTAAATGATTTTTTTAGTAGGGCTTCGCTCAGATAATATTGATATTACAAACTGAAGAGTATCAAAAAAATCTCTTCGTTTCATCAAAAAATATTTACAATTTAAAGTAAGAATTACAAGGAATTACAGCATCGGGGAGCTAAGAAATCCTAGGAGGATAACCTGGAATACAATTTGGTGGATCATATAAGAATCTGACAGGTGGATGAATAACTGGAATACTGGAAAGCCATAGAAGACAGCTCTGAAAAAAATATTTATGAAGAAGCTAACAACCTCTTGTTTCAAGAACAGACGCAGGGAAAAAACAAAGAGAATGGTGGAACAACGATTTGAAAATTCTTATGAACAATATAGGAAAAGCCATATCATTGATGTACGAGGTTGGTGCCAAAGTAAGCTGACCTAGCAAAGAAAATACAACAATTTTGGGAAAATTTTTCTTAATTTCTCAAAGGGAATTTGCTTTTAGCGCTATACATATATTCAATAGCTTCGATACCCTGTTTAAAGAACTGTTTAGCTCTTCAAAATAGCCATCAAGCGATGCCATGACCTTACCAGCATATGGAACTGTCTTAGCCTTCTACCATTCGAATCCACTGGCTTGACTGTTCCTTAGTCTCAGGTGCGGACCCATGTCTCATCCATGGTTACGAATCAGTGTAAAAACTCGGCTTTAGTGCGGGGAAAATCACTCTATTGTGAGCAAACACGGCGCCCATCTTGCGCACTGCTTCCTTTTCATTAAATTTCGGTCAATATGCGATGTATAGCACTTTTTGAAATAGGTATAATTTTAGGTTGCTCACGCACCTTCAGCCGAAGATCATGCAATACCATTTTGTAAATTTTCTTAAGCGATTCTGGTGTGGACACCCTAAGCCGCTAGGAAGTTCGTCTTGGTAACTCGTACTGAACAGACTCCCCCAGACTAGCATCTTGTTTGGCTTTAAATTAATTGGACTAAGACCTTTCAAATGAAAGTATTGCGTTACATAACGATGACCAATTTTTTGAATTTTGACAAATTCACTGAGATCGTTTATTTTTGATGGCTCTAAAAACAAACAAAAATACTAAATAACGTGGCGTCTTGAAACTTAAAACATATGCTTTGTAAGGTTACCACTTTTCCTTAAAGTAATTTTTTTCAAACTACTGCCTTAATGTATACGTCGGGTCGCATAATTTAAGGACTGCCTCGTATAAGACTACAAGGAAAGAATTTATAAAGTGACTTGGAAAATTAAAATTCAAAGCTTTCACAGATATAGTTGGTCAAATTGAGAAACACGTGTCGGACAGCTTAAAATCGGATAATCGTTGGCCATAATTGTCTAGGGAAACTCAGGATACGTTGTAGAAGATATCACACCGTTCTATATGCGAATAATCTTCATTGAAGACCTCATTACAGATGACAAAATGGAATAGATACATTTGGACAATATAAGACACCAGAAACCAGTTAAGACTATTACGCCTTTCTTACTGGAACTTCTTAAGGTCTGCTTAAAATTATCATATGTTCTGCAAAGGTGGAATTAAGTCAAGGTTATATTGACACCTAAGGACAGCATGTGAGGCCAACTACTACATGCCCATAAGTGTTTCATTTTGAAAAGCCATCTGAGAAATCAAATGCGACTAACAGACATATACGAAGCGAAAATTAATTGAAACAGCATTTTATAAATTTACACATGGTATTGAAGAGTCTTTAAATTACAGGGAGTATACTTTGGCATGCTTCCTGGATATAGCGGGAATATTCAATAATGTTAGGTCAGAGGAAGTGGAGAAAAGTCTCAGGAAACGACCCAATTATCAACCCATGAATATCGAAGGTCTTGAGAAATCGAATAATAGAGACTAAAAATGGGCGGAGAATTTATGAGAACGAACGCTACCAAACACATTCCTCAAGGTGATGTCATATCACCAAATCTTTGGATATTGGTGATGAACAAGACTCTTTTGAAACTAATAAGTGCTGGAGTTAAAGTGCTTCCGTGGAAAAATGATCAGATGTGAACAGTTCTAATTAAATCTAATTGAGCCATATATAGGCAGATCTGGTCCTCTGGATATTCATATTTCATAAGAAATTCAATTTTCCAGAGCCCTTTAGATATGGCAATACAACTGATCAGATGTGGCCATATCTAGTCATATATGATCAGATCTCGCACTATATCTAATTAGATTTAAGGAGATCTGATCATTTTACATGACACTAATTGCAAAGGGTAATTTTATAGATGCTATTAATTTTTGATATAATGGAGTGAGCTGATTTGAGAATTCGGTTACGAGAATTTAGTCAAGGATTGTATGCTACTCCGATCAGATCTGCTTAAATCTAATTATATATAATTGAAACTAATTAGATGTAAGCAGAACTCATTAGATCTACTAAGATGTACCAGATTTAATTAGATCTTAAAATTGGGGACAAATTTGCGATCTAATTACATCAAATCAAGGCAGATCTGGTGCACCATATATAATCAGATCCAATTTTCTGTGGACATATAATATCTCATCAGATTTCATAAGAAATTAAGGACATTATTTTTGTATAGGTTTTTATTTTGGTGTCTGGTTCTGGTTTCGGATATGAACAGATCTACTCATATGTGGCCACAAAAATTACCAAATTTTTCAGATTTCTTTATTTATGAACATAAATGGCATTAGATCTGATCAGATCTGCCAATAAAGTGTATGACATATGCCATATCTTATTATATATGATCAAATCTGGCACCATTCCTAATTGTATTTAATCATACCTAATTAGATCGGAGTAGATCTGAGAAGATATAATATTTTTTACACGCGACCACATATTTTAAGGGATTTAAAAATTCCAACGGATATATCGTCCAGAGAATATTGGAAAAAGCCCACGCTAGACCAACATGGTATAAATCTGTACATCTGTAAATCTGTTGGATAAAAAATGATTGAGAGCGTAGGCAGTGGAATATGTTGTGATATCGTATACTTAATATTGGACGTTGGATTGCTGAATTTTTCAACCTGAAATATATAAAGTATGAGAGGAAGACTGATATCGATATTGATCCCGATTTACTCAAGTAACATTACGATATTTATTGACAGTCCAGTAGGTTTAAAGGTGCTTGGAAACAGGAATATGAGTCAGATTAAGGATAGTCAGCCGTCGAGAGCTACTGGTTCCCATCGGCCAACACTCTTTGAAACTGTGATGTGTACCGGATCATAAGGATATTTCAGAAAATGGTGTGAAAGGAAGCGTAATCGTCAATCTGCGGCAAACCATATACGGCCAGATTTAAGCATTCAGGAAGACGAGCGAACATTTAAATGATATGGAAAAGAACAATTGGAACGTATATACGGGTTGTAAACAAACGAAGCGCTTTAAGACACTAGTGCCTATGGAAAAGGGTGATTTTTTTGATTTTTGGTTCTTCATTGTTAAAAAAAAAAAGATTCCCGATACCTGGCAATGCCAAAAAAAGTTTGCCATTTCACCATGAATAGGCT
The DNA here is from genome assembly GCA_949748255.1 of Eustalomyia histrio. Lineage (NCBI taxonomy): Eukaryota > Metazoa > Arthropoda > Insecta > Diptera > Anthomyiidae > Eustalomyia > Eustalomyia histrio. Next base: position 46,273,517 of record OX456527.1, read on the forward strand.
AATAAACGAACAACGCTTTCAAATCATTGAATTTTATACAGATGTGTTTCCATTGTATGAACTTCATAATCGACCCACCCAGCTAGCTATTCAAGCTGTTGTGACCAAATTTCGCACCAGTTTCACTTCATTGACATTTATCCACAAACCCGTATGAGAAGAGTGCGTAGCGAGAAGAATATTACTGCTGTATCGGCTTTTGTTATTGGACCTCGGTATAAAACCATAGAAAATACAGCTACAACGTCGTTTTTTTTTCTTTGGTGAATGAATGAAGATCCATTTTTCTTTCGAAAAATTGTCTTCAGCGACGAAGCCCATTTTTGACTCAATCAGTACGTCAACAAACAGAATTGCCGGTCTAAAAAGCAAGCAGAGACATTTCAAGACGTGCAGTTTGTGGGCCGGTGGCATCATTGCACCATGCAATGTACCGTGCGTTGATTACCTGCTTTTTTTTTTTTCCAAAATGGAAGAATTGGAACTGATTTACATGTGGCTTCAATGAGTAGAGCAGTTTTGGAGCAGATTTGACCCCACTAGACTATTTTTTGTAGGGAGACGTGAAGTTTCTACAGTACAGGGACAAGCCAGCCACAATTTATCTCTGGAAAACTACATTGCCGGCTAAAAAAGTACTCCAAAATTGGAGTTCAAGAACGGACCATCTACGCCGTAGCCGCGGGAAACATTTACATCACATAATCTTTAAAAAGTAAATGGCAGGCATTTATTTATTGCCCCAAATAAATATTTTACTCACGGTTAAAAAATCACCCTTTAGTAAGAAGCGGGTAGAACAACGGATGACTTATGCCGATGGTCTGATGGATGCTGAAGTGGTGAAGTGGTGGTATATACCCATTACTTGAGAGGTGATAAAGTAAAGGGTTACTTATATGGTTACGAAAATAGAAAAAGTAATGTGTCTAAAAATAGATTTTTAAAAAAGAGGAATTTTTAAAAAAAAAATTATTACAAATATTTTATTTAAAATATTTTGTATTAAAAATAATGAGGTCAAGATGGGAATCGAAAACTCTACCCACTGAGCTATCGACGCATAAAGTATTTGATTGCTTTAAACTTAAATAAATTGTTGAGCTTCGTTTTGCTTACAAAAAAACACAAAGTAATGTATCTAAAAATAGATTTTCAAAAATATTTCAATTATTACTTTACATTTATAAATCATATATTACGTAATCATTAATGAGTAACTTATTACTTTATGCTTGCAAAAAATTAAAAAGGTAACGAGCTATCATTACAAGGTAACGCATGAGAATATCGCACGCATTTGCCGAATTTTGGTGGAGGAGGTTGATGGAAAGTCTCGAACAAATAATATTTTTTTATTTTTTTGCTACGAGCGGATATTGTTCCTGTTCGCTGGGAGTAAGGGTCAAGGGTTGCTTATACATGTTTAAGCCCTGTGTCCACATTATAGACCTAGAACCGGGGCCAGGCATGTTCGCCATCGAAATAAAAAATTTATGGTATTCGAGTATTTGTTATGTGTTTTGGTTTTCTGATTACTCTCAGGAACTAAAGGGGGAAGTTGTGGCGGTTTTTTAAGGATTTATTTTTTTTACAGTCTCGTGAGTGTTTTCTTAGTTTATTGTAATCCTTTTATTTTCTGATCTTAATGTACTTTAACATTCTCATTCACTCCATCGGCTAACATCAACTGGTCGCCCGTTGGTTTTGTTTCAAAAAATACTTTAACTATGAAATCCCCCTTACCTATTTGTGAGTTAAATGGTTTATATTAATATTTTTGTTTGTTGTTATTAGTTTGTTGGTTGGTCGACAATTATTTAATGATATGTCAGATTAGTCATATGTTAATTAATTAGAATTTAATTATTTTTTTTTTTTGTATTATTATTGTTATTAAGTATCTTGAATAATAGTTACAAAAAAAAAAAACCAACCAATGACAAAAACTTGCACATAATAAAAATTTATTGCAGTTTAGTGTATTAAGTTTGTTATTATTTTTGTTGTTCCAAAACAGCCTCCATTTCGGATTTAGAAATATTGTTAAGTGTATATTGACTTATTTGGAATTATAAAATTTTTTCTATCTCAATATTATTAGTTTTTAAATGAAATATTAATTGTCTTATAAATAAATAATGATTGGTTTTATTTTATGACAGTTTAGTAGAAAAAGTAATTATTATTAACTTCATTTAAGAATCTAAAATGTTTGTTTTATTTATTAATTGTAAAAAAAAATAAGTGTTATTTGTTTTGAACTTAACTCAAATACATTAAGTCATAATTAATAAATTTAATCACTTTTAATATTTATCGATCTCACGAAGCGTAAGATGCATATTAGCATTTAACACACTTTAATGCTAAATATGCATTTGAATTAAAAATAAAAAATAAAAGAAAAAAATTAGATGATACGAGTACATTTCTCTAAAGGCAATTTAACAGGATCCTATTTGCTCTGGGCTTTTTATATCTAATCAAATTCAATAAGAATAAAAGAAATTAGAAACTTTTTGTATATATTTTAATATTTGTGCACATAGAAAACAGACTCATTGTGGCAACTTAAACCGAAATTCGGTTAATACAACAGAATTTCGTTTAAAATAAATAAAAAAAAAATAATTCAGTTGCGACAACCAAATAATTCAGTTAAAGCAACCAGAACATTCAGTTGGCAAGAAATTCGGTTCTCACAATGAATTTGTTTTCTCTGTGTGCTTTTGAAACCGTATAAAATGAGTAAAATCTGGTATTTGATATTTTGGCTATACAAGTTAATAATGTCGATCTGGACAACAGATGGCATAATTATCACATATGGTTTGTGTCAATAATAACAAATATGGTATTTTGGAGGGAAAGCATCTGTCATTAAAATTCAGTATTCGATAGATGCCAAAGTGTAAAACACAATCGCTATAATAATGTCGAATTTTGTGCCTAAAAAAGATGTTTTGCGGGGAAGTCTGATAACCTTCTTTTATTTGAAGAAAACGGCTGTTGAAAGTTATTTATTGTTGGTAGAAGCTTACGGTCAACATGCACCAAGTTAAAAAACTTGTGCACGATGGTTTTCGCGATTTAAATGTGGAGATTTCGACGCAGAATACAAGGAGAGGCCTGATCAGCCGAAAAAGTTTGGAAGATGAGGAATTGGAAGCATTACTCGACGAAGATTGTTGTCTTAAGCAACATGTACTTGCATTATCATTGGGAGTCACACAACAAGCCATTTCCCTACGTTTAAAAGCATTGGGATTCATTCAAAAGCAAGGAAATTGGGTCCCATATGAATTGAAGCTGAGAGACGTTGAATGGCGATTTTGCATGTCGGAAATGCTGCTTGAAAACTACAAAAAGAAGTAATTTTTGCATCGTATTGTTACTGGTGATGAAAAATGGATACATTACGATCACCCCTGTCGCAAAAAGTCATATGTAAAGCCCGGCCAACCAGCCAAATCAACGCCGAAGCCGAATATCCATGGCCCTAAGGGATTGCTCTATATTTGGTGGGATCAGAAGGGTGTTTTGCATTATGAGCTGTTGAAATCGGGTCAGACGATCACAGGGGACCTCTACCGAACACAATGGATTCATTTAAAGAGAGCAATAAACGAAAAACGACCAGAATATTGGACCAGCCACGAGGTTATAATCTTCCACCATGACAACGCTCGGCCATATGTTGCAAGACCGGATAGGAAGTTTTGGCTCACCAGCCTTATAGCCCAGACCTTGCCGTTTCTGGCTACCATTTGTTTTTGACCGATGCAGAACACCCTTTCTGGAATAAGCTTCACTTTAGAAATTGGCTTGATTCATTCTTTACCTCAAAATCGGAGCACGAATCCATATGCTACCAGAAAGATGTGAAAAAGTAGTAGCTACCCTGCGGGAAAAAAGGGGTCAGTTGGGAATCGGGACCTGTCCCGGGATAGGTGAAAACTGAACCGGTTCCGAAAAAAGAGCACCGGTTCCTAAAGTACCTATCACGTGACCGGTTAAAAGTCACGACTTGTCCTTTTAGACCAGTCCTGTGGCATGTCACAGAGGGCAACTGACCCCCTCCTAGGACAAGCCCATGTTAAAGTGATCGGTTCTGTGACCGGTCCCTATCACAATGAACCGGTTATGTGACGTGTCCTGGGATAGGTCCTTTTCCGCAGGGCAACGATGGACAATACTTTGAATAATGTATCATATCATTTTGTAAATATAATAAATGTATTTTTTAGAAAAAAACGACATTATTAACTTGCATACCCAATAGTATCAGATATGAACAGATCTGGCACCGGATATGATGCTTTATATCCAGATCTACTCATAACTGACCATAAATTTCACCAATTTTTCCAGATCTCTTTAGATGTGAATAGATTTGGTACTAGATTTGATAGGATCTGTTCATAGAGTGTATTATATGTGCCATATATTATCGTATATGATCAGATTGGCAACAGATCTAATTAGATATAATCATATCTAATTAGATGTAAGCAAATCTGATCCCTTTGACAAGGGTATTTGTGTTTTAAAGATAACGGTATTTCAGTTATTTCGGCAACGTTATTTAAGGGATAGCGGTATTTCGGTTGTTACGGTTACGGTATTTAAGGGATAACAATATTTCAGTAACGGTGTCATAAGCGTAACGGTAGTCAGTTGAAAGTGTTTTGATTAGTGAACTATTTAATATGATTAGGCGGCTTAGATAACTCATTGGAATAAAGACCTCTTCCCTATTGAGCACCCGTTTCCACCACATTACTAGTGAATATTTTAAAAGGTGTCTTATTAGTGCATTAGAACATACTGCAAGGAACATAAATATTAAACTTCTGGTATAGGACCAAGGGTATGCCATTAAATGACTTGATTTTCCCCTTTTGAAATACCAAAATATCAAAACATACTCGTATCATATCAGTGAAGTAAGTTATTCTTCAAAGAAGATGTATTAAATATTTTCGATTTTAGCTCAAGGGGCTGGAGTAGTGTTTGCTAAAAATGCAAAGTTTTGTGTAAAAGTAAAAAGAAAAAAGTGAAATTAGGTTTTATTTAAAATATATAATAATTATTTAAATGTAGTTGTAGAGCGAAGTTATCAATCGTTTTTAAAAAGAACTAACACGAACTTAAAGCGAAAAGGAGGTGGCAAACAACGCTTAAGTGACGCTTATTACTAATAGTCTATGTAAATATTTCCTTCAAGGAGGTATAAAAGAAGAGTAAAATAGATCATAACGTAGATCATAGAGTTTGTCAAAGGGACAAAATGCATAAAATCGATGAAAATTTAGCATCATATTATTAAAGAGAGTGGACTAATGGATTTATGATTGCACTATCTTTGCATTCTTATCATATAATGAAGGATTTAATTAAACATTTACTTGACAAACGACAATAGTTCTAAGTTTCTATATTATAAAAAAATGCAGCAATTAAAAAATAAATACAATTCGTTAGCTTATTGTAGGTGTTTGCCATACCACAATAAGTCATTATCGAGAGAAATGATAAAGAGAGTTCAAATTTTGGATATCTTTCGCAATCTGAAAAAGGTTATTAATTAATATTAATTATATATGTATAATCCATTCCTAACTTTTTGAAAATGGTCTTTGGGTCAAATCAATAATAAGCTGAAGAGAGAGTAGATTTAAGAAAAACGAAAAAATGGAGAAAAATTGTTAAAAAAAAGATTGCTTTATCCAATTCATTTGCTGCATTTGGTGTTTCAATTCCACTCGTTCCCCATTCCATTTCATTTCGTTCACCTTATCTAGTATTTAAATTTCACTCGTTACCCGTTTCATTACATTTAGTTCCAAATTCCAATTCATTGCATTCCAATTGGCTAGTGTTTCAATTTCACACAAGCCGCGTTCTTTTTTATTTCGGTTCCCTGGCCTAGTGTGGAATTTCCACTCGTTACCCGTTGCCTTTTGTTTGAGTGTTTTGTGTTTCAATTCCACTCGTTCCACGTTCCATTTATATTCGTTAACTTTATCTCGTGTTTCAATTCCTCGTACTCCCCGTTATATTCCATTTCATTACCCTTGTTTTGTGTTTTAATCCCACTCGTTGACTGTTCCATTTCATTTCGTTCACCTTATCTAGTGTTTCAATTTCACTCGTTACCGGTTCCATTACATTTAGTTCCAAATTCCAATTCTTTGCATTCTCCTTGGCTAGTGTTTAAATTTCACACATTCAGCGTTCTATATTATTTCGGTTCCCTAGCCTAGTGCATTAATTCCACTCGTTACCCGTTGTCTTTTGTTTGTGTGTTTAGTGTTTCAATTCCACTCGTTCCACGTTCCATTTCTATTCGTTGACGTTATCTCGTGTTTCAATTCCTCATGCTCCCCGTTATATTCCATTTCATTACCTTTGTCTTGTGTTTTAATCCCACTCTTTCCTTGTTCTATTTCATTTTGTTACCCCTATATAGTGTTTCAATTATTTCGATTTCATTTAGTTTATGTTATCTAATGTTTTAATTATACTCGTGTTCCATTCCATTTCTTTTCCCATGCCTAGTGTTTCAATTCTATTTGTTTTCTGTTCCATTGCATTTCGGTTCCCTGGTCTAACAATTCAATCGCTAAGCTGCAGTAAAAAAAATTCAGCGTTACCGTCGGCTTCTAAGAAAAAATAAGGTACAATCATCTTTTGCGGCGAAACTGCACATTACACGGTGCCCTTGAGGGAGTGTAATAGTGTTTAAAGAATTATTCGGGAATTTTCCATGCCCTAAAACCGAGAATTTGTCTTCATTACGTGGCGCTGAGATTAAAATGAGCCTCATCGCTCATAAGAAATTTTGATTGAAAATCATCCACTTCGCCGTTGAGTTCCAAAATCCTACATTTGTGAAGTAAACACGTTCAAAATTTATGGTGAATAACAATCCATAAATTTTGAACGTGTTTACTTCACAAATGTCAAACTAAAACTGACACTGTCTAATTGGGTGATACTTATTGCCTCACCTTGTAAAAAAGTCTTAAAAAAGATATGTATTGCAACAGCAGTTTATTTTAAGTTGTAGTATAGTGTAATTTTTACTAAAGATTTATTTAAAAAATGTGCATTTTTTTATTCCAACCAAATCATTTAGGATTTCAGTTTAAAAATAGCTGTACTATGATTCATTTTGTTGTGTAAAATAATATATTTTTTTTAATTAATAAATAAATTATTGTTATATTCTCAGAATTTAAATATTACGCATATTAGAATAAAAAAAAACAATAGAAAAATTGCATCTTGAATTGTTTGGAATTTAGCTTTTTGTTCATTGACAAAAGATACTGTTAACTTAAAACCCTTACAATAAAAAATATAGAATAACAGATAAAATGCCGGCTAAAACAAAACAAAATTTAACAGAATTCTGTTAAATTGTGCAAAAGAGAGAAATCGAGTACTCTTTAAGGTTAACACTTGATTTTACTCTTAAAATTTATATTATTGTGTACTTTTCTTTTCATCGTAAACGATTCATGATTGTTGGTTAGTTGGGTTGGTTGGTTGGTAATACCGAGTAGTATATTTTAAGCATATTTGAATTAAACAACAGTTTGAAAATAATCAGTTGTAGTTAAACCGTAGCGCCGAACGGTCTAACAAGCTGTTTGAAATTTTTAAAGAAGAAAAAAACAAAAAATAAAAACAAAACGTTAGAGAAGAAAGAAAATTTTAAAGAAAAAATAAAGTTTATAGTGTAACGTGCTATTTTTTATTATTAATAAATCGTTTGTATCGTGTTGTAAGTCGGGAAAAAAGTGGCTAAAATAAACCAACAATTAAGTTTAAAATAGTTAACAATAAAAACAAAAATTAGTTAAAAGTAATTAATAATAAAAAAAATACTAGTTAGTGACGTTAGAAAATAAAATATATAAAAAAAATAATAATACCAATAGACAGACCCAAATGTTATGATAATGTATTAAAACAAAAATAAATTTGGCGCAATTTTTTTTAACAAATATGGAAATAAATTAAATATTATAATTATATATGTTTTTATTTTTTAATATAAAAAAAATTAAAGTGTATTTAAGAAATTTAAAAACCTCAAGGCGTATGAGTGTTATTTATTAAGGTAAATTTTTGTTAATTTTCAAATATTTTATAAAACTTATTAAACATCACTAAATGTTTTATTTATTTTGTTTAGTGTATAAAATTTGTGAATATATATATTTTTTCACTTTCCACTTGTTTATATAATTATTGTATATATTTCATTTAAATTGTGCAAACTTTAAAACTGTTACAAATTATTGAATACATATTGTTTTATTGACACTAAAAATTAAACAAAGACTGAAAATTAAATGGCAATTTTTTTTTTTTAAATATACATTTTGCATACTACATTTGTATTTTCCATGACGTTGTAGCTTAAATAAATAAGCATATTTACGTTTTTATTTTCTTCTTCTTTATTTGCCTTAAAATGAATTATATTGGATTTGTATAAAATTAATTTTTATTCAAAATATTTATTTGTTTTAAAGTGCAAGACATTTATTAGGGTTTTCTACGTTTTTCTTTTAAATTTTGTGTAAATTATTATATTCTGATTTATTTCTTTATGCATAATTAGTTCATTTAGGGTTAAGTGAACAAAGCCTTAACGATCCCTAAATTGGCTTCTTACGTATATTCTTAATATAGTATTTTGCTTTAAAATACTAATTTTTTTCATTCATATATAAATGCGCGTAAATTACGTTGTAGTCTTTGGTTTTAATTGTTTATTGGTTATAATTAAATATTATTGTGTATTAATTATCAGTTTTAAAATTTTATTATGCTTTTGATAAAAAAAAAATTTCGGTAAGCCAATATTTTGTACAACACTCAAAAAAAAAAAGACATGAAATAAAAATTAATCCAAAATTTCTTCTAAAATAGTTTAAAAATTATCCTCAATTTATGTAAAATTTTACTAAAACTTAGAAAATAGTTCATATTTTTCCTAAGTAATATTTCTTGATCTTAGGAAAAAAAACGAGTATTTAAATAAAAATTTATCAATTCTTAAGAAAAACATCTCAGTTTTAAGAATTTTGTATACTAAAATGTAATAAAATTAAGTTTAGTTCAAAAAAAAGAAAAAAAAAATTAGAACATAATCTACTCCCATTAAGTTAAAAAAGTTTGTCTAAGTTAAAATAAGAAAGTACTTCAATTTTATGTGTGCTCATTTTCGCGAGTAGAAAAATTAATTAAATTTCCTTTTAAATTCTGTTTTTAAGTCTACGACTTTCTAATTTTTAGGAATTGTTTTCTAAAAATTAGTTCAGGCAATTAAAAACAAAAAATAATACATTTTTAACAATGTAATAATAAAAATTGACTTGATTTTTTTGAGCACCCCGGTAGGCTAGTTGGTAGCGTGCTAGCTTATCAGTGCGAGGGTCGTGGGTTCAATTCCCTTATCAGTGCGAGGGTCGTGGGTTTTCGCTACAACGAGCCGAAGGCCTTTGTTGATTAATAAATAAAATAAAAAAAAATACTTGATTTTAGAAACTGATGAAACGGAAAATTTTCATGCAACTTAGTTCGGATAAATTTTAAAAATTTTAATAAAATATTTTATTTTAGGTAAAAGTTTTCTAATTTTTGGAATATAATAAACTTAGTTATAGGATTTTTTTTTTGTTGCAAAACGTTTAATACCCGATTAATACTGAGGCCCTAAATATGAATTTTAGTAATTTTCAAGTCTTCGATTTAAAATTTGAATGGAATTTGAAAGTTGAAAACTTGAAAAAAAACGAAAATACGTATTTTGGGGATCAGTGTGGGGTTTAAATTATTTGCAATACTCTTCCAAAAAAAAAACAATAAATTAAAAATAAACTAGTTATTTTTCCTAATTTTAAAATAAAATATATTATTAAAAGAAACAAATTAATGTAACCATTTAAAAAAATTTCCGTGCATTATTGTAATATTTGACATTTTTTAATTTTTCAATAATTACTAGTACAAGAAATGTAACTGTGATATTTCGTATTTTTACAATAATTTTCATAAATTAGTTAATTTAAGAATACAAAGGACCCCCTGTGTTCCCTAGCCATAGATGCCGTGTGTCACCTAGGGTGTCTCATTTTGTAGTTCTCTCAAGCAGAACCATTAACTACAAAAGAATCTGACTTTGTCACAATTTATTACATTTCAGGATATCCCGCAGTAAATATTTTTTAATTTGTTTACCTTTTTGCTAATGAAATTTAATTTATATTTTAAAAACATAAGTTTAGTATAATTTAATTTAAAGACAAAAATGTATAGGAAAAAACTTGTTAAGAGCAGTGTTCCTCCTTCGAAAGTGAAAAATACTTACACAATCAGTGTAAAGTATTTTAAAATATAAAGTATTTCATATTTATTAGAAAATTTTTATAAAATTTTAGGATAATTTTCTCTTAAAAAGAGTGCTATTTAACTTGATGTTAGAAAATATTTTCTTATTTTTAGGGAGTTAAATCCTAGTTTTCAGTAAAAACAATTATCTAATGATCTTAAATAAAATTTTTCCTAAAACCAACTAAACATTTACTAACAGTAAAATTTTAGATGATGTTTGAACTAATTAGGAGAAAATTTTACTATTTTCTAAAAAATTTACTTCTTAGTAGTAAATTTTTTCTATAATTTAGAAATTTTGACCAAACTTTAAGTAAAATTTGTTTCCTAATTTCAGGGAAAATTTTATTAAATATTGGTAAAAAGTGTCTTTGGCGCCGTTTCCATTTCAATTTTTCTTTCAAATAAGTTAATTTTTCTAAATTCTAGTTCATTTTTTTTTAAAGAAAAATAGAAAATATCGCAAGCACATTTCATACATTACGGCATAATGGCTTTCCTATAATTGACGTTTCGCCTAATAAACGTTATATTTATCAAAGCCACTAAAACTATTTTTTAACTTAATAGTAAAAAATAAAGTTAATATTTGTATATGTCAATTAAAGTTTAAACTAAAAATAAAATAAACTTATGACCTTTTTCCATTTTCCAATAATAACAAGAATGTAACTGTGACATTTTGTATTTTTGCAACAATTTCCTTAATTTAGTTAATTTAGGAAGACAAAGGACCCCCCGTGTTCCTTAGCCATAAATGCCATGTGCCAATTAGGGCGTCCCTCAAGCAGAACCGTTAATTAACTACGAAAACGATCTGACTGTCACAAGATATTCTGCAGTACATTTTTTTTAATTTGTTTACCTTTTTGCTAATGAAATTTAATTAATTTTTTAAAAACATAAGTTTAGTATAATTTAATTTAAATACAAAAATTTATAGCTTGTTACGAGCAGTGTCCTCACAAAGCGAAAGTCCTCCAAAGGTGGACTTTACACTCATATTATATATTACCTTTATCATAGAAACAGTTTCATATTTATTAGAAAGTTTTTTTTTTTTATCAAATTTAAGTATAATTTTCACTTAAAAGAAGTGCTATTTAACTTAATGTTAGAAAATATTTTCTTATTTTTAGGAAGTTAATTCCTAGGTTTTAGTAAAAAAAAATTATCTAATGAACTTAAATAAAATAAAGTTTTTCTTAAAACCAAGGAAACATTTGCTAACTAACAGTGAAATATCAGATGATGTATGAACTAATAAGGAGGGAATTTTACTGTTTTCTAATGAAAATTTAGTTCTCAGTAGTAAAATTTTTTTTATAATTTAGAAATTTTGACGAAACTTTAAGTAAATTTCGTTTCTTAATTTCAAGGAAAATTTTATTAAATATTGGTTCAAAGTGTCTTTGGCGCCGTTTTCATTTTAATTTTTCCTCTAAATAAGTTAATTTTGCTAAATCCTAGTTTATTTTTTAAGACCTAACAAAGTTATAAATTTACAAAGGTTGAGATATCCAAATAAATGTGTAAAAAGGTATAGTTTTTGACAGCTTATAAAACTAATTGTGTATGAGACAGATAGTTTATTAATAATCATAGCAAAACAATTATTTTTTTGGCAGAAGCTTTTAAGAAATTTTGATTTATTTGCAATTTTATTCTAAATCAAATTTCTTCTTCTTTTGGGATAATAGACCTACAGCAGTAGTATTTTTTTACAGCCGATTATCAATAATATTTTCATTCAAAATCAATTTCTCATTAATAAAAACGTTTATTTATAAAAGTAAAAATCATTTATAAATGAGAAATCAAATAAAATTATTTTTGTATTTATAATTAATTCTCATTCATCTTGTAATTGTTCTTATGTTAAATTTGTATTGTTTTTGTTTATATATATATATTTTTTTTTTGTTTGAAATTATTGTGGCACATTGTGTTGTTGTTGTTGTTGATGTTGTTGTTGATGTTGTTATAATCGTAATCGCCATTCGTACTCGTTGTATTCATTATTTGTAGTTTATAAGTACGACACGTCAAGCATAATTAATTCCCAATTTGCCGTCGTTAAAATTATTATTATTATTTTTATTTTTATTTTCCCTGTAGTTTCTTTTGTTTTATAGTAAATTTGTTTCTTCTATTGTTTTATTGTGTTTTTATTCAAAGTATTTTTTATATAATTTTGCTTTATTGTTAGTGGGTATGGGTTTGTTTAAGTGTTGCATTCAAGTGGAATTATTTAACAATTTAGTGTTTGTTGTGTGTTGAAGCTTGTGGAAAAAAATCTCATACAAATTTGTATCAGTGATTGCTTATAAAAACTAAATATTATTATTTGAGATTTGTGTTTTTGTATTATTATTATCATGTATTTATTGATTATAAAATATATTAAATTTATGTGTTAAATGAATGAAATTGTGAAATCTTTTGATTTTTTTTTTTTAAACTATAAATTACAGATATTTTGTAAGAAAAATGGAAGTTTTAAAATTTTAAAGATTAATAATTAAATAGTTTTTTTTTCTAAATTCATGTTATATATTTAAATATAACATACAGTTTGGCGCTTAAAGTGATAAATTAAAATAATAAGTTAGACTTCAACATCCGCTTGTTTAGAAAAGTAAAATGGGTCGCAAAAAAAAAAGTTATGCCACTCACCCCCTAGAATTAAGGATTAGATATTAGGAGAAGATTTCAAAAAAAAAGTTTTATTTTTCGCCTCGCCCCTAGATACCGCCCTTTTTCTGTTTCCTACTTCACCATATGAAGTCGGATTGTAACATACAATCAAAATATGTACTGCCAAAGGCAAATTTGTCAAGGAATTTAATTTTATTATTTAGAAAAAAATGGGAATTATGGGGGAAGGATTCGTAGTACCAGAAGTCACTACTATAATTTGACGTCGAAGTCAAAAATGATCAAGGTTAGATATATAGTTGGTGGGAAACAAAAAACAAAAAGGGCGTGAAAAAAATAAACATTTTTCCAAAATTGTCTCCAACAAATCCTTAATTTTAAGGGGTTACAGGCAAAACTTTTTTGGTATCCCCCATACCGAATTCTTAGTAGCTAAACATAAAAAATTATAAATATCTCAGATTTTCCTATCACAGAAAGAATTATTGCCAAAAAATTTCAATTAAATTTTTTTTTTTTTTGGATTTTTGTTCATTTTCAATTAAAAGTTTATTCATAAATTTTTAATTAATAATGAACTTGGTGTAAAAAATATCGACCGGACGATTAGGTAGACCGGTCTATCCAGTACTTTTTCCAAATAAACGCTGTTGGTATTTTTAATTAAACAATTTAAAAAAAAAAACTATCAAAAATTTATAAAAATCAATATTTTTTTAATTTTTTTTTTAAATATTTTAAAAATCGAATATTTTTTAAAGCTCTAAAATTTTTGTAAAAATCGAAACATTTTTGTAAACTAAAAATTTCTTAATAAAAATTTAAAAATTTTTTTAAAATCGGTACTTTTTGTAAAAATCGAAAAATTTGTAAAAATCGAAAAATTTTTAAAAAATCGGAAAATTTTTCAAAAATCCATAAAAAAAATAATTTAAAAGTCGAAAAATTATATAAAAACCAATAAATTATTTTATATTTGTATATGAAAAAGCCAAGGTCGTTTTCGGTCCCAATAGTTTTCATTTCTGTTTTGTGTTGTTTGTGTTTTTTTTTTTTTTAATAAAAAATAACAGTTTTTTCCATGCTTTGCTTTAAATTTTAATTGATTCGATGCTGGAATTGCAATCATAAATTTAACTAAAATTTTGATTAATTTGATGCTGGAATTGCAATAAAAATTTGATTAGAACTTAATTTAAACTTTAAAAACTTTAATTTAAATTTTTGAAGATATTTGATTAAAAAATTAATTGATATGATTAAAAAAATAATTGAAAAAAATTTCAATTAATTTTTAGAAAAAAAAAATAATTGATATAAAAAATTCTTTTGCTGGTCCAAATTCAATTAAATTTGTAATTGTATTTACAAATATTTTAATTGATATACACAGAAAAAAATATCACAAAATTTAAAGTAATTAAAAATATTTGTTAAAATTTAAACTCGATTTCTAACAATTCTTTGTTTGAAATATTTGTAAATTGTCACTTCTCATATAAAAATTCTTTGAAAATAAAAATTTAAGTAACAAAAAAATAACAAAAAGTTTTTTGTATTTACAAATTCCATTTTGGTGCCTTTTTAAAAAATATTTTTTTTGTATTTACAAAAATTTTCTATGGACGATGTTCAATATTACAAACAGAATTTTGTAATTTTATTCTGTGTAATTTATATTTTTTTTTATAACCCCACTATTTCTAACAGTTATTTACATAGGTTAATGCAATTTTAACCCTCAAATGGGCAATGAAAATTTCCACTAACAACTTACCAAACTATGCAGTAGAACAACAAACGATCTAGAACAAAAAATCATCTTACGTATTCGCGACATGATCATTGATAAAATAGACAGATATTTCAAGAGAACTTAAAATGGAAACCCGAACAATAAAATGAAAATCGCATTAAAACCATGTAGATTACCGACGATGATCCGAAATTTGTTCGCCATTTTTATCAATGTTTTCATATTGGTTTTGTTTTCATATTAGTTTTTAATTTGATTGATGTTTATTCTTGTTACTAAATAATAATTTTCTATAATTTTATAAAACATTTTCTTGCTATAAAATATCTAAATCTAAATTTATAAATTTTTTTTTCTCATTTGAGGGGTTTTTGGTCCATATAATACACTTTGGACAAAGGAGCTTTTGCTGGTTAGAAGGTTAACTTTTTGACAGAAATTTATTGTTTTGGCCAGGATGCTAAGGGAGACTTTTTTTCATTTTAATCGCACTTATTCCCTATGCTTTTTACATTTAGAAAAATGTAGAGTTTGTAAGTAGATTTCATATAAACAATGGCCCTTAGAGAAAAACACCCTAAAGTTCGGCAAAAGAAAAAAAAAAAAATTTTAAATACTTTGCAAAAATACTTCATACTTGAAGGTGCACGGCGAACTTTCTTTCTGGAATGATCTAGTAAGTCCCAGTAATATGAGGGTGGTTCAACAAGTCTGTGAATTTTCAAATGAAACACAGGTTTTTGTATAAAAAATCATTTTATTTTTCAACATATTCTCTTTTGAGCTCTATACACTTTGTCCAACGTTTCCCCTTTCTTCTTTTTTATTCCCTCCAAAAAATAAGATTTGTCTCAGGTTTGGAAGCAAGAAATTGTCACGCAGAGCTAAATCCGGAGAATATAACGGATGAGGGAGCAATTCACGAATTTTCGCCATGAAAACTGCCATTTTACATTTTTTTCTTAATCCTAAAATCCTCAAATCAAATCACGCGGTAGTCTGCTATCAATGGCTGTCAAATACAAACAAAATGTGGCAGCTTGTTGAAATTTTGACAGGGGTCAGCTGACAGGTGCCTGTTAATTAATTTTCGTCCAATAAAATTCTTTATTTTAATTGCAGATTTCTAGCCTAAGGGTTTGGACTGGACATTTAGGGGTAAACTTCCCCTTTTTGCCCCTTCCCTTTTGTCCCTTGTATTTATTTGAACAGAAATTCAAGACAATATAACTGCTATTATTGTCAAAAATATCGTAGATGGTAGAGCGTTTGCTTCATAAGCAGAACGATGTGTGGTCAAGCCCTACATGCAGTAGATTTGTTTAAATTCTTACTTTTTTAATTAATTTAATGAAAATCTATTCTTACGCACATCCCTTAGCGTCAGTTCTGTGATTGGTTTTTTTTTGCGATTTTGAACTTTGTGTTAGTCCTATCACTGATTCCTCTGCGTAAGTCCTGTGACATGTCACATGACAAGTTTCGTTCATTTAAAAGAACCGGCCCGAGCACCGCTCGCTGTCCAAATGGCCTAGTCACATTAGATGTTCTGTGATATGTCTGTTTCCTACAGGGTAGCTCCAGCAGTTTAGGCTGGGTGATTAAGTTACCACTTTTTTCAATCTTACTACATTCTAATTGGCAGTTCGAAAATATTGTTACGCAATTTTCATTTCATCACTTTCCATTTACTCGTAAAACACAAATTCCCATATGCCAGCCTGTAACTCTTCACTACCGCATACACAGAAAAAAACTAAAATCCAGTTTTAATTAAAATATTTGTAAATACAATTAAAAATTTAATTGAATTTGGACCAGCAAAAGAATCTGTTATATCAATAATATTTCAATTATTTTTTTAATCATATCAATTAAATTTTTAATCAAAAATCTTCAAAATTTTCAATTATAGTTTCAATTATATCAATTATAACTTTATTTAAAGTTCTAATCAAAAATCAATTAAAATTTTAATTAAATTTTTAATTGAAATTCCAGCATCAAATCAATTAAAATTTTTGCTTGAAATTACAGATTCAAATCAATTAAAATTTTAATCAAATTTTCAGTATTTTTTTTATCAAATCAAATGTTTATTTTTTTTTTGGCAATAATTTTTTTGGTGTACATTTCTAAAATTTTCTAGTAGTTCTCACCACACATGCATATGCGTTTGCAGTGTGGCATGCCATTTAGTTTGTAATAAAATGCTGAAGAAGTAACATTGGTAATTAATTGAATAAATTGTGTAATCTGTTAAAGTGTAAATTTTGTAATTGTTTTAAGTTTTTGTCTAAATAAAGCGTTGCCATAGAAAATTTCAACTGTGCTTATTATTTGTAATATTTAAAGAACTCGATTTATTTAAAAGAATTACATCAAAAAATTTAGAAAGTAAAATCGTAACAATATTATCTTGGGGATACATTTTTTAATTTTTTAATACGTGGCCGCTAAAAGTCTTCTTGCCAATTGTAGGGTTAAAGGTAGTTCTCACGCAACATTCATTAATTTTCTTTTAATGCTTAGGTTTAATTGATAATGAACTACTGAAATTCTTATGATTTATTGAAATCAATAAATCAACAGTAGTTCGCAACAATCTAACTAATTTGATGTCACGTAATAATGTGTATTTTAGAAGTTTTGCGACATGTTTTTTTATGACAATTTAAATGAATAATAATTTATTATAGTAAATATATTTCCCAGCAAAATTTATAAGATTTAATATTAACAATTTATTTGCTAGTATGTATTTTAAAATGATTTTTTTTAAAGAATGTCTACTAACTAAAAATACCCGAACACATAATTCAAATGGCCAAAAATGTATTTGGCATATAAATGTGATTCACCGGTTTTGTTGTTACTGAACAATTTTCTTTGTTAAATTATGAACTTTTTTTTATCAGTAGATATTTAAAATACTAATTAATGTCTGTTTGATTACAAAAATTTATGAAATACTGTTTTAGTTGTTAAGCAATATAATGAAATTTAAATTTTGTAAAGTGTGCCAAAAAAAAAAGAATCACACTTTTGTTGTAGTCATAAAAAAATAAATACTCAAGTACTGAAGTTTAGTATTTCATATTAGTTTTGACTTTTAAATACGGAAAAAATATGCAAAACTCTGTAAAAATTTTAAATTGAAACAAGTTTCCTAAACAATACTTTTAGTAAAAAAAAAAAAGTAGAGGTGATTCTTAAGATATTTATTTTTCATTGATTCTAAAGTATCGTTTAGTTGTGATTTTCCTCTTTAAAGGCATTTATTTTTTACAATTTCTAAAAATGTGATTTTGAATGATATTTAACACTTTTCAAATCTACACTCAAAAAAAGAAATCAAAGATATTATTTGGAGGATAAATCGAAATCAAAACGACGCCAAAGACACTGTACCAATATTTCATAGAATTTTCTTTGAAATTAAGAAACAAATTTAACTTAAAATTTGGCCTTGTGAGGAGAGGACACTGCTCTTAACAAGCTTTTTGCTATACAATTTTGGCTTAAAATTAAATTGAATTAAACTAAATTCATGTATTTAAAATATGAATTAAATTTCATTAGCAAAAAGGTAAACAAATTAAAAAAAATGTACTGCAGGATATCTTGAAACGTAATAAATTGTGATCCTTTTCGTAGTAAATTATGGGTTCTACTTGAGAGAACTACAAAAAGGGACGCCATAAGTAACACACGGCATCTACGGCTAAGGAACACTAGGGGTCCTTTGTCTTCTTAAATTAACTAATTTAAGGTAATTGTTTTTTACATTTTGCTAACAAAATTTAATAATATATTTTAAGCTATTTTAAGTTTAATATTTAAGACTGTTAAGATTACAGATGGGCTTGTGAGCCATTTTTGACTCACGCACGAACCAAAAAATGCAAGATACTTTCTTTAAATGGTTACTTAAATTTGTTTCCTTTAATAATATTTATTTTTGAAAATTAGGAAAATTAAATAGTTGGTTTTTAATTGATTTTTTTTTGGAAGTAATAATGATAATAATTTAAACGTTTTCCAACAAAAAAATCGTATACTTAGTTTATTATATTTTAAAAATTAGAAAACTTTTACATAACAAAAAAAAAAAAATATTTTATTAAAAAAAGTTTATCTGAACTAAGTTGCATGAACATTTTCAATAGTTCATCAGTTTCTAAAAAGAAATAAATTTATATTATTACATAGGAAAAAATTTATTACTTCTTGTTTTTAATCGCCTGATTTAATTTTTAGAAAACAATTCTTAAAAATTAGAAAGTGGTATACTTAAAAACTGAATTTGGAAATGGCTTTCTAAAATTTAGTTAATTTTACTACTCGCTGAAAAAAATTAACACACATTAAGTTCAAGCACTTTCTCATTTTAAGTTAGACAAATTTTTTGAACTAAATAAGAGTAAATTTTTTTTAAATTTTATTTTTTTGAACTAATTTTAATTTTATTACATTTAAGTATGTAAATTTCTTAAAACTGAGATGTTTTTCTTAAAAATTAATAAATTTTTATTTAATATACTTGTTTTTTCCTAAAATCAAGAAATATTACTTGAAAAATTTATGAACTATTTCTGAGTATATAAACTATTTCGTTTTGACCCAAACGTAGGAATGTTTATTCTTTTTAAGAAAATTTTTCTTAGGTTTAATAAAATTTTACTTAAATTGAGGAAAGTTGAGGAAATTGTGGATTAATATTTAGTTCATGTATTTTTTTTTTTTTGAGTGTTGAAGCTATCGGCTTTGACTAATGCCCGATTACTCATGTCCTGTTAAAATCTAAATTACAAATTTAAAATTTATTTGAGAACATCAAGAGATTTCATTTTTCACTAAATCATAAGAAGGACTTTAGATGCAATGAAAAAGGAGCATAAAAGAAAATTTCCACCCATACAACCCTATGTAAAAATCATTGGTTCCGATCCAAATTTTCACAACACCGAAATCAAAATCACTGTTTCGTTTCTTATTTAAATTTATTTTACAGAAAACTATTTAAACATACATTTTATACGGCCGCTTGTGCATTAAACAGTGTAAATAATTTGCCTTCATTTTGCCGTTTATATATATTTCTAACTGATATTTCTCTCTTATTGGAAAGTCAATTATTTAACTGATGTCTAAACAAATGTTTATAACTCAAAACATTAAAAATGACATTTAATTTATGACATACTTTTATTTTGTTTCATTGTTTGTTAGCTTAAACAAAATTTAATGCAGATTCTTCATTTATTATAAAATATTATCATATTTATACCCTACACCACTATGTGGTCTATTGAGTTTGGGTTGGCGTTTGTGGGTATCAAAAATATGGTACTCATGATATTCATATTACCAACCTAAAGTGATTTCAAACAATTTATTGCACGGGACCTATAAAATATTATTCACCAAGCAGAAAGTGTTACTTTGGTTCAGTTTCTCTCGGTTCTTTTTAACAGCTTTTCGAATGTCGACAGGTTTAAAAATTTTGTAGTTCTTTGGTATACAATTTCTGAATAAATAGTACCAATTTGAAAAGTAGAACTCGAGATCTCTTTTTTTTTGATTTATCTTAAAAACTATCAAGCCGTGATTTACGTGACGTATCAATTCGGAAACGATAATATCTGTATTGACAGGCAGAATATATATTTTTGAGATTCAATTCGTTCCGATATTGTAATTATTAGAATTTGAGTTTCTTAAATGATTTTTTTAACAAAACTTAACACCTACTGGGCTTAATGTAAACGCATCTCCCGGTATTTGCCTAATTCGAATTTTTTGGCAATTTCAATCAGGTTTTTCATTATATTTACAGCACCGTTAATTTTTCTGCCCCGATCATGATCCAAGACGCACTATAGTGAGTGGTTTTTTGTAGAAAAATGAACAAAAATAATTGAAGGATCGCAAAAGATCACACAGGATGTCTTGAAGGCTGCCAATCACGAATCTGGGACGAGAACAAAAATAATCGAAATGACAAAGACACATTTTTAAATTACTTTCGATCACTGATCACGAATCTGAGACCAAAACTAGCAAATCCAATATGCAGCTAAACATTTGCCGCCATATTTGATCTGCCATTTTGTAATATAGATTTTTTGGTTTCCGATTCGTGATCAGTGTCTACCGACGTGATCTTTGCCTTTTTTCATATGAATGATCCTCCAGCAATTTTTATTTCTTTTTCTGTGGCCTGTATTTACTGTATGTTAAGTACTGTCATGCTTCGACTTAAACGACTATAATTTTACTTTTATTCTACTAAATTTCTTTACTTACATGAGTGTTTTAAAATATATGACATATGAACATGTTATTTTAATAATTTCAAGTCTTATATATTTTACTAAATAAATATATTTGAACTGTGTGGAACTATATGTACATTAGGGTGGATCGAGTTCAGATTTACAAGGAATTTCGCTTAGGACAGTGGTAGACAAGTTATGGATAGAAGTAAATTTTTTTTGGGGATTTTTATCTAACGTGTTATTTTCATCTAAAAATTTTAACTTTTCGAACAAAGTAAAAATTTTTTTATTTGGAGCGATAAACGAATGCCTGCCATTTGCTTTTTAAATATTATTTCGTGTAAATGTTGCTACTTCGTACGTGGTCCATCAGTGAGCTCCAATTTGACTTTTTGAATGAAACACAGTTTTTTTTTTTGCAAAAAAAAAAAATATTTTTCAACATAATCTCCTTTTAGCTGAATACACTTAGTCGAACGTTTCTCCAACTTTTGAATCCCTTCCAAAAAATAGGATTTTTCGAGGTCCATAAATTAGGCATTTGTTTGATCAATACTTTCATCGTTGGAGCTAGATTTCTTTCCACCAAGCCATTTCTTTAGGTTTGGAATTAGAAAATAGTCACAGGAAGCTAAATCCGGAGAATACGGCGGATTAGGTACCAATTCGTAGCCCAATTCATGGATTTTTTCCATGGAAACTAAGCTGTCACTCGATTTCGCTGGTGGTCGATTGTGATCAAACGCGGCAGCCATATTGCGGAAAGCTTTCTCATACCCAAGTGAAACCACTAAGCCATGCGAGATACCTATGTCTTCCACAATCTATCGCACATTCAATCTTCGATCGGCCAACACCATATCGTGATTTTTTTCAATTGTTTTGGTTGTAGAGACCTCAACTGGGCGTCCAGAACGTTCGGGATCTTCCGTGCTTGTAAGGCCACAACGAACGTCAGTAAACCACTTTTTTACCATTGAAATCGATGGTGCAGAGTTCCCATAGTATTTATCAAGCTTTTCCTTGGTTTGATTGACGGGTTTTTTTTTCTCAAAAAATAATGTTTAATGAGCACTCGAAATTCACTGTTTTCCATTTTTAAAAAAATCCACGAGGTTGTATGTTTTGAACAGCGGTTAAACGCAAAGTAAATGACGAAACTTGCTCAGCAGTCTATTAACAGGTGGTACTTGATGGTAACAGTGTTGCATTTCATATAACTACGAGGGAAGTTCGAAAAGTCACGGACTTATTGACCCGCCCTCGTACCACCAATGGCAGCTGTAATGTTGTCTTCCTGGGCTGGGTTGTGGCTGTACATGAGAGACTTCGCATATTCCCACAAAAAATAGACAAGTGCAGTCAAATCCCATGATATTGGTTGCCAATGAACTGCTACAAAACGGGAGATTAATTGCTCACCAAACTAGCCTCTCAATAGGTTCACGGTATCACGTGCCGTGTGGCAAGTGACACCGTTTTGTTGAAATCACATGTCAACCAAGTCGTATTCTTCCATTTGGTAAAGAAAAGTGTCTTTAATCATCACATGGTACCTTGCTCCATTGAGTGTAACGTTGCCATTTTCATAATTTTTCAAAAAGTACAATCCAATGATGCCGCCGGACAACAAACTGTGCCAAACTGTTCATCTTTTAGTTGCATTGGCAGCTCTTGAAATGCCTCTGGCTGCTCTTTACACCAAATAAGGCGATTCTAATTGTGGACGTAACCGTTGAGTCAAAAATGAGCTTCGTCGCTGAAAATAAATTTCCCCATTTTTCAACATTTCTCACAAACACACAAATTTTAATAAAGAATTCAATGATTTGCAAGTTTTGTTCTTTTGTTAATATATTCATGGTGAAATGGCAAACGTTACTGCCAAAAGTCACAAATCTTTTTTGTTCACTGAAAAAATTTACACTGAAAATAGCAAAAAAAATTACCCTTTAGATACAGTATATGTTATTTAGTTCCATCAATATATCCATTTTTTTTGTAGTAAATAAAAAGAATGAAGAAATATTTTATGTAAAAAATGTCGAAAAAATTGTCTACTTTGTTCGAAAGTTTCATTAAAACGTAAGTCCAAGATCGATTTCGATTTGACTAAAACTCTTCAAAAATATTTTTACATCTATTTACAACTTGTTTCACCCTGCCCTTAGAAAATTTTGCTACAAAGTTTAAATTCGATCCACCCTAATGTTCGTAAGAATGTATGATGACGCCGCTATGTCCTTAAAACATATTGCAAAACTAACAGTTCATACAAAATATTGAAAAAATATATATGACCTAAAATATGATACTATTTTAACAGACATAATGTAACAAACAGCCTCCAACATATTTATGACGTAAATCTATCCATCTATCTAGGAAAAAAAATAAAATATCACTATTGTATATTTATGGATATTTAAATAAAAGCATCTGGTGTATTTTATTGTGTCAAATGACTTTTAACGTTCCAATTTACAATAGAAAACATTATGAAAACATTTATATATTTTCGGCTAAATTGCACAATTTGTTAATTGGGTAAAATATGTCCAAAATTTGGAATCATGCAAAAAGTATTAGTTGCTTTTGCATTCATCCTCCATATCTAGCTGATCTTATTTGATCCGAAAAATTGCAGATCTAATTAGATCCAGCAATATATTTGAGGATTTAGTAAGATCTAAATTGATACAAAAAATGGCAGATTAAATTATATCAGATTTTATTCAACAATTTAATATATGGAATATATTTTAATAAAAAAAAAAAATATTCAAAAACAAAATAATTTTAAAAAACCTTGAAATAAAAATAAAAACCTGAGTCTTAAAAAAAATCGATGCTCTCAGCAGTATTTGAACTCGGACTGCCAAAGCCACACACTGCTGTACATAATAGCTGGCTTTATAAGACTACATTGTTTGTGTAATTGTGTGATATATAATTACTAGCGGATCCCGGCGTGCTTCGCTACGCATGAATATTAACATTGAATCAAATTCATTGGTTCATTGGTTTCTCGATCAGCGAGTTCGATGAAAAAGAACCTCAAAATGTTCACTCACTGACAGCTGTCAATGTTTATGCGTGTATACGCTATAGCGTGAATTTACCGTGTGTATGAAGTCAGCACACATTATACATACCGCCCACGCTCATATATATAGATATCTTAGGGAATTATATATAAAAAATGGGAAAATGCTATATACAGGGTGATTCAGTCATTTCAAGAAAATGTGTCCATTACGACCTTTCCCGAAAATGCAAGTGCTCGAAATGGCAGCGGTTTGAAAATTTTCGGATTGATGCTAGGAGGGTAGTAGGGTAAAATTGCTAACTTCTGAACCAGTCGTTGGAAAGGTCTTTGGGAGACCTTTCAGAATCAATAAAGATAAAATTAGAAAAAAAAGGAAAAAAGACATAAGAACATGCAAATAACCTCAATTTGCTCAGCCAGATGGCAGGTAACTAATGTGTTTTTTTTTTCTCTTAAAAGATAGCCCTACCTCTTACCTTCCTAAAATGCCCTATAGGACCCACCATTTCAAAGTTATGACCATTTGACTGAAATGCAAAAAATTTTTTTCTTCTTGGAAGCGAAATAACAGCACACATTTATTTGTTTTTGTAAATTAACATTAAAAAAGATGTTTGCATTTTAGTCAAATGGTCATAACAAACTGGATGTGATTACACTCAGAAAAAGAGTTAGCAGAAAAATTTGGTAAACGGGTTTCAATCCTACTTTACTATTTTTGGACTTATTTTTAGAAAAAAGAAATATTATTAAGTAATTTTTTTTTGCTATATGGGCATTTCCAGGATCGCGAACGGGACATTCGTACGCACTCAACTTGAAAAAAAAATATGAAAACTCAAATTTTTTTTTTAACTTTTTATAAATATTTAATAGCATTTTAGTAGAACAATTTTTGAGAACAAAAAGAAAATTATAAAATATGAACGTTCTCCAAATATTTTGGATAAACTTGCGATCGCGAACGGGACAAAAAATGTAAGTCATTTTTTTCGGTGTGTGGTTTTGTTTAAAACTCTGCGAATTTCGTCAGTTTATTAAATGGAGATTATTTTTTAACTAAAGCAGAGATATAAAGATTTTATTTAGCATTTTGTTTTTTTTTTTATTATCCTTATTATTATTTTTTTTTAAATATTTTTTTTAGAATCGCGAACGGGACATCGCGAACGGGACAATGATTCCAAGGGCATTTTTTAGGTTTAAAATTGGATCATAATGTTTTAGGTTTGGTTTTTTTAAATGATCTCGGTTATTTTGTTTTGAATTGTAAATATCAAACTATTCCGATCAACGTTCACGGAGAACTAAACACAAATGCTTATTTTCGGTCGCGAACGGGATAGAAGAATGTAGTACAAAGAATCTTTGAATTATACCGTTATTCGGAGTTTGCTTGATCTCTACTGTGGTGTTTTTAAATATTTATTGTTGGTATATTTAGTCTATAAGAAGAGTGCAATCGACATGATATGTAACACTTAGAAATAACTCAAGG
This sequence comes from Eustalomyia histrio, assembly GCA_949748255.1. Taxonomy (NCBI): domain Eukaryota; kingdom Metazoa; phylum Arthropoda; class Insecta; order Diptera; family Anthomyiidae; genus Eustalomyia; species Eustalomyia histrio. Next base: position 46,299,175 of record OX456527.1, read on the forward strand.
AAAAATGTCAATTAAAAACGCTAAAACCAAAAAAAGCAAAGCTGCTCTTTGCAGACCACTTTTCTTAAATTACAAATGGTAATATGTATTTAATTAGGTATATTCTTAAAATCCAATGCATTAACCAACTAAATTTTCTCAGAAAAGTCTTTTTTCTTCAACTTTAATATTTTGGTAGCGGTTGACCTTTCTGTGGAAATACCCATATACATTTTTTTTTACAAAATATTTAGAAATTTTTGTTGCTAACTTCAGAAATCATTTAAAAATTTTTTGAAAATTGATTTGCTAAAATTAGCAAAAAAAAAAAAAATACTAATTTTAACAAGTAAAAAAGGGCTAAATTCGGCTGTGCCGAATCTTTGAATACCCTCCACCAAAGGGGATGAAGATGATATACGTATATACTAAATTTTGCATGAACTGTAATATGAATATGTTTTGTCAATTTATGTAACGAACTTTTGTTATTTAGTTTTAGCAATGTTATTTACAGAGGTCTGCTCTGTTAGCGAATTTGACATTGTTCATTTTTACGTTAACTTAGTAACAAGGTATGTAAGACAATAAATGTAATCGAACAATAAGAAGACTTAATAACATTTTTACTTGCTTAACAGAAAAAAAAAATAGATACAGAAAAATTGTACAAATTTGTATGGAAAATTTAGAGGTACCTTCACATTTTCACTCATAACTTTTGAACCGCTTGACCGATTTTGCTCATTTTAAATACCGAACTGCTCGGGAGGATGTTCAATAATCTGGGTAAAAATAGGCACCCCCGCTTCCGTCTTCGCGTCGTGATCGTGATTTCAACAGACAGACAGACGGACAGACAGACGGACATCGCTAAATCGACTTAAAATTGCATAAGGATCACGAATATATATACTTTATGGGGTCTTAAACCTATATTTCGACATATTACAAACGGAATGACAAACTGATATATACCCTCACCATATATGGTGGAGGGTATAAAAAAGTGTATATTGAAAGAAATGTTATTTTTAATCATTAAACCTTAAAGATACAAACTTAAATTGCCTTAAAATGTTACATAAGTTGAGAAAAGGGATCAGAAGTGAACATACTTTTCACAACTGACTCATGTCCAAAACTAGTCCATCCACTTAAAATAGCACTAAAAACTTTTTTAGTTCTAAAAATCACCCCTTAAAACAAATAAAATATGCCCGTAAAATCCAAAAAAAGGCTTTGATTTTTTTTTTAATTTTCTCTAACATATTTAAAAAAAAAAAAAATAAATAAAATAAAAAAATGTTTGATAAAAAAATAAAAATTTGTATATTCGAATTCGTAAGGCAATTTCAAACGAAATTAGCAGCTTTAAAGTGTAAAGAGTTTGCTAAAATTAAGTAGCGGCTACTAATTTTTTCAACTAATTTCATTGTACTACACGGCAGCAGTGATGTGTTGCTAAAATTAGTAAAAAAAATTAGCAAAATTTCCCGTAATAACAGCAAGTTTTTTAGTTGCCATTACAGATTTTTTTTTTTGGGGAGTGTATATGATAATATATTATTAGACAAAGCCGTTTATGAGTGTATATAAACTTTTTTACTCGCATATTCTTGAGCGGATTCAGGGGCATGGTTAATAGAGTTCTTTAGGGATTTTTATCTCTGAACATAATAAAAGCGTTCTACCAATCGATTTTACGTGGCCGCTGAGTAAAAATAAGCCTCGTCGCTAATTTTTGATTTTTCGTCAATGAGTTCCAAAACCATTGGCATATAGCAATTCTATAAATTATGCACGTGTCCTATGTCCAATGTCAAAACCAAACTGGTATGCGGTGCTATTTTCAAAAATGGTAACACTTTACAATAGGGTGGTACTTTTTGCCCCTGGCCAACAAAGTTTCCAAGACCACGTTATATTTAATAACATTTAAAGTATTTGAAATATTTTTTTCTTAAGAACACATTACTTTTCCCATCCTGGTAAACATATCAGTAATTACATACTTTATCACCTCCAAGGTAATGAGTTCATACATTATCTTTGGTGCTCAGCGTCTGTAATATTGAGCAGTGAAGTAATGTGTAATGTATGGACACCTATAGCTATACATTACTTTACACATTATTTGGTAATGTGTGGGTACCACTTAATCGAATTTCATTGACTGCACTAAAAATAAAATACATGCCCTATTTTTTTGCTATTCATTTTTAACCTACCACCCCTAAATCATCACCCCCCCCCCCCCCCCCCCCCCCTCATTGATAAACATTACATGCGTTTTTCATGTATTAAGTATATTAAATCCCTTCATTGACGGCATACTTAGGCTACATATACGATATAAAGTTAATTTTATAGATTTATTATTTATATGACTCTGGTGTATACTCTACATTTTATAAATTGTATCTGTATCTTATCATTGAAAGTGTTGTTATATGCCTCGTTAATAACGTATGAAAAATATGCGTCATTCTAAATCAAATACATAGTGCAATTTCACCACTCATTCATTTAGCACTGACACACACATATACACACACACGCATAGAAAAACAGAGCACTAGATATTATTGTTCGACTGACTTATAGACATATAAACAGACAAAAACCATTTCACAAAATGTAAGAAAATAAAAAGCCATTCATAGTTTTTATTATAATACTTTTTTTTTTACTAGAGTTTATAGTCAGACATTTGTTTAAAGCCTAGTAAGTAGTAAAGGTTTTTTATATTCTACCCAACTGCCGCGTATTTTCATCATTATCATGATTGTCGTTGCCGTTGTTTGTCGTATCATATCGTTTTCGTTGTCATTCATCCATTCAGTATACGATATTGTGTAGTAGTTAATTACGCTGCGTCATAGATGATTCTATAGACATAATATTTACCGGGCAGATAGATACATTTACATCTATTTGTTTAGTAATGTAAAGTATCGCAATTTTTTTTTTTAGTTTTGCTCTTATTTGAACAGCAATAATAAAAAAACACTTTATAATACGTATACTTAATATACAAATAATATAAATAGAAAAAATCTGCAGAGTTTAAAATGTCAACGAATGATTTATATTTATAATCATTTTTGTCAGTCATAGGTTGACATCACGTGACGGACAGATTTTGTTTTTTAACTTCTCTCTCAAAAAAATAATGAACTATAATTTAGATAAATTAACTTATTTAGAGTATAAATTAAAATAAAAACGGCGCCAAAGACACTTTTAACAATATTTAATAAAATTTTAGTTAAAATTTGGTAAAAATTTCTAAATTATAGACAAATTTTACTACTGAGAAGTAAATTTTTATTAGAAAACAGTAAAATTTCCTCCTATTAGTTCATACATCATCTAAAATTGTACTGTTAGTTAGGAAATGTTTTCTTGGTTTTAAGAAAAATTTTATTTTATTTAAGTTCATTAGATAATTTTTTTTACTAAAAACTAGGACTTTACTCCCTAAAAATAAGAAAATATTTTCTAAGAACAAGTTAAATAGCACTTCTTTTAAGTGAAAATTATCCTTATCCTGCTTCTAAGGTAAAGGTAATATATTTTACCATATATTTTAAAGTACTTTACACTCATTGAGTAGGTATTTTCCCATTTTCAGAGGACTTCCGCTTTTTGAGGACACTGCTCTTAACAAGCTTTTTGCTATACATTTTTGTCTTAGAATCAAATTGAATTATACTGAATTTATGTATTTAAAATATAAGTAAAATTTCATTAGCAAAAAGGAAACCAAATTACAAAAATGTAATGCAGGATATCCTGAAAGGTAATAAATTGTGACAAAGTCAGATCCTTTTCGTAGTTAATTAACACTTCTGCTTGAGAGAACTATAAAAAGGGACGCTCTAAGTCGCATCTAAGGCCAAGGAACACTGGGGGTCCTTTGTCTTCTTAAATTAACTAATTTAAGAAAATTGTTGCAAAAATGAAAAATATCACAGTTACATTTCTTGTCATTATTGCACTTAAAAAAGTTTGTAAGTTAAAATAACTGAAAATATCATTTAAAAAAATGATATTTCATTTAAAAACCGGTCTACTTAATTTTCATTTAAATTAAATGCCATTTGTTATTTATTTTTAAATGTTGATTAATCAACTGACACATCCGTAAGAAACAACTGATATAATCAGTTAAAATAAATGCCAAAATTTTACCCACCAATCCTTAAAAAAAAATGTTTTTTTCATTTATTTGAAATTATTTCCGTTTTTGTATTTTTTGTTTTTTTTTTAATATTCTCGTACAATACAAAATGTATGTATGCATATGAAGCTATAAACACTTTTTGTGTGAATGTATTTGTATATGTATGTGTGTTTATGAAGTTCTTGTAAATTGTATTGAAAAATTTTGTATATATACAACCAATTTAAATAAAAAAACAAATTGAAATTTTTTAAATATTTTGTTTTAAAACAGACAGCAAACAAAATTTAAATTTGTAATAACTGTTACGGACACAAATAAACCACAAGTTTCCGTTTTGTGAGTAAATTTTTATTAAATTTCAAACAAATGAAAAAAATAAATGAAACTGAAAAAAATCGGTAAATGATAGTAAATTATTTCAAATAAATGTATAAAAAAGTTAATATAGATGTTTCTTTGAAAAATAAATGTATGTTCCTTTATTTTTAAATGGAACGGAAAACTTTTTTATTAAACTACAAACAGTTAACTACATAATATTTTGAGTGTGGAAAATGGAAAAGTCATAAGTTTATTAGTTGACATGTACAAATTTAAACTTTTTTATTATTAAGTGAAAAAAATAGTTCGATAAATATAAAGTATAATAAGCGCTATGTCAATTATAGGAAAGCCATTATGCCGTAATGTATAAAATGTGCCTGCGATATTTTGTATTGTAGTCAACAAACAAATTTATTACATAAAAGCGCAAATTCGAAATTTTTTACCCTTTGCTAACAAAGCTTTAAAATATATTTTAAGACTGTTAAGATTAGAGATGGGCACGTGAGAGATTTTTAACTCACGATCACGAATCAAAAATTACAATCACGGACGATAGTTTTTTTAAATGGTTACTTTAATTTCTTTTATTTAATAATATTTTTTCTTAAAAATTAGGAAAATTAACTGGTTTGTTTTTAATTGATTGTTATTTTGGAATAGAATATTAAAAATAATTTAAACGTTTTCCAACAAAAAAAAAAATCCTATAACAAATTTTATTAAATTTTAAAAGTTAGAAAACTTATTAAAATTTATCTGAACTAAGTTGCATGAAAATTTTCCTTAGAAATAGTTCATCAGTTTCTAAAATCAAGTAAATTTTTATTATTACATAGGAAAAAATTTATTACTTCTTGTTTTTAATTGTCTGAACTAATTTTTAGAAAACAATTCTTAAAAATTAGAAAGTGGTATACTTAAAAAACGAATTTGGAAATGGCTTTCTAAAATTTAGTTAATTTTACTACTCGCGAACAAAAAATGAACACATATTAAGTTTAAGTACTTTCTCGATTTAAGTTAGACACATTTTTTGAACTAAATGGGAGTAAATTATGTCCTAAATTTTTTTTTAAACTAAACTTAATTTTATTACATTTCAGTATGCAATTTTCTTAAAACTAAGATGTTTTTTCTTAAAATTAATAAATTTTTATTTAATTGACTTGTTTTATTCCTAAAATCAAAAAATATTACTTAGGAAAAATATGAACTATTTCTGAGTTATATAGGGTGTCCCAAGAAGAACGTAATTTTTAAATTTTAAATAAAACACAGATATTTAAAAAAAAATCGTGAAACTTTATTATATCGTAAAGTAGACAGAATGAGGTTATGTATGGAACAATAAATCGTGCAGATGGCCGCCGCGGCTTTGCTGGCATGCACGCGATCTTTTAATGAAATTTGACCGTTTTGCATGAATGCTGCGGTATTTCATTAATGCAGCGTCCAATTTCCTCTTTTAAGGCTTGAGTCGTCGTCGGCTTATTCGCGTAAACCATCGACTTCAAAAAACCCCAAAGAAAAAAATCTAATGGTGTTAAATCGCACGATCTAGGCGGCCAATTCTGATCTCCAAAACGCGAAATAACAAGACCAGGAAATGACTGATGCAGCAATTGAATTGTTTCTCTGGCTGTATGACATGTGGCGCCGTCTTGTTGGAACCACATGCCCTCCACATTCATTTCTTCAATTCTAGGCAAGAAAAAACTGGTTATCATTTCACGATACCGAACACCATTGACTGTTTGCGCTTGACCTGCCTCATTTTCGTAAAAAAAAGGTCCAATGATTCCTCCAGCCCAAAAACCACACCACACAGTGACACGTTGAGGATGCATTTGCTTCTCGTGAATCACTCGAGGATTTTCCTCACCCCAAATGCGACAATTCTGCCTATTGACGAAGCCATCAAGATGAAAATGGGCCTCGTCACTGAAGATGATTTTATCGGCAAAATCAGCATTTTCATGTTGTCTCTCCAATACCCAATTAACGAACTCCATTCGCTGTCCATGTTCAGCTGGCTTCAGTTCCTGAGTCAATTGAACTTTGTATGCATGAAGATGCAAATCTTTCGTCAAAATTCGCTGTAAAGTGGATTTGGAGACACCAATTTGCTGAGCTCGGTGTCGAATTGAGGTGGATGGAGTTTGAGCGACATCATCACGTACAGCTGCGACATTTTCGGTCGATCGACCTGGTCGATGGCGCGTTGATGTCTCTACATCACTAACAGACCCAGTTTCGGCAAATTTATCCATTAATCTCTTTACAGTTGACTCTTTTGGAGCATTATTGTGACCCCAAATTGATCGCAATTTGCGAACTGTAGCCGCAAAACTTTCACCATTTTGGTAAAACAATTTCACAATGAGAATGCGTTGTTCATTCGTGTAGCGCTCCATTTTTACTAACCTCGTACCTTCTACTAGGAAACAATAACAATTGTTCAAATGTCAAACAATGACACTTCGAATGTTGCCAGATTTAAAAATTGCGTTCTTCTTGGGACACCCTTTATAAACTATTTCGTTATTCCTCAAACTAAGGCATTTTTATTTTTTTTAACAAAAGTTTTCTCAGTTTTAATAAAATTTTACTTAAATTCAGGACAATTTATAAACTATTTTGAAGAAAATTTTTGATTACTTTTTAGTTCATGTCTTTTTTTTTGAGTGTACTGATAATGGGTGAACGAAGTACTGATATGTACATGCAAAATAATGATTTACTGGTGTTTTTTTTTTTACTGATTTGTTTTGAAAAACTTTTCAACAAAATAGAAAATTTCTACTGTAAAATAGATTTTTTTTAAATTTTAATATTTTAAATATTTTTATCAGAAATAGTATTGAATTATGAACTTAAATTTTTGAATGCAAAAAATATATATTTTGAACATGTTTTTATAGATTTAAATACATATTATTCTTTTCGATTTTTTTATTAACAGTAGCTACTTGCTTTATTATTGTAGGTAACTACTTATTTCTTCACTATAAGTAACCATTCTGGTAACTCATTATTCTTACTTTTTTGGAAGCGAGAGGGTAATGATCACCCATGAATTTTCGGACATCGGGAACAAAAGTATTAAAGCGAGTAAATAGCCTGGTAACTAGTGAAACCCTTTTTGTGCTACTTACTCCCTTAATTACTTGGTAATGTCTGTATTTGCTGGGATATGGAAAAGTAGCCAGAATCTAAGGGTTTATCTGTATGGAAAGTCTTAATATTCTTAAGTTTGTTCTATGGGAAAAATTTCTTATAATTTGAAGGATTTTATACGGGAAAATCTGCTGGAATCTGAGATTTTCTATACGAAAATGTCCTCAGAATTTGAGGGCTTTTCTTAAATAAATAGTCTTCAGAATATGAAGTTTTTACCCCAAAATATCATGGCTTTACTACAGGAAAAACTTTCTGAATCTGAGTATTTTTCTATTGGTAAAATGTCTTCAGACTCCGGAAATTTTTTTATGGTAAAAAGTCCTCAAATTCTTCGGGCTTTTTCACTGAGTAAGCCCTAAGGATATGAGAGTTTATTTTTTTTATAGAGAAAATGTCTTCAGAATCTAGGAAATTTTTTATAGAAAAATGTTCTCAGAACCAGCGGGTTTTTCTTTCTGAGAAAGTTCTCAGAGTGTCATGGTTTTGCAATAAAAAAATATCCTCAGAATCAAAGGATTTTTCTATAGGGAAAAGTTATCAGTAACTTAAAAAATCTACCAAACGCGAGTATTTTTCCAAGACGGAAGAGCCTACGAATCGGATGACTTTTCTATAGGAAAAAGACTTTAGAATCTGACCATTATTCCATAGGAAAATGTTTTAAGAATATGAGGATTTATCTATTGAAAAGAATACCGTGAAACCAGACTTGATAATAATTAAAATATAAATTGTTGACATATTAATTTAAAAAAGAAAAATTTTATTATAATAAAAATCATCTTTACTTTAATACGATTCATACTTGATTCAAAAATGTTTGTAAAAAAATTAAGATAGCAATTTAAATATAATATAACAATTTATTTAATATTGATGTTTTCTCTCTGTGTAAATTTGTCAATATTGAACCACGCCTACATCTCCCACTTTATGGATAAATGGAAAAAGTTGTTTAAATTTTTAATCGTATCCATATAGGGCAACAAATGAAGTAAGTTTGATGATTGATACGTTGTACATTTGTCTGCAGCGGAAAAGTTGATCCATAGACGTATACATAATATATATTTATAATAAGTATACGCCTTCGTTTTTATACCCTGCACATATGTAGAGAGGGTATATAACAATCAGTTTCTTATCAGTTGACAGCATGTCGTGTTTATTTTATTACAAAATGGTTGTTTGCCCTCGAGTGATTTTAATTTGAAAATTAACCAATTAAACATTTGATTCCGATTTTTATTATCTAAATACATAAATGGACCAAAATATACACAATTTCAGAAAAAGAAATCAGAATATGAGTTTTTTAGAATTAAAAATTAAAAAATTCTGTAAATTTGTATTTTTTTACAAAATTTCTTTCTTTGAGATATTTATACTCGCTAATTGGTAATTTTTGACCAATGCCTGAGGTAGGGTGCATATCCAGTAACTAGTAATATTACCTTTCAAGTTTTTCCTTTCAGAAAATGCTAAAAATTATTTAGATTTTGTACCAAAGTTCCAAAACAAAATTGTAAACAAAGTGTGATAGGATTTAGTACAAAAATTAATAAATTTTTAAAAATATTTTGTAATTTAATGCTTGTAGTTTAATAAAAAAAAGTTTTCATTTCATTTAAAAATAAAGGTACATATCAGAGAACTGCAAAATCAACTTTTTTCTTTATTTTATCATACACAAAAATTCTTGTTCACTTTTAATAATTCAACAAAATTCACTAAGAATAAAATAGCATCATGTTACTGAACGCGTAATTGGAATCAGTGTGAATCATCTGTCGTTTATGTTTTATGCAAATTTAATCACTTAACAGTGTTCAGTAACATGATGCTGATTTTATTCTACAGTGAATTTTGTTGAATTATTAAAAGTGAACAAGAATTTTTGTGTATGATTAAATCAAGAAAAAAGTTGATTTTGCAGTTCTCTGGTACATATATTTATTTTTCAAAGAAATGTTTATTTTAACCTTTTTTATACATTTGTTCTAAATAATTCACTGGCCGATTTACCGAGTTTTTCCGTTTCAATTATTTATCTTTTTCATTTATTTGAAATTTAATAAAAATTTACCCAGAAAACAGAAATTTGTAGTTTATTTGTTTCCGTTACAGTTATAACAAATTTAAATTTTTTTTTGCTGTGTGGTTCCAAAAAAAATCCAATTTTGTATTTTTTTATTTAAATTATTTGTTTATATACAAAATAATTTCAATTCGAATGAGCCGCACAATTTTTGTTCTTTTTAAAACACACGAGAATGATTCATCTGGCATAAAATGTATACGTATAGAATAGCTTTGTGTGTGTTAGTGTTTTTGTATGCATTTAACATTTAGCGTTTTTAAAAAATGTACATGTATTGGTTTTGTGCTGCTAATGCGGGGTTGATACTTTACGCCATCAAAAAATAATTCTCTTCACCCAGCTTACCTACAAGCGGGCATATTATGCCAGCATAATTGTTCTAATGTGTGATAGCTCAATTACAAGAACTTCACACACACACATAAGGCCATTTGCACAACATGTGCTTATAGACTGTGTGAGTACATTTTGTAGATAAAAAACAAACAAAAATTGTGTTATTTATATGGAATTGGTAGGTTAAATTCTAACATTTGCTTTTACTGATGTGTCACTTATTTAAACACAATTTAAAAATAAATTAAAAGTAAAGTACAACAGGTTTTAAATGAAAAATCATTTTTATTGAATGGAAATTTCTGTTGTGTTCACTTACAAACTATTTTAAGTGTATTTTTTTTTTCTTAAAAATTGGTAGTTTTCGAAAATTGAATTTTAAGTCACTCTCAAGATTTTATCTTTTATATTTTTTTTAACAAAGTTCCAAGAAATGCAAATTTTGTATACCATGTTTTAATTAAAGCCAATTAAATAGTTTCTAATTGAAAAAAGGTTTCTATTTCTTATATCTAAAAGTATTGGGAATACTAAAAATTTTATTTTTTTTTTTTTGTTTTAAATTCATTACATAATAATTATTTTGGTAGATAAACCAAAAAAGTGTTTGGAAAAACTAAAATTTAATTTCAAATATTAAAAAACTTTTTAAGTACAGGAGGTAATCCATCACTTACACCGTATATTGGTCCACATTTGCAAAAGTTATACGCCCCAAAAGATTTCCTATACACACAAAGTAGTAGTAGTGTTAGTTTAAGCGGTATTTAAACAGGGCGATTGAATTGGAATATTTAGAAAGATCTGCGTCTTCCTTACAATTTCTAATCGTCCCAGCGTATTTTTCAGAAAGATTTCATAGTAGTGACTGAAGAAAACCATTTTATTTTGTTTTTTAACTAGTCCCCTAGAACTGAATAATATTTTATACTCACCTCAAATATTATTCAGTTCAAAAAAATTTTTTTCACCACTAAAATTTTTTTCACCTCAAAATTTTTTTTCAACCACATAATTTTTTTTTTACATTGGACAAAGTTGTTCACCTCCATGATTTCACTTCTAGACTGCGAAGCATAGTCGTACTATAATATAGTTATCATATTATGATCATAAAGTTTACCATAATATAGACCCTACAATTATATTATGATACGAAACTAATAAAAAGTTCTTTTTATTTAAGAATATTTCTTTTAGAAATGCTTTTCCTAAAGAAAAATTTTAATGTAAAGCATCTTTTCAAGAAAACTTCTTTGATTCTACAGACTCTTATTTACCTACAAAAAAAGAAAAAATTAAATTCTAAGGATTTTTTTTAAGAATAAAAAATAAGTTCTATTGACGTTTTCCAATAGACAAATTCTTAGATTCTAAGGGAATTTTTAATATTTATTTAGATAGTCCTTAGAGTCTCAGAATTTTTCTTTTAGAAAAAGTCCTTAGAATCTAAGAATTTTTTTTTATTCAAAGAAACCCATACGAATATATGATTTTAAGAATATATGAATTTGTATCTAAGAAACCATTTGCAAAATCTGTGAATTTTACTTTAAGGAAAAGTCCATAGAATCTACAAATGTTTCTGAAACCTTTTCGTACAAAACCGCTCATAGGGTCTACAGACTTTTTTATATAAAAATATTTTATTAAAATTCTGAGTACTTTTTCCACAAGAAAGTCTTTATTTTTATTAATAAACATATTTAGAAAAAAATAAATATATTTTTGTTTTTATTGACAAGAATTAAAAAATATAAAATCTTTATATAGAATCTTAGAATCTTTTTTGCCAATGAATTTTTTTTGACAATGAATTTATTAGTGTAAATTATGATGCATTTTCGAAAATAAAACCCCCCAAGTGAAAATGATTATACTCGTATATTATCATTTTTATATGGGTGACTGGACTGATAAATTTTTTTTTAAGATAACAAGTATTTTAACTTTTAATTTCACAGTCATGTTTTATTTAATTTATAATTATTCATTTATTATTGTCAGCATTTTATTGTTTCACAATTATCATAGTTTTTTTCATAGTCAGTATTTTTGTTACCACACTATGGTTACAGCCAATCATGTTATAAAATAGAAAGTGGCAATCATGAAATAATAACAAAATTAGTATAATAATAATGATAAGGAATATATTGATAGTTAGAACCTATTTATAAACCAATAAATTGATTGTGACAACTATACCCGAATGCAGCAAATACAATATAGTAGCAGTGATCATATAGCAACCATGTTTTTTCTCTGAGTGTTTATCACACATTTTTTTTCGGACATTGTTGGAGGATATTTAAAGATTCGGCACAGCCCAATTTAGGACTTTTTTTATACCCTTCACCACAGGTGGAAGGGTATATATAAGTTTTTCATTCCGTTTGTAATTTCTACAATATTGATCTTAGACCCTATAAAGTATTTATATTCTGGGTCCTTATGAAGATCGAAGTTGATTTAACGATGTCCATCTGTCCGTCTGTGTGTTGAAATGGGTTTTTCGAAGACCCCAGACATGATGAGGACTTGATTGTTATATACTTCTGTTACATGTGATCCATTTCTGTTTACTATTGAAAATCAGACAGATCGGTTAATAAATGGCTGAGATATTAGCAAAAAACCACGACTACCTCTATTTTTGTCTGTAAAATCCCTTTTTTTATATGTATGTTGAATTCTATATTGTTGAAATTCTTTTCTTTCACCTCTTCACCTTTTATACACAAACAACAAACACATACAAAGATTTGTCATTTTAATAAAAACCAAACAAATCTCTAATGAACGAAAACTTGTTATTTAATTTAATTAACGATGATTTTTTATGAGCTTCAATAGCTCAGTTGTCTAAACGCTATGTCACAAATACTTTTTTTCTCTTAGGCGCGGGTTCGATTCCCCGTCTATTCAACTTTTTTTATATTTTCTTAAGACTTTTTTTTGTTTTTTAACATTGAATAATTAATTTAAATAAAATTTTAAATTAATAATAAAATAATCCATAAACAGGCTTAAAACATCAAAATTTTTATAAAAACCCTCTGATACAAACAAAATACAAACGATTTTATTTCTATTTTTTGCTCCGATTTAAAAGAATTTATAAAAAGATCTTTAAACCATTTTATTTCTCATATATTATTTTATTTCTCATATATTATTTTAGAGCTGCAATATGACCTATGGATACGTCTTGTATAGCAAAAGATCGAAAATCTTTAGTATAACATATTTGCTAAAAAACTCGGAAATATCGGTTGAGATACAAAAAAGTTATGCCCAAAACATAAATTTTTTTTAAATACCTATTTTCTGGAACCATACATCTTCCCGAGTCCAAATTTTATCACCAAACTAAATGGTTAATTTCCTCTTAAAGGCGTCCGTATATAAATCTGTCCATTCCATATATGTCCATATATAAACTTCAGTTTTTTCCCCAACCATGGTTAAGGGTATATAAGATTCGGCATAGCTGAATTTAGCCGCTCTTACTTGTTTTGTTTTAATTTATCATTATAATTATTTGCAAATAACCCGCTGTGTTCCGTGACGTATGAGTAATATGAATTAAAAATATAAATAATAATCATACGCCACAAAGTACATTTTTCTTGAAATAACAAATAAATCTGCTATTAGAAGTATTTCAGTTTCATACCATACAAAACTTTACATTGTGTTTTTAATAACTTTTGGCATTGAATATTTTTTAACTTCTCCATAAAACAGACTGCAATAAATATTAAAAACAAAGAAAAAAATAAAACTCCTAACTCTGAATCGGAAATTTTAAAATAAAACTTTATACCTTAAGAATTATAAAATCATTTAAAATTTGCCTACATTTCCTATAAAGTGGCTGTAGGTTATAATAGACATACATTGAAACTCAAGGAAATCGAAACAAAAACAAATTACATATTAAGCCATCCAAAAACTAAGAATTTTTCTTAAGAGACATTAAGGAATCACAATATAGAGTTTTATTCTAGATCATGTTGTATTTATTTATATATATATATTTTTTTTATTTTGTTTCTTGTTAAAGCAGCCAAAGTGGCAACATCATTATGATCATGAACATTGAAATTTTGCTTTAACACATGTAACACCTGGCCTTTTATTATATTATAAACACAAAATGTATATTGTGGTCAACTAGTAGAGTAATGTGTTCACATTCTTAGAGCGTAAATGGGGATCTCTAGTCGCAGGCAGACATATGACTACCAACATCTACCACAGGCTGTTTAGATTTTGTTTTTTGTTGTTTGTTTCTTTTTATACCCTTCACCATAGGTGGAAGGGTATATATAAGTTTGTCATTCCGTTTGTAATTTCTACAATATTGATCTTAGACCCTATAAAGTATATATATTCTGGGTCCATATGAAGAGCGAAGTTGATTTAACGATGTCCGTCTGTCCGTCTGTGTGTTGAAATGGGTTTTCCGAAGAACCTAGACATGATGAGGACTTGATTCTTTTTTATTTCTGTTACATGTGATCCATTTCTGTTTGCTATTAAAAATCAGATAGATCGGTTAATAAATGGCTGAGATATTAGCAAAAAACCAGGACTACCTCTAATTTTTCCAGTAAAATCCCTTTGTTTAATAAGAGTGTGAAGATAAATACGTAGGTTAAATACGTTTCACAACTATTGTGAATGATATAAATAAAAAATAAATAGTAGTGTCGCCAACTTTTTTTTGCCTAGAAAATGCCAAATTTGACAAGAAAAGCGCTGAAACATATGGAAAAATATAAATTTGAGATTTTACATGACATATTATTTTGGATTAAAATTTTTGGACATTTAAGAAAAAATAAATGGGGATACCGCTTGTTTGTGGAGAGCTATGAGGTAGTAGATTCCAACGATGTATTCATCTCCTTCAGAATACCATGGTGAAGGGTATATAAGATTCGGCATAGCCGAATTTAGCCGCTCTTACTTGTTTATATTTATTTTTTTCAAAGTCTATGCTATGTAGTACGTGTACACCGGCTGTTGCTGCTGCTTAAGCGAGCTGTGGCAGCAGCAATATATGACAGGTGCGTGTATGAAAACTTATGCAAAAAAATTTTAAATGCAAAAAAAAAAAAATTGCATATGAAAAAATAAAAAAATTGAAGTTTAGTTATGTGTGTCTTTGCCGCTAAGTTGTTTTATATTACTTTTATTTGTGTAATTGTAAAGTCATACCGGTTAGTAGTTTGACAGTAAAAAAAAAAAAATTCCTACAACAACAACAGTTTTTATACACTGGACAACAACAATCAGTGTAAATTTGTAAAAAAAAAACTGTTGTTAAATATTGAGTACTGTTTGCAAAATTGTTGCTGTACTTGTTAAACTTCAATTGCCAAAAAAGTTTTTTCGAAAATTGCAAGTCTTTTTTTTATTTGTAAACCTCCGTATATTTGCAAAAAAAAAAAAAAAAAAAAAACAAAGTAAATTAATATTTTTTAGCTACCCGTGTAAAAGATCACATCGGAACAAATCTCATTAGCTGTAATTGTATTGGATCTAATTACATATCAAAATTGGCAATAAATTTGAGATTTAATTAGATCAAATCTACAGGCAGAGAAAAAACATGCTTGCAACATGATCACTGCTACTATATTATGCCTGCTGCATTCGGCATCAATATGGTTTTTACTATCATTATTATAGAAAATATTTTATGATTTCTTAGAAAACAAAAAATATGATAATTATGGAACTATAAAATGCTGGCAGCAATCAATGCTTAATTATAAATCAAATAAAACATGACTTTGGCATTTACAGTCAGAACACTGTCATAATATTGTCGTAGAAATAATTGTATCAGTTCAGTCACCCATGAAAAAATGCTAAATATGATCATCTTCACCTGGGGGGTTTATTTTCAAAAATGCCTTATGCCTTTTTATAAGAAAAATTCTGTAGAATCTAAGAGTTGTTTTGTACAAAAATCTTTCTTATACAAAATATTACATTTATAGAAATTTTTCTGAAATATTTTTAGATTTTTTTGGACATTTCTTAAAGTAAAATTGCTCTGATTCTGCAAATGGTTTCTTAGATAAAAATTCATATCTCCTTAAAAAAACTTCGATTCTAAGGCCTTTCTTTGAAGAAAAAAATTCTTAGATTCTGAGGATTTTCCATCATGAAAATTACTTAGATTATAAAGATTAGATTCTAGTAGAAATATTCCTAAATTTTAAGGAGTTTTTCTAAAAACAGTCCATAGAATCTATGTTTGTTTTTATTAAAAAAAAAGTCCCTAGAGTTTGAACATTCTTTTGAAGTAGTTTTCTTTCAAAAATTCCATAGAAACAAAGAAGTTTACTGTAAAAAGTCCTTAATATCAATAATTTTCTTCACCAGAAACTATTCTTAAAGAAATATTTTTAAATTTACAGAAGCTTTTCATAGTTTCGAATCATAAAATAACTGTAGGGATTATATTATGGTAATTTTATTATCATACTATGGTAGTACGACTATGGTTGATACAATCATAATCCCAAAAATATTTTATGCTCTGCGAATATGATTGCCCCAACCATATATTTATTTGAGTGTACATATATAATTAAGTCCAATTTGCTCTGAACATTATTATATGTCCATCAGATTTAATAAGAATCCATAATATACTTTTATTTTTACATACACTCACCAAAAAAGTCTGTATGGCAACTGAAAATTTTGCTGTTATTACGGGATATTCTGCTAATTTGAGCCCAGCGGTATTTTTTGCTAATCTTAGCAACACATGTCTGCTGACGTGTAGTACAATGAAATTAGTAGAAAAATTAGTAGCCGCTACTAAATTTTAGTAGACATTTTGTAAAGTGGAATTTTAAATCTGTTTGCTAAAATCAGCAAAAAAAATTTTTTTTTTTAGATTTATTTTTTTTTATCGAGCATCAAAAATTTTGATTATATTTTTTAAAAGATGTTTTATACAAAATTAAAAAAAAATCAAAGGCTTTTAAAATCTTAAAAATTGTTAAAACATAAACGAATTTATCATTTTGTTTTAATTTGGTAATTTCTGTTTTGAAAAATATTTTAGTGATTTTTTTTTTTTTTTACTTTTAAGGTTAAATTTAATTGTTTTTAGGGCTGATTCTAAAAACCCCTTTTTAGTGCTATTTCAAGTGGATGTCCTCTTTTTAGACATGAGTCGGTATCTTTACTTCCGATCCCTTTTTTAATGTAACATTTTAGGGCAATTTAAATTTGTATGTATAAGTTTAAATTATTACAAATAACATTTTCTTCAATATCGACTTTTTTAAAATTAGTAATTTTTTTTTTGCTAATTTTAGCAAATCGGTTTTCAAAAATTTGTAAAATGATTTCTGAAATTAGCAACAAAAATTTGTAGATATTCCGTAAAAATTCTGTAATTTGTTAAATGTAAATAGCAAAAACATTTGCTAAATAATAATTTTTTTACTAAAAATCAGTACAAAAATAGTAAAGTGGGATTGAAAACCGTTTACAAATTTTTCTACTAACTTTTTTTTCTGAGTGTACATTGTGAAAATCGAAGTACCAGATCACGAAACACCGAAAAAAGTCCAAACTCCAAAAAAATCGAAGACGGACAAAAAAAAAAAAACAATTTAAGACCAAGAAATCAAAAAAGTACAATATTAATGTTTATCTAATTTTTATAAATTTGCCCAAGTTCGTTTTGTACGTTTTTATGGAAATCTGAAATCTAACTCATTTCATCTTATTCTACACCCTTTTAGGTACCAGAATCCACTCTTAAGTCCAAACCCGTTTTTTGACACACTAGGTCCCTTTTTTCGGAGTAGGTCACATATATAAATTTTCTTAATTATAAATTTTTAAATTTTTTTTTTTTTGTAATTTTAGTGTTGCTTCTTTTTGCATTGAAAAACAGCAACACTTTTTATTTACAAATCGAGAAACAATGAAATTTTTTGTTTCATACTTTTCGATGCGAAAACTTTCCACAAAAAGTTACAGAAATTGCCTACAGGCTCAAGATCATAATTAAATGTTACTAACGAATTTACTATATTTTTCTTTTTTAATATATTTTTCTTTTTTTATAAATGAAAAAAGAAATTGTGAGGATCAGCGCATACTTTACATATAATTTTTTTTTTTTGTATCCAAACACTTGGTAAAGTTTATTTCCTAACAAGCACTATGACGTTACTAAATTTTGAAGACCAACAAATTTTTAGTTATACTCGGATTTTTATTATTATTGCTCATTAAAAACCAGGGACTGAAACCCTGAAAAAATGGGTTCAGGTTCGGATTTGGGATAATCGAAATAAAAATTTCAGGTTCGGTTCAGGGTTCGGGTTCAGGTTCTACATTTAAAAAAAGTATAAATATTTGATTAAAGGAAATCAAAGAAATTTTCGTTTAATTTTATAATTAATATATATTTTAAGTTTTCTTATTTTAAATTTGTTCTTTAATTTAGAAAATCGTTGCTTCTTCTGGAGAACATTATTTTGATTCTCTCATAAATTTCACTTCTTGTTCCATTTGCATTAGCATTAACTTAAATCTGATATCCAGATATATTTTAATATAATTCTTACGAAAATGTTTTTGTTTTCCCATTTTTTGTTAGCTCTAATTTAAAATTAATCCAGATTCTATAAAAATCGCCTAAAATGGTCTGTTCTTCTTGTAGTTTCAGCGTTAATTTTTTAACAGGTGAAAAAACTTCTACGAATTCTTTGGCTAGCTTTTTTCAAGTTTAACTTTTTAGCTAAAATTTTTTTTTTTAAAATAGCTCTGCATTGCTCAAGTATTTGTTTAAAAAAAGGACTAAATATAGTGTCAAGTACTGCAAACTGGAATGCAAGAAATGTAATTTTTTTTTTGATTTTTCTATTAAACATTTTTCACGTCATGAACAGCAAGAATATTTTTTATATTTTTGAACCCGAAGCTGATTAAATTTTTGGGTTCAGCGGGTTCAGGTTCAAAGTTTTTATAAACAGCGAACCTGAATCCGTTTGGGTTCGGGTTGGGTTTCGTTTTCAGTTCCTGTTAAAAACACTTAAATTTTAAACGTTAACAATTTTTAAATTAGTTTAAATTTGTTGACAAGTGTTTTTTTTTTCATAAAATTTTTTTTAAAAAAACTAGTATTGCATATTTGTTGTACACTCGTCTACTATAATAATGTGAAAATTTATAAACAGACTGCAAGTCGAGTATGTTACGAGTCGAATCGAATATATGTTTGTTGGTAGGTTTGTTTGTTTGTTTGAATATTATGTGTGTTGCCTTGTTATTGTTGTGGTTCATTTGTCTCAATGGCAGGCGTATAAAACTGGTATGGTTGCATTTTTCTCTTATTTAGACGCATTATAAATTCGTTACTATTTGGTCACATATCACACAAAAAAAAAACAAAATTAAAACAGAGATTTAGCCGTATATTTGTAAGATGTTGTTGTTCTTATTTGTTGCTTACAATTTTGAACTTAATGCGTTTAAAATATTCGTAGTCTCATACTCTATCGTATGTAAATATTATTTTTTTTTGTATGTTTCGTTATCCATTCAATGCACAGCATTACAAATTCAACAAGATCACTTCAACTACTGCACACTGGGCCGGTAGACTGATTTTTCTTTTGTCAAAAGTGTAGAGCTTGTAAATGTAAAGTTATTTGATTAAAATTTGGTGTATGAGTTTCCATTAGATTATTGATTTTGTATATAAAAATTTGTTGTCCATTATTGCATCCGACCAATCTTTACTAATATTTTTGGAGAAAAAATATTTTTCTTTAAATGCTGTACTTCATGAGTTTCTCACTTTTATATTTTTTTTAAGCCCTTTTATTGAAACGAAGCAAACATAGTCTAACCTATTTTTAAGTCCAAAATAATCGGGCCTAAATAGTTTTTTTTTTGTAAGATGTGGAAGAACATCAGAGAACATTTAAAATTTTTAAATTGAATTTTTTTGTTGTAAACTTTTTTCAAATTAATCAAATTGAAATACTTTTTCATGAGTTTTTTGCATTTTCTGTTGAAAATAATTTAAAAAAAAAATCGATAAAATTGGCATAAATGAAAAAACCGCTGAAGTTAAAAACGTTAAATGTAAAAAAACATTACAATCAAAAATTCAAAATAATAAAAAAAAAATCTCTAAAGTTAATAAAACGTTAAATGTAAAAAAAAACTACCACACAGATTCCTTGTGACAACCGAATTTCTTGCCAACCGAATGGTTCGCGACATATTTGTTTGTGGCCAACGAAATTTAGTTAATACAACATAAAATTTCGCTTGAAACCATATATATTTTTATAGGATCAGGAATACATTTGTTTGCGATAACCGAATAATTCGGTTGCTGCAACTAAATTATTCAGTTGCCAACAAATTTGGCTGTCACAATGAATCTGTTATCTCTGTGCATAAAATAAAATTGACCATTTGAAAAGATTAAAAAAAAATTACCAAAATTTAAAAGAATTGCCAAAATTAAAATGTCTTCAAAATTAAAAAATCGCCAAGATAAAAAGCACTGACATGGGAAAATAATTAAAAAAAAAAACAATAGTAAAAAATCCTCAAAATCGCCAAAATTTAAAAAAAAAAACGAAAAACAGAAACTAGTTTCCAAAATTAAAAACAAATTTACTGAATTTAAAAATAACCAAAATTTGCAAAAATTAAAAAAAAAATCATTTAAATTATTGTAAAAAAATCCAAACTAAAGAAAAAGAAAATCGCCAAAAGTGAAAATTATTGCAAATATTTAAGGAAAGCTAAAATTTAATTAAATTGCAAAAATTTAAGAAAATAAAAATTAAAAAAATTATAATGTACGTAAATTTAAAATAAAATAATATATATTAAAAAAAAATCGCTAAAATTTTGTATAAAAAATTCAGCAAAATTTAAAAAATCGTCTAAATTTTCAAAAAGTCAACAATTAAAAAAAGGCACTAAATTGAAAAACTCACAATTGATAAAATTATTAATTTAAAAAATAAAAAAAAATAAAAAAATTGCAAATTTTCTTTTTAAAAATCGCTAAAATTGAAAACATCTCTAAACTAAACAAAAAATGCCAACACTTAAAAAATTTTTAATTTAAAAACTACAATTAGAAAAACAAATACCCAAAATTTACAAAAATCATTAAAAATTAAAAAATTGTCAAATCTTGAAAATTCTTAAAAAAAATCGCTTAAATTAAGAAATCGCTAGAATTTGAAAAAAGCTCTCATATCTTAAAAACTATATGAGTTAAATAAAAACGGATTAAGGTTTTGGTCCAAGGATGTTGTTAAAAATTTCCGATATAATTATATATAGTCATATACAGACATCAAATCTTATTTGAAATATATTGACATGGTTTCCAAATCTTAGAGTTTATAACTTAAAAACCTTATTAAATATTACCCGTAATATCCTCATGCATATAATTTAATATTGTAAGAAATTTTTAAGACAAAAATAAGCTTGGTCGTGCATACCTCGAAATATTAACAAACTAGAGAATAAATTTTTGCAGCATAGGCTATATATGCATTGTTTTTTTATTGTATTTGTTTTTAGGGATTTTTTTCAAATTTTGGCGATTTTTCAACTTTGAATCGTTATTGCAAATGCAGTTTAAACGATATTTGTGAAATATTCTCCAAACATGATATAAATACTACATATTTTTATTTGATGGTTTATGCTTTTAAAATTCCTAAATTTAAAAATTTTAATTATGTCCAATATTTGTGTCATCTGGGCCCAGTGTGTGCTCATAGTAACAAATACACTATTTATTGGATTTATGTAAGAAAAAAAAAAATAATAACAATTTGTTTGTAAGATTTTGTTGTTTGTATTAAATTACATGATGTTGTAGTTTATTTTTCAACAAATTTTTGTCGTTTGCTTTATTTCAAGTGTAAATAAATTATAAAGTTAACCAAATAAAAAACATATTTATATACATTATGTAGTACGTGTTTGTATTGTGGAATATTAAATTAGTCATAGTGTTAAAAAGTGTTTATTTTTTATATTTTATAAACATTTTTATTAGTTTTTAATCTGTCAAATATAAAAAAAAATAAATATATATATTTTTGTTAGACCAAAGATTTTTAAATTTATGATTTCTTATATACAATAAAAATGTTATGCTGAATTTAAAAAAACAAATAATTTCAACTCTATATATATTATTTAAATTTATTGGAACAGATTTTTTTTTACTTTGAAGATTTTGTTAAAAAGCTTATGGTCAAATAAATATAAATAACAGATATTAAACGTTTAATACCCAACAAAACTTTGGCAATGAATGCGATATATTCATGCATTACCTGCTAACTCCATAACTTGTGCGTTATTTCAAAACATAAAGTTATGAGTTACAGATCATTGATTAAATATTGCAGGATAATAATAATAACAAGTAAAAAAGGGCTAAATTCGGCTGTGCCGAATCTTTGAATACCCTTCACCATAGGGGCTGAAGATGATATACGTATATATGTACTAAATTTTGGATGAACTGTAATATTAATATGTTTTGTCAATTTATGTAACGAACTTTTGTTATTTAGTTTTAGTAATATTATTTATTTAGGTTTAGTAATGTTAGTTACAGAGGTCTGCTCTGTTAGCGACTTTAACAATGTTGCTTTTTACGTTAACTTAGTTATAGGAGTAACACACATATGGCTCTAAGAATGTTATTATTCTCATAGTATATAAGACAATAAATGTAATTGAACAATAAGAAGACTACCCATCTAAAAATCGAAATATATATGAGCATACATGATCATACATGGGCCTGTATATGATCATACATGGGCATACATGGTCATATACGTCCATAAATTGTTCAGTATATGACCCTACATGATCTCATATATGATCATATATCTTCGGATCCGAAATTTGAGGGTATATGGACGTATATGATCATATACGAGCAGACATAAATAATATATGAGCATGTATGATAATATATGCACATATATCACCATCTACCCTCAAATTTCGGATCCGAAGATATATGGTCATATATGAGATCATGTATGGACGTATATGACCATGTATGCACATGTATGATCATATACAAGCCCATGTATGATCATGTATGTTCATATATATTTCGATTTTTACATGGGTAATAACATTTTTACTTACCTAACAGAAAAAAAATAGATACAGAAAAATTGTACGGAAAATGTAGAGGTACCTTCATGGAAAATTTAGAGGTACCTTCACATTTTCACTCATAACTTTTGAACCGCTGAACCGATTCTGCTCGGAAGGATTTTCAATAATTTGGGTAAAAATAGGCACCCCCGCTTGCGTCTTCGCGTCGTGATCGCCATTTCAACAGACAGACAGACGGACGGACAGACAGACAGACAGACAGACAGACAGACAGACAGACGGACATCGCTAAATCGACTTAAAATTGCATAAGGATCACGAATATATATACTTAAACCTATATTTCGACATGTTACAAACGGAATGACAAACTGATATATACCCTTACCATATATGGTGGAGGGTATAAAAACATTTTTAAAATTATATTTCGACATACATTACTTTGTAATTTTTTGTTAGCAAGAAAGTAAGGTATATATTTTTCGATATCGCGAGAGAAAACTAGGACCACAAAAATTAATTTATTCACTCAAAAAAAAAGACATGAACTAAAATGTAATCAAAAATTTCCTTCAAAATAGTTTATAAATTGTCCTCAATTTAAGAAAATTTTATTAAAACTTCGAAAAATTTTCTTGAAAAGAATAAAAATTCCTAAGTTTGAGAAATAACGAAATAGTTTATATACTCAGAAATAGTTCACATTTTTCCCAAGTAATATTTCTTGATTTTAGGAAAAAAACAAGTCAATTAAATAAAAATTTATTAATTTTAAGAAAAAAAATCTTAGTTTTATGAAAATTGCATACTCAAATGTAATAAAATTAAGTTTAGTTCAAAAAAAAAAAAAAAAATTAGGACATAATTTACTCCCATTTAGTTCAAAAAATGTGTCTAACTTAAATCGAGAAAGTACTTGAACTCAATGTGTGTTCATATTTTTCGCAAGTAGTAAAATTAACTTAATTTTAGAAAGCCATTTCCAAATTCAGTTTTTAGGTCTACCACTTTCTAATTTTGAAGAATTGTTTTTTAAAAATTATTTCAGACAATTAAAAACAAAAAGTAATATTTTTTTCCTATGTAATAATTAAAATTTACTTGATTTTAGAAACTGATGAACTATTTCTAAGGAAAATTTTCATGCAACTTAGTTCAGATAAATTTTAAAAATTTTATTAAAATATTCTTTTTTTCAAGTAAAAGAATTTTTTGCTGTTGCAAAAGGTTTAAATTATTTTTTATATTCAATTCCAAAAAAACAAACCAGTTAGTTTTTCTAAGTTTCAGAAAAAATATTATTAAAGGAAACAAATTAAAGTAACCATTTAAAAAAAAACTATCGTGCATGATTGTAATTTTTGGTTCGTGATCGTGCCCATCTCTAATCTTTACAGTCTTAAATATTGAGCTTAAAGTAGCTTAAAATATATTTTAAAATTTTGTTAGCAATGGGTAAAAAATTTTTAATTTGCGCTCTTATTTAATAAATTTGTTTGTTAACTACAATATTAAACATCGCAGGCACATTTTATACATTACGGCATAATGGCTTTCCATTAAATAAACTTATGGCATTTTTCCATTTTCAAATAAAAACAAAAAATGTAACTGTGATAGTTTGTATTTTTGCAACAATTTCCTTGAATTAGTTAATTTAAGAAGACATGGACCCCCAGTGTTCCTTAGCCATTAATGCATTGTGTCACGTGGGGCGTCCCTTTTTGTAGTTCTCTCAAGCAGAACCGTTAATTAACTACGAAAAGGATCTGACTTTGTCACAATTTATTACGTTTCAGGATATCCTGCAGTACATTTTTTTAATTTGTTAACCTTTTTACTAATGAAATTTTATTTATATTTTAAATACTTCATGTATTTAGTTTTAAGACGAAAAGCTTGGCAGTGTCCTCACAAAGCGGAAGTCCTCCGAAAGTGGGAAAATACTTACTCAATGAGTGTAAAGTATATTACCATAAAAGCAGGATAAGGATAATTTTCAGTTAAAAAAGTGCTATTTAACTCGATATTATAAAATATTTTCTTATTTTTAGGAAGTTAATTCCTAGTTTTTAGTAAAAAAAAATTATCTAATGAACTTAAATAAAATAAAATTTTTCTTAAAACCAAGGAAACATTTCCTAACTAACAGTAAAATTTTAGATGCTGTATGAACTAATTAGGAGGAAATTTTACAGTTTTCCAGTAAAAATTTATTTCTCAGTGGAAAAGTTTTTTTACAATATAGAAATTTTGACTAAATTTTAAGTAAGATTTGTTTCTTAATTTCAAGGAAAATTTTATTAAATATTGGTAAAAAGTGTCTTTGGCGCCGATTTCATTTCAATTTTTCCTCTAATTAAGTTAATTTTTCTAAATTCTAGTTCATTTTTTTTTTTTGTGTTCGACTTGCTTAAATGGATAACACTTCATTATAGCCGTAGTTTTAAATATCGGAATATTTCCACTAAAAAATGGCGCTACCTGTAAGCAGCTTTGCACTAAAAAAAATTTAATTAATTTTTTTTAATTAATAAATATTTTTTGGTATTTTATATGAAAATAATTTAAAAGATTTACCTTGATGTTGCTGATTCTTAGTGTAATGTAATCGTAATCACTTAATACAGCGAATTTGCTTTATCCTGCTTCCAAAAACCCATAAACTTTTTACTTAGTAAACAATATGAAGAAAATTTAATTATTTCTTATACATATTTAAGTAAATTTGTTTGAAAATCTAAGTTTCAGATTTTTCCCATTCTTCCACTCTCTAATTGCAAATTCCAAAAAGTATCTCTTTAGTGAATAAGCCCACACCTCAGGAAACACATATTTTTGGAATGTCTAATTTCTTGCCGCCGGATAGATTTTTACCTACATGCCAAAGTTTCGAGCACTTGTTTTAGTGGATATCTTCCCTGGTAAAGCAGCAGGTTTAGGTTTTTTATTGGAAATATTATAAAGTTCATATACAGGGTGTCCGCCGGGAAGGTATACTACATTGTTTTGCCATTGTATTGACAGTTCATATTTGGCAGTCGTGAAGTAGACACGTGGTAAATTTATCATGGAAAAATATTCGATAAACCAATGTGTTTTAATCGTTAAAAGATTTCATCAAAATCAATCATCGATTACTGTGACGATGAGAAAGTTACGTGAAATTTTTCGGAGAAACAACGTGCCAACAAAACGCACTATTTATCGTGTAGTGAATGATTTCGAAGAAAGAGGGTTTGTAGGTGATAGGCCCAAGCATGGGCCACAACGTACTGCAAGATCGGCTGAAAACATTACTGCTACTCAAGAAAGTGTTCAAAACAATCCATCAACCTCAATTCGACGCCGTGCTCAGGAGCTTGGTCTTCAATTTTTCACAAGGATTTGTATTTGTTTCCATTTAAGATTCAGTTGACACAAGAGCTTCTTCCACAAGACCATTTACGCCGCCGTACATATGTCAATAGGATGTTACAGCTCGCCCATGACAACCCCAATTTTCATGAAAAAATCATAATGAGTGACGAGGCACATTTTCATTTGAATGGATATGCAAATAAACAGAATAGTCGGTTCTGGGCAATGGAAAACCCTTAAATTATGCATCAGTCACCTTTGCATCCATTAAAAGTGACAGTCTGGTGTGCAATTTGGTCAGGAGGAATCATTGGACCTTACTTCTTTGAAAATGAAAATGGCGTAACGGTAACTGTGAATGGGGAGCGATATCGTGATATGATTGAAAACTTTTTAACGGCACAACTGCATGCTTTGGGCTTGATTAACATGTGGTGTCAAGAAGACGGTGCCACATCGCATACAGCCAGGATTACAATGGAATTACTGCGAGACCTCTTTCCACAACAAGTTATTTCAAGAAATGGTGATGATGATTGGCCTCCACGGTCGCCTGATTTG
Source organism: Eustalomyia histrio (assembly GCA_949748255.1). Classification (NCBI taxonomy): domain Eukaryota; kingdom Metazoa; phylum Arthropoda; class Insecta; order Diptera; family Anthomyiidae; genus Eustalomyia; species Eustalomyia histrio. The sequence goes on from OX456527.1 coordinate 46,326,408, forward strand.
ACTGCTCCGGACTTCCTTTTGTAGGGATATCGGAAAAGAAAGGTTTATGCAAACAAACCAGAAACGCTTGAGCTACTCAAACAAAATATTCGTGATGAAATTAATGAAAAATGTGCTCAAAAGGGCTGGCATTTGTGAGGCTAACAGAAGCGGACATTTATCTGATATTGTTTTCCCATACATAATTGCCGACATTAAATAAAACATTTATCATATAAGATCCATTCTCTTTCATTTAATCAAAAATTATAAACAAACAAAGTAGTATACCTTCCCGTCGGACACCCTGTATTTTAAATTTATAATCTTAAATTCCGGGTTTTGAGCTGGGGCAAACCACGTTCCTCTTTTGAACCCCTTTTTACCACGTTCCTGCAAAAATTCTAAAAAATATCTTATCACTTAAGTAGCAGCTAGTTCATGGAACACATATTTTAAATTTCAGGTTCTTAGCCAAAACGGTTTAGACAGGCCTTTAAGGGGGAGGTTTTTTCCCTTTTGAATCTTCATTTTTACCAAATTCCTGTAGAAAATTCCAAAATGTACGTGATCGGTGAATTAGAGTGTATTTCGGAAAATACATTAGGAGTGGGATAGTGCAGGATTTTTCAATAAGTAGTTTTTTATTCTTTTTTTTTGGTTTTGGTCGTTTTTACGTTCATTTTGTATGGAAGGATGTTGGGGAAGAGAGAGAAATAAAAGTGTGCCCCTAGGAGGCAACATATTATAAAACAATTATAAAAAATTTGAATGGGGACCACCTTAAAGGTTGAAGATAGAGGTAAGGTCGGTCATGCATTTGAGTCCTAATTTGGCGTCTTTATGACAGTTAGAGCGGGGGAGCAAATTAAAAAAAAATATATATAATTTTTGTATGGTGGTCACCTCGGGAGGTATTCAGGGGCAAAGTATTCAAGGGCAAAAGTTTATAGAAATTGATCTTACATATAGAAACGACTCCAGGGCAGTAGTGGGTCTTTTTGAGGAGTTTTAACCCTCGAACGATGCGGATCTATTTGCCCCCCTCCCACCTCCCCCATTTTGTGGGTCATTAATTTTTTTTCGAACCTCATAAAAAAAGAGGTTCTAGCGTAACCACATCTTGTTACTAAAATCTCTATACAACACTATCCGAAAACACATATTTAAAATTTAAAGTTTCTAATCAAAGAGTTTTGTGCAGACCGTTAAAGAGGCGGCTGTTTTCCTTTTTTTTATTGTTGCCACATCCTTGAAGAAAATTCCAAAAACTAACTTACACGCAGAAAAATTACATTATTAAATATGTTTACATTTATTTATAAATTGTATTTGTTTAAAAATCACCATATAACGCGCCCCTCTTACGCTCCTTTGATTTTTCTTTTTTCTCGTTTCCTCTTGCACCCAAATTCGTAATTTTGGTTTTGCAATCACTATGTGTGATCTCTCACAAGAAATTAAAGCTCCATAGAAGTGCCGTTATATATTATTTGCTATTTCGTTTTATTTTCGCTGAAAAAGTTTGCACATATTTTGCATCATCGGATTAGCGCCTCCAAAAGCATTTTTAGTTATCTCGCTTGTTTTGGCAATCACGGTTACCATTTTTTTTGTGTAAATTAAAATAGTATTTGTCTTTCAATAAACGCATAGGATGGGAAGAGAAACAGTTTTATATTTGGAAGAAAGAGCAAAAATTGAAACTTACTATATTTCTGGGCTATCCTGCCATAAAATCGCTGAACAAACTGAAAGGCACAGAAAAATGGTTGCCAGTTTTTTTCAAAATAAGGAAAATAAGGGCGGTAATAATCGTGTGGTTTTCCAAGCAGACAAGTGATCCATACTGAGGTAAGCATCAAATTTGCACGACTTGTCTACCAAAATCATAAAAGACTGGGCTCGTTAACGGTTCAAAGAGTGATTAGAAATGCTGCATACCTACACTCAAAATATTATTTCGAAAATACAATCAAAAAGGACTACTGATTTTTTATTATATTCAGCCAATTTTGTTGTTTATTTTCAATAATTGTTTTTTTTATTTTTTTTTTATTATTTATATTAATTATATAATTACAAATTATATCCTAATACAAAGGCCATTAGCTCGTTGTATCGCAAACAGACCAGAGCGTCTGGTGGGAATCGAACCCACGACCCCCGCACTGATAAGTTGGCACGCTACCAAGTAGTCTATCGGGGCCCTCAATAATTGTTTAATAAGTGTCAAAAGTAGTAAAAAAACATCGAAAGTCCTTTAAAATAATCATCAATTTTGTTTACTGACAAAATATTAGAAAAAACGATTTTTGTATTAGCTGATCAGAAAATTAGCTTATACTCAGGTAACTAGCGGAAATGATTTGGGCAGCCAGCCTTTTTGCTCTTCTGATTATGGAACAAATATTTCTAAAGTTTTCTACATGACACGTTTTTCATAAGAGCATTTTTAAAGATTCTTCAAATTCGACGTTAGTCTACGCTATCTCTTTTTATTGTTAATTATTTATGTAAAATTAATTATGTTAAATTATTTATATTTTTTTATTAAGTTGTTTTGTGGTTAATGAATTCACGAATATTTTTACGACCTTTTTTTTTGAACTTGGGACAAATTTTGACTAGATTAATATTTTAATAGTGAAACCATCGTTTTGGATTATAGTTTAATGTAGCCCGGGTATATAATGATATTTGGAAATACTTTATTAATTTTTTGTAACAATAAAAACAATGTATTTAATAACTTAATATTTTCATATCATTAGGATCGTTAAAAAAATTTTATGACTAAATGATCATAATTTTTGAGAAGAAGTGAATAAAAAGTAATAAAATTTACTAGTTTTTAAACAATATGTAGGGAATAAGATACTGCAGTGATTCCCAAATAAATTTTATGGTATTTATTGTTAACACCACTTAGCAAACATTTCAAAGCTCTTAGTTAGTAAAGCATAGTAAGTTGTTTTGATTTCATATTGAAAAACTATTATACTCCATATGAAAAAACTAATTTTTCAGATAAATAATGTGCATAATTTGTTTTCACATTAATTTTATTGTTTTCACACTATTATTTTTTCTAATTAAAAAAGAACATTTCGGGTTTATATTTTTTATTAAAATGTGATTAAAATTTTATTAAAAAAAATAAAAAATATATAATTTTTACAATTAAAACTACGATTTAAGGTCATTAAAGTTTGATTGAAAATTTTCACGGAAAAACCAATTTACTATGCTTTGAAGTTAGAATTTTGACAAAAGTCAAGCCTTGATTATAAACAAGAAAAACTTAATTTTTATTAATTATTATTAATTTGGTGTTATGACTTCTTTTTGTATTTTCATGCATAATTTTTTACATAGTAAAGCTTTTCTACTTGTAAAGCTTTTAATATTTTTTTGTTTACTAACAAGATAGTCTTTATGTGAATTCCCTTAGATTTTGATAAAATTTTTTATCTAATAGAGGCAGCAAAATAACATAACTTTAGTTAGTAAACATATAAGCCCAAATATATAAAAATGAGCTTCAAGCTTGTTTAAAACTTTTTTTTGTTAGAAAGTTTTCAATATTTTTTAGAATTTCATTGGATAGACCTTCAAAATACCTTTTATTTGATACCAAACAATAAGTATATACTTACTTGACTTTATACTCGCATCATTTATTAAAATTTCCATAGAAATTTTAGGGATCCCACAAACATACTCTGCCTTTTAGTTTTTTTTTTAATGTGTTTATATCAAAATTATAAACTAATAAAATGTTATTTTTGTTAATTTGATACAAAAAAAAAATATATTTAATTTTATTTTATGATTTTTTTTTATTTATGGACAAAACTGGTAGCATTTACCTTTCCAACATGATCACGGCTATGGCATTTATAATTTTTATTTTTTATGCTATAAAAATCTATTAAATTATTCATATATTAACTGTTTTTTTTTAATAAATAAACATATTTAAATATTTCAAAATTTGTTTGTTAATAAAATGATTGTTTAAACTCCTTTTAACTAGATTAATTAAAATAAATTAAATAAAATTATTAAAAGAAATAAGCAATAGAAATCTTTAAGCAAATCTTAAAGACAAATTAAATAATTTAAATCGTAACTCGTACTTGATGATATTTTTTAAAAGGAGTAAAACTTAATTATTTTTTTAATAACAATTGCCGTCTTTAAATAAACTTTTTTTAACCCTTTTCTAGCTTATACACTTAAAATAGTTTGTAAATTAAAATAACAGAAAATGCCATTTACAAGAAATGATATTTCATTTTCATTTAAACCAAATGGCTTTTATTATTTATTCTTAAATATTGTTTAAACAACAAACACATCCTTATGAAACAAATAATATAATCAGTTAAAATAAATGTTAATATTTTACCTACCAATTCCTTAAAAAATAAATGATTTTATCATTTATTTTAAATTGTTTCCGTTTTTATATTTTTTTGTTAATTTTTTAATCTACAAAACTTTTACATGTCTATTAGGGCGTTTCACGAAAAGCTTTTTGCAATTCTTGAAGCGGAATATTAAAGTTTGTGATCTAAAAGAATTTCAAAATTTTTTTTTTGATTTTTTGAAGATGGGTATGGGGTCGCGGAAATAGATCTTATCAAAAAAATGAGGTTATGCAGATATATAATTATAATTCTTTTTTTCTGGTGCGTTTTGTTCATACAACTAAACAAATCTCTACTTAATGATGCGATCGCACAAAAAAAATTATTTGTGTGAAAAATTATTACATTATGGGCCACTTTGATAGCCTTAAAAGTACAAAATTATATTTTTCTACATTTCAAACCTCAATTACTTTAAAAGTTTTTAACATTTTTACAAGATGTTAAATGCGTTAGAAAGATAAAAAAAATATTCAAAAAAATAAAAAATAGAAAAAAAAATTATTTTAAAATACTTGAAGTCGGACCTTTTTTAAAAGTAGGTAATTGACAATAGTGTAGAAAATATACAAAAATACAGAAAAATTTTTTTATTTTTAATTTTACACTATTTAAATTTTACGATACTTGAAGTCGGACTTCTTCAAAAGTAGGTAATTGGCAAAAATATTTAAGATTTAATTTACAATTGCTATACTGTAGAAAGAAAATAAAGCATGGGTAAGTAAAATATATATAAAACTGTTTTCTAAGATTAAGCAATAATTGTCCTCTATAAATTTGTTCAGATGTTAAAAAAACAGTACCGCAAACAATTTTGGCTTCTGGTAAAGGAACTGAAAAAATTCAGGATCATTATTTACCTTCAATAAATATAGTACCTTAAAGGATATTGACTTTGGATAAAAAACAAAGCTTTCAAATAAAATCTACATCTGTAGCAGATGCAATAAAACAAATTTGGGAAAACGCAAACATTAAATCTATTCAAAAACAGAATATAATTATTAAAATTAAAAATTGCATTCCTAGTGGGTTCATCTCACAAAAAGCAAAAATTCGAGATATCAAAGTTGTATTAAAAAAAACACATGATTTTATAGACCAATCCAATCTTATTTTCAATAGTGGATACGTTAAAAGAACAAGTTATCAACAATTAAAAAAATCTATCAAAAATGGAGATAGAAAATTTTTTAGTAAGTGAATCGGAAATGTCACACTCCTCAGATGACTTTTGTTCCACATTGTATTGTAATTTTAAATACATATTTAGTTTTTAATTTCAATTTGTTCATTAAATATGTTGATTTTGTTTATTTTTGAAATGTAGAAAAAAACAATTTTGTACTTTTAAGGCTATCAAAGTGGCCCATAATGTAATAATTTTTCACACAAATAATTGTTTTTTAATTAGAAAGAGATTTGTTTAGTTGTATGAACAAAACGCACCAGAAAAAAAGAATTATAAAAAATGTTTCCCCTTAATCTCATTATACCCTTCACCACAGGTGGAAGTGTATATATAAGTTTGTCATTCCGTTTGTAATTTCTACAATATTGATCTTAGACCCTATAAAGTATATATATTCTGGGTTCTTATGAAGAGCGAAGTTGATTTAACGATGTCCGTCTGTGTGTTGAAATGGGTTTTCCGAAGACCCCAGACATGATGAGGACTTGATTGTTATATATTTCTGTTAAATGTGACCATTTCTGCTTGCTATTAAAAATCAGCCAGATCGGTAGATAAATGGCTGAGATATTAGCAAAAAAAACAGGACTACCTCTATTTTTTTCCGTAAAATTTCTTTGTTTTTATATGTATGTTGAATATTACGCATAACAAACACAATCAATTTCTTTTCTTTCACCTCTTCACCTTTGATACACAAACAACAATACAAAGATTTCTAATTTAAATTAAAATCAAACAAATCCCTATTGAACGAAAACTGTTCATTTAACTCTATAAACGATGATTCCATATATCCTTCATAGCCGAGTCGTCTAAACGCTATGTCACAAACACTTTTTTTCTCTAATAACGCGAGTTCAAATCCTACTGAAGACACAATTCAACTTTTTTTGTACATTTTTTTTTTTATTTTCTTAAGACTTTTTTATTTTTTTGTTTTAACATTAAATAATTAATTTAAATAAAATTTTATATTAATAATTAAATAATCCATAAATAGGCAAAAACATCAAAATTTGTATAAAAACCCTCTGAAAAAATACAAACGGTTTTATTTCTATTTTTTGCTCCGATTTAAAAGAATTTATAAACAGATTTTTAAACCATTTTCTCGTATATTAAGAAAATTTTATACATAATTTCCCTTTGAGTGCAACTATTTTAGGTTATAACTTATAATAATTTATAAAAAAAAAATTATAAACAATTTTCCTTCAAATTTTTAAAATTAAGCTAAATAAATTAAAAATAATTTGTAATAAAAAAGCTAAATAAAATCCCAAATACAAGTTTGCCAGCTAAATCAAACTTTTTTGTAGAAATAAAACACATGCAGTTCTAGTGATTTCTTTTAACGATTTGTAAAAAAATATTTTTTGGCCGAAAAAAGCTTTTTTTAGAACTAAAAAGATTTTTGAAAAAAAAATATGACATCACTGATTGGCATTATGATCGTGATTGTTGTTGTTTTTATTTTATTTGTTGAACTTTTTGTCTTTCACCAACTCACCTTTTACCCACAAACAACAAATCCATACAAAGGTTTGTCATTTAAATAAAACCCAAACAAATCTGTTTTAAACGAAAACTCTTTATTTACTTCTATTAACGACGTTGCTTATGTCCTTCAATGGCTCAGTGGTCTAAGCGCTTTGTCACAAATACTTTTTTTCTTTTAGTCGCGCGATCGAGCCCCGTCTATTCAACTTTTTTTATTTTTATATTTTTTTTTATTTTCTTAAAACTTTTTGTTATTTGGATACGTCTTATATATCCAAAGATCGAAAATCTTTAGTAGAACATATTTGCTGAAAGTATTTATGACCAAAACCTAAAAAAATACCTATTTTCGGGAATCATAAATCTTTCAGAGTCCAAGTTTTATCTCTTAACTAAATGGTAAATTTCCACTTAAAGATGTCCGTATATAAATATGTCCATTCCATATATGTCCATATATAAACTTCAGCTTTTTCCCAACCATGGTGAAGGGTATATAAGATTCGGCATAGCCGAATTTAGCCGCTCTTACTTGTTTTTTTCATAAAATCTATTTCCGCGACCCCATACCCATCTTCAAAAAATCCAAAGAAAAAAAAAAAACGAAATTCTTTTAGATCACAAACTTTAATATTCCACTTCAAGAGTTGCGATAATCGCGATAATTCGTAATTCCAAGGACCAGCAGTTTTTTACGAATTAGAGAAGTTTACGATTTGTTGAAATTTCAATTTATAGATGTAAATTAAAAAAATACGAATTAAAATGTTTTTTATTTCAGTATTGAAGATGTCCTTGGCATCGTAATGTTTTATTAATTCCTTTAGTTTTTATCTCCATTCCGCGCAAATACCACCATCAACAGCAATACTTTCATCGCAAATTTTAATGAAATATTGAAATATATTTGAGAATTCAGGCCTTTTTGGACGAAGGTATCGAAGGTGCTTGCAATATAAATTCTCTCTTGTGTAGTATTTAAGAACATGTTAATGTAGCGATTTTAAATTATTTAGCCATATCAATTTGTTTTGCTGCATTAACCATAGATGTGTTAATGCGGCAAACTATCGACGTTATTTGTGTTATTCTCATAAATATTTGACTAATAGCTGAAATAATTTATTGATTTTTTAACACAGACTATGCTGTATGACTACGCTTGTTTGACATTTTTACGCGACTGAAAAAAATTATACATCGAAAGCACACAAAATTTCATTGTTCAAAGTATTGGTATTAATGTGCATCTAATGATGTTTTCGAACCGTTTTTCCTACGTTATTTTATTATGAATTGTAAGAGATTTTAAACAACTTATTACGATTTATAAAGTGATAAAAATGATGATGATATAAATGATTTAAAAAAAAAAAAAAAAAAAAACGAAATATCAGAATTATTAAGATTTCCGAATTATTTGGGTACGAATTATAGCGATTCTACTGTATTATTAAAACTTAGAGCGGCCCGGTAGGCCAGTTGGTAGCGTGCTAGCTTATCAGTATGGGGGTCGTGGGTTCAATTCCCACCAGAGGCTCTGGTCTGTTTTCGCTACAACGAGCCGAAGGCCTTTGTTGCTAGTGCTCGGTTAGGGTATTAACATATAATTTGTAATTATATGATTAATAAATGAAATAAATAAATAAATATTAAAACTTAGTCTCCTTTAATTAATTTTTCAATTCCACTCGTTCCCCGTTAAATTGCATTAAGTCCTATTCCAATCCATTTCGTTCAACTTATCTACTGTTTCAATTTAACTTGTTCCTCGTTCCATTCTATTTCCTTCTCTAGTATTTCAGTTCCATCCATTCCCCATTAAATTTATTTTTCCAATTTTAATGTTTTAATTCCACTTGTTCTTTGAATTTTAGGTTTGGGCAAGTTGTTGTTAAGTTCTTCTCTTTGTAAATCTTTATTTTTATCACGTTTCTGTCGAAAATTCCACAACGCATCTTGTTAGAGAATTAACCCATTCTGGTTTCTAGCCAAATCGGTTTGGGAATTTTATTAAGGGAGGAACTTTTCTCTTTTGATCCTCCATTTATTATACAACGCTTTTGATAATATTCTAAAATGGTGCAAATGTTCCATATTTTAACTGCCATTTTTTTCATGTTCTTGGCGAAAATTGCAAAAAGTGTCTGACCAGTGATAAGACTCATATTCCAGGGAAAATGTATATTAAATTTCTGGGGAGACTCTTTCCTTTTTACTCCGACTTATAGGAATTTACCTGATATTAATTAAATTTGCATGTCTGAAAGAAAAGAAAAAATAAAATAAGAAAAATAAGAGTGGTTTAAAATAAAGCTGGTAATTTTTAGTTTATTTTTTACAATTTCAATAGCTAGCAGACAAATTGAGTATTAAATGAATCGTTTTCTTTTTTTCTTGAGGTGCATCTACCGGTATTATCTCAATTTTCGGATTTACGATAAGGATTAGCTGGCAATTCAAAAACCTTGCATAAAAGACTTTGCAAGAAAAAATAACCCCACGTTAGATCATACTCAGGGTACTCCCGCCGACTCTCTTAGCTAAACATAGAAGTCTAAGAATTCTGATTCAAGAGATTTTTTCCAGATCTCGGTATGTATAATCTCCCAAGCAACTTACCTTGGCGCTTGCAAGATCCGTTCAGTGGCACGTGCTATGCTCCACAATCCCCTGGCAAACCTATTTCCATTCCGCAGCTTTTCCGCATTCTGGGCAAGAACCGCAAGCCAGCCGTGACCGGACCAGAAGGCTACAATCGCTTCTGGTTAAGTATAGCAGATGTTCGGTCGCCTTAGGATAGTTGATCTCCACATACTTATCGGTACTCTGCACATTTTGCAATACCTCCAAAATGCCTTAACCTTGCCCTACATCTACATCCCGTTTCAAAAACTAAAGTGTCCCACAAATGTGAATTGTCCTTTCGACAGACAACTGTAGCCCCTGTTTCGTAAGTTCATTCCCAATCTAGTTACCCTCAATGCCTCAGTGCCCACGAACCCAATAGATGTGCACTCTCCTGTTGGTAAAAAATCTACCTAAAGAATCCCGCAAGATCGCCTTAATGGCAGCTTGATTATCAATATAGAAATTAGCGTAAGAAACAGGAGCAAAAGCAAGGTAAGCAGCTATTAAGCCCGCCCGAACTTTCATCTGAGAAGTGTTGCAGTCCTCGAGAAGTTTATACTACTTCTCGAAACCCAATGTTCAACAGATTCCCTGCCCCATCTATAGACAGAGCGAAGACCCGCTAATTATAAATATTTCCCCATATTGATGCGTAGTACCTTAGTAAGACCCAACCTTGGAATAATAAAGTGACTGCTATATTTTCATCACCAGTGACAACTTTTCCGTGACCATGAGACGTATACACAAACTGCCTCGTTAAGGCAGATTAAGTACTTGAGGAATCAGGATTACATACAATGCCGCAGTTGGCATAGTTAAGCAAGTCTCTGCTCACTCCCCAGTCGCGTGCAAAAGCCGATGCAGTCCACCAAGTAAATACTGGATAACGTAAAAGTTCTGTATAAACCTAATGCGCGGGATAACATACCTCATGCTTTGCCTAGTATTGTCCTGCATACAGCGTATCTGTGGCCTTTTCGAACCTCTCTTTAATATTGAATTTCCATGACAGCTCGCTGTCCAATATTACCTATCACACTGGAAGATGGAACTTTGACTGAAGCATACGCAGAAAGCCCAAAATTAGTGTCAGAATTCTGCATTATGTTCAGTGGCCTTCGGACGGACTTAGGGGTTTTCTTTTCTGGGGTATACTGGCTTCGCTTATAAAATATTTTTTGTATAGGCTGTGTTCGGCCGGTCTTAAGAATTTTCCCCTCTTTGTTAAGTCCAACTCCTGCTTCGCTAACTAAAGTTTTTCTTCATATATATACAACAGAATAAATAATATTTTGGTCATAATATCAATAAAAATGATAATAATTCCAATTAGCAGTATGATCGTTTGCCAACACTCATATATCCCATTTCTATGTTTGGGATAAGGACCGAAAGTTTTGGGACACAATCTTAAAGCCATACATTGGGATAATGTCCATTGGGATAAAGTCCGGGCATCATATAAAACATATCCAAGCATGTCGAAATTTTTTTGTCTTAAAAAAATTATTCTTTAAATATAACATTTGTACAGAAAAATGTTGTTGGTTTGAATTGAAATTTGTTTTTGGATTTTTCGATATTTTTACCCGTTAGGCTTTGAAACTCCTGCCAAAATGTTTTTTTTTTTTATATGTATACAGTTTTAAAAATATGGCAACCCTAGAGCGTAAACAAAAAAAATTTATGATTTTTATTTTTAAAATTTCGGTTTATACTCAAACAAAGCTTAAGTCATTTAAGCTAATTATGCTTTAGCCTTAGTACAAAGCTCTTACATATCATTTCAAAATAAAATTTTTTGTAAGTCCAGATTCAAAATATTTAATATTTTCATAAACTCATTTCACACAATTATTATCTCTTCTAAGCCATTTGTTTTTTTTTATTTTTGTTTTTTGACCCCGCTCTTTTAAAATTAATGAAAAAAAAAAATTATTAATTTCTTACAATCAGAATCTTCATTACTGTTAAGTACACACACTCTACTTATTTGTTTATTTATGAATTTATAAATTATGGCGAAAAAATAATAAAAACAAAACATTAGCATTAAATTATTATAAAAATAAACAGAAAAATTAATAGTTGTATATTGTACATAATTGAAACTATTAGGTGTAATAGATAATTTTCGGCCAATCTATTCAATTAATATGGAAATTTTAAGGCGATATTTGAATAAAATATTCTTAACCTCTATATGATTTGAAGAAATTGATCAAAACTAATTTTGACAAACTTTTAATAAATATCGTAAAGTCTGGAAGCTTTGGCAAATCCTTACCGATAAAATACCATTTATATTTCAAAACACTATTGTTTACTTTAAATACTTTTAATAGTTTATGTTTTATATGCAAACCAAGTAATTTGTTGCGTATGAGTAATATTATAATTGTTATAACTCATACGTAAACAGAAGTTGGGTTTAACACAAATGCAATTTAGGTTTACTTACAATCATTGAGGTAGATACTATTATGTTCCACCTCAATTTGCGAATAAGAATAGAGCTGCAAACTTTCTTATAACCCTAATACAACAATCATACAAAATGTACTTGTATGTACTACAATCCAATAATAAAAAAAAAACCAACAAGTAATGAAAACAAAAGCTGAACAATCGCAAAAAAAAAATTAATAAAAATACAGTGAAACCCGGTTAAGATGATTTTCATGGGATAGGAGAAAAAGTCCAACCCAAACGCCAGTGTGGCTTTTTTGAAGAAGGAAAAATATGCTGCTACTACTGACGCTTAGCTGATTATCGAAAAATAAAAAGTAAGACGTTTCTTAATGAAAAGTAAATTATCCGGTCCTTATCGTGGCTTTATTTTAAATATTAAAATAATTAATGCATGAAAATCAGTTAACCCGTCTTGTCTCTGTACAGTAACAGCCGATTTTAAACTGAAAGTTGTGAGAAAAACACGTTAAAACTTTTTGATTTTTTTTTCACTGGTTACAACACATTTAACAGAAAAAAAAACAAAACTGTTATTTATTAAGAATTTTTATTGACAGGTTGTCCAGTATATAATAGCCCAAAGTTCTATGTCGGATGCCCTGCAGTTCGGTGGAATCACAAAGGAGATTTTACTACCATCTTTTTCCCACAGCTATGGCTTTATACATCGCACGTCCATCCGCGTCTGTTGGAGTCTCTACCTATTAGCCAGTGACCCATCAGCACGGCCATCAGTTTCGAAACCTCTCACCTACTCCACTCACAATATAATTTCCGTTACCGAATGTAGTTTATTTAAAAAGTAATACGTAAAGTTTGTTTTTAAATGAAGAATCAATTGAAATTCATAGAAATATATTTTTTAACTATTTGAATCAGTCATTCAAAAAACAAACTATAAAAATTTTCAGACATTCAGTAGGAGTTGATATTTTCTGTTTAATGAAAAATTTTATGTCTTCTGTTTCTAAAAATATAAATTCATGTAATTCCTTTTTGTTTTTTTTACCAAAATAGTTTGTATATATACAAAATTATTTCAATAAAAATTACAAGAAATTATTCAAATATACATACACACATAGAAAATTAAAATGTATACATCTGTGTGTGTTGTGTTTTGTAATTACATACAAATAAAAAAAAAAACGTTCAATTTGAAAAACAAAACACGAAAGTAGTTTTTTCTAACTTTTGACAGCTAAAAATTGATGGTTATTTTAAACGACTTTCTATTGTTTTTACTAATTTTGTCGATTACACTATGCTACAAAAAAAAATTGAAAGAACTTGTAAAATGACCAAGTGTAGGTTGTAGGTCTAGCTGAGTGTATTATATAACCGGTTTTATAAGTTGCAATATACCCTCAAAATTTCGAGATATGGGGAAAAGAGTACCGGCTGAATATAATGAAAAATCAGTAATCCTCTTTTTGACTGTTTTATCTATTAATTAAATGTGTATTTTAAGTTGTTTTAAACGAAATAATATTGTAAGTGTCCTACTGAGGAGATATTTAGTACGCCCTCAGGTGATATACGGGCCGCTTATTACCGTAAAAGTGCCTATGACCGCAATGAAGGATTTTCAACTTTAACAGTTCAGAGTAGGAAATCTAACCTTCGAGGACGGAAAATGTAAAACGAGTTCATACTCATATTCAAATTGTCATTCTATATCCTAATGTCAAATCCCTAATGTTTCATTTCTCTCTAAAAGGGAAGATGGTCCGAAAAGATCTATAAAAATAGATCCTAGGGGAAGAGTAGTCAGGTTGCAGGCTGAGCTGTGGTAGCAGCTACGTGAGAAGTCTATCATGTCCAAAGCGTGTGATCTTCCAAAAACCCGTAGCAGGAACTCGTGCCACACTACTAGCAGAAGCTGCCATCACAAAGAGGTTTGTCAAAGGCAATATTATGAAAGCTTCAAGGAAAGCTCTTGTCGCACCTGCATGAGAGTTGCCTTATTGAGCGTACGATGGCCGTGCACATTCATAATACCGTAGGAGGAGGGCTTTGGCGCTTATCAATGACAGTATAATATATATTCTATTAATTTATTGGACGTAATGTGGACTTTGTTATACTGTTCTATCGATAGTACCATGGAATGTGTTCTGCTGAGATAAGTGAACTCATACCACGGGCCTGCGGACTAGTTGTTTGCGGAATAAACTCCCTGCAGAGGTCTTTTTCTTTTATATAGAGAAATTCAAATCTAATATGCAAAAACACTACTCCCTCTTTTCGCCTTTTAATGTCATATTTTCCTGACATCAACACAAACCTGAGTGTTGATACTTAAAAAAATATATATATTTAGCAGATTTTGCAGCCCAGAAGCTGTGGTCGTTTAAAGCTCGATTTGGCTCTAGTGGTGAAAAGTACCAGTTCTGTTTTCTCAGATTCACTACCAGAGAACAGTTAGTGGCCAGAGCGATGACCACTTACAATATCCAGAAAATTACCTACACAGTGGATAAAAACAAAAAATTTATAAAAACAAGCGATCCATGAGGTTGGCAAAAAATTCAGTTATCACGTTCGTTTTTTCTGTGTAATATTAAAATCACCAAAAAAAGTTGTTTATTCAGAAATCACACCTAAGGTCATTCACATAACAACCCTACGGAAATACCCGTCAATGCGTAGAACAAAGTTTCTATCAAATTCTTAAAGGCAACATGACAAACTTGCACATATGAATCATTCCAAGTCAGACCGTACGATTTTTGCTAAAAATTAACTTTGATGCCTCCGATGTCTTGCAAAATTTTAGAAAAAAATTAAAATTTTTTTTTTTTTTAAAAGTTATGTGCATTTAAAAATCGTCGAAATCGTGGAAAATCTTTTATTTTAAACTAATGTTTCGTAAAAACTTGTGGGTGTATTTTAAATACCAATGTCTTATTTTAAAGGTATTTGAACTATTTTTTTTTAATTAATTTATTTTTTTATTTTTAAAATTTGTTTTTTTAAAATTAATTTCTGTCTTCCACCAACAAGTCAAAAATCTGAAAAAAATATTTTCTTTAAGCTCAATTTAACCTTAATATTCCCTGTAAATTTCAGAATGGAAGTCGAATGGATTCTTTTTTTTCCGATTTTTTTCCATTGTAGTACCAGGAAAAGTTAAAAAAGGTGTTCGGTCTGACATGGAATGACTCATATGCAAGAGTGAAAATAAAGATATTTTATTTTGTTTATGTGTTAGTTTCAGTCATCAATTTCTTGTAGGTAAGTGTTAAAGAACTGTGTGAGTCTACATTTTGCAGATTAAAATAAATGAATAATCATTTATTTTTACGGCAATGGTAGGCAAAATTTAAACATTTGTTTTTAAATTATTAATCATTTGTTTTTATTGATGTGTCAGTTATTTTAACACCATTTAAAAATAAATAATAAAAACCATTTAATTAAAATCAAAAGGTATTTTCTGTTACTTTAAACTATTTTAATGTAGGAAAACGGTATGGCTCCAGGTTTCCTTTCAACAGAAGCAGCAATACCGAAACAATTTGAAAGTAAGTCACTCAAACAATTTGGAATATGAATGGCACTGCCTCAAACGGAGAGTTTCAGAATAAAATAATAACCCCAGAAAGGATAACCTGGGAAATTGGAAGTTTTTTTTCCAATACAAATGGCCAGATAACATTAGAAATATCTCAGAATTTAGTTAGTCTCTGGCTGCACTTTAAAAGTAGTTCACTTAAACAAGTTTTACTGTAATATACAAAATTCAAAAACAAAACACCCCCAACCAACTATAAGCTCCCCCCTATTTATACTCGTACCGCAATACTCTTCCATACGCACATACTGACTACTACTACTGTCTTACTTAACTTCATCTTAAATTTGTTTTTTCTTTTTTTGAAAACAAAAACGAAAAACTTGAAAATAATTTACAGAGTTAAAAATATATGTACACAGTATGTAGCACAAATTATAAGTAAATAACTAGTAACAACTATATGTAGTAAATATGGTTTGTACATACATATGTACTACAAAATATATTTATGTATTGAGTTTATAGTAGAACAAAAAAAAAAAAAAATACAATATTTTTACTACAAGTACGCGCGCGAAAAGTGCAGCAACCTCTATGTATTTTTTTCGATTTTTTGTTCGCTTCTTATTGTAGACTTTATGTCACCAACCAGACAGTCAAGCACTAAAAATCAAACCAAACCAAAACCACCACAAACAACAACTAACCAAAAAAAAAAACCAATTGAAAACTGTCACGATTACTTGTAGTTTAACATGAAAGTGTGGTACGAATTAAAAAGTTTAGTTTTTTTTTTTAAATTCATTGTTATAAATTTAAAGCATATTTAAATTTTCATTTAGGCTTAATGTAGAAAGGACCTAACTCGATTTTATAAAACTTTTTAGGAGAAAAAGAAAAGTCTTATTGAAATCTGAGATATTTTATATATATAATTTCTTTCAATGCAATTTTGAAAACCACTTCATCACTACTTTGATAATAAAAAATATAGAATAATAAAGGGGTTTCCAATAGGTACTTGACAACTTTGAATGTAATTTGTGAACGCACTTTTTCACTTATCACCTAACTGTTACATTCCTTTTTTATCAGTAAACTCAACATTTTCATTATAAAAATGTACTAACGAAATTCGGAGTCGGTGACCGCAACTTTAAAAGCAAAATCATCTTCAGTGACGAAGCTCATTTTTGGCTCAATGGGTTCGCCAATAAGCAAAATATGCGTTATTGGTTTGGTAAAAATTAGTATGTACTTTATGAATCACCACTCCATCCACAAAAAATAAGTGTTTCGTTCGGTTTGCATGCCTGCGGCGTCATTGGGCCCTATTTTTTCGTCGACAATAACGATCGTTATCGCGCCATGATTACCGATTATTTTTGGCCTGAATTGCAAAACTTGGATCTGGACGACATGTGGTTTCAACAGGACGGTGCCACAAACCATATAGCACACGTTACAATCGATTTATTGAAGAGAATGTTTGGTGAGCGTGTTATCTCAAGAAATGGACCAGTCAATTGGCTGCCTCGTTCGTGCGACTTAACGCCTCAAGACTTTTTTCTTTGGGGCTACGTCAAATCACTGACCTATGCCAACAAGCCGACGACGTTGGAAGAACTCAGAGCCAAGATTGAACGCGAAATAGCGGCCATTACGGCCGAAATGTGTGACCGAGTCATCGAAAATGGGGTCCAACAAATCGACCCCTGCCGACGTGTCCGCGGTGGCCATATGAACGAAGACGAGTTCCATTCATAAATGTTTTGATTGTATTTAAAGTCGATCATAAAGTTTTGGAAATATCTCAAATGGTTTGATTTTTATTTAAAAAAAAAGTTGTCAAGACCTTATTGGAAAACCCTATACTAAAAAATTGTCAAAATAACAAAATTTTTTGTTAAATGTAAAAAAATGTTTTTTTTTTTACTAAAATTTTCGTAGCTTTGACAATAATTTTATATGCATGAGTTTTTATGAGTGTAGTGGAAGGATCCCTGTAGGAGGCCTGGGGTCAAGTGTCTACAAGTCATCACTTTTGTCGACTATTTTGGGTGACTTTTTGGTGACATGTCAATAAAGCGTCTATACTTTTTACTTTCTTTTTTTGCAGCTGCAAATATATGTGCATAGCTGCATGCAAAATTAAAATTTTTAATAAATATATAAATAAATCTAATACATGATTTTAAGAGGTAAATATACATATTTGAACAAAATATATAATGAGCAAAAGAAATTACAAAAGACTTGTAAAAAAAAGAATGACTATCGACATTTCGTTCAGGGGTACTCTGGTTCCAATGTCAACTCCTAGTCAATAGTTGTGTAGATTCGCAATGACACGCACATGTTTAATGTCTACAGCATAGAGCGTTGGCTGGGGCATAATTAGTCAGTAGTACTGGTGACAAATAGTGAATCAATACAGTTTCACTATCGACATTTCCTGCAGGGAACAAAAGCATATTGGACCTAAACCCACCCTTTACCGATCGACTGAAATTTACTTTTTGAGTCGATTGAGCGATAGCCGTAAAAAAGTTTCTTTATATTGATGAACATTTTTCATAAATCGATTGTCACTAAATTCTTTGACATATTTATGAAAATTTCTTAAATATGATTAAACATGTTTCATTACTTTTTCGTTTTTTCATAGAAAAATTTAATCAATATTTTTTTTCCTTTTTTTTTTTTGAAAATTGGTGCATATCTCGAAAACTGAGAGAGATAGGGCACATGGACACACTTATTGTTTAGTTTAATGTACACTCACAATATAATTTCCGTTACCGATTGTAGTTTATTTAAAAAGTAATACGTAGAGTTTGTTTTGAAATAAAGAATCAATTGCAATTCATAGAAATATATTTTTTAACTATTTGAATCAGTCATTCAAAAAACAAACTATACAAATTTACAGACATTCAGTAGGAGTTGATATTTCCTGTTAAATGAAAAATTATACGTTCTGTTTCTAAAAAAAATTCATATAATTCCTTTTTGTTTTTTTTTTACCAAAATAGTTTGTTTATATACAAAATTATTTTAATAAAAATTACAAGAAACTATTCAAATATTGATACACATATAGAAAATAAAAATATATACATCTGTGTGTGTTGTGTTTTATAAAATTACATGCACATAAAAAAATTTGAGTGCCCCGGTTGGTAGCGTGCTAGCTTATTAGTGCGGGGGTCGTGGGTTCAATTCTCAACAGAGGTTCTGGTCTGTGTTCGCTACAACGAGCCGATGGCCTTTATTGCTAGTGCTCGGTGAGGGTATTATAAAATAAATAAAATAAAAAAAAATTCAATTTGAAAAATAAACCACAAAAATTGTTTTTTACGTTTTGTCAGTCAAAAATTGATGGTTATTTTAAACGACTTTCGATTGCTTTTACTACTCTTGTCGATTATTAAACAATGATTGAAAATAAATAACAAAATGGGCTAAATATAATGTATTTTCGATTAATTTAATATGTATTTTAAATTATTTTTAACGAAATTGGTTAGAATCGGTACATATAAAGTTCCCCCAAAAATTGGCTTTTATGATTGGGGTAAAGTTCGCAAATAGAAATATTCACTTAAAATAGTTTGTAAGTTAAAATAACAGAAAATACCATTTAAAAAATTATATTTTATTTAAAAGCGGTCTACTAACTTTTCTTTTATATCTTTATATTCTTTTATATTAAACAACTGACACATCAATATAAACAAATGAAAATAAATTAAAAATAAACGTTAAAATTTTACCTACCGTAAAAATAACTAATTTATTCATTTACTTGAAATTGTTTCTCTCTTCTGTACTTTAGTTTTTTTTTTTTTAATGCACAAAATGTATACTCACACAGTCTATAAACACATTTTGTGTGAATGGCCTCATGTGTGTAAAACACATATTGGAATTTTTTGAATAATTTTTTTTTTTTGAAACAGAAATTTAAATTTGTAATAACTGTAACGGAAACAAATAAACCACAAATTTCCATTTTGTGGGCAAATTTTAATTAAATTTCAAACACATGAAAAAAATAAATGAAACTGAAAAAATTTAAATAAATATTTCGTTGAAAAATAATAGTATGTTCCTTTATTTTTAACTAAACTGAAAACTTTTTGTTAAACTACAAACAGAAAAAAATAACAGTAATAATTGTATTTTAATGAAACTTTGTAAAGTGACTTACTGGGTCCGTGGACGATGCCTGTTGATTTGTGTTAAAAAATATCCTTGTTTAAAATAGGGTCACCCAAAATACATTTAATTATCTGAAAAATTTACAAGTTTCTCATTCTAAAGAGTTTGTGATTTTAATTAACAGAAAGTTTGTTTTAAAATAACTAACCTTTTATTTAAATCAAAAGATTTTTTCATTTATGTTTAAATGTTAATAAATTAACTTTTACTATCCGTTAATTATAAATGATTTCACTTTCCGTTAATTATAAATGACTTTGCATTTATTTTAACTGTTAAAAAGCTAACCACAAATCTGTAAAAAGTAATTATTTTTTCTTTCTTTCGCTTTTTTATAACTATCAACGAATTTGATACAAAATCCATAAAAATAAATGATATTTCGTTTATTTATATCTGACAAATTTACGAGTTTCTCATTCTAAAGAGTTTGTGAAAGTTTATTTCAAAATAACTAACAATTCATTTATATCAAAAGATTTTTTCATATATGTTTAAATGTTAATAAATTCACTTTTATTATCCGTTAATTATAAATGATTTTTCATTTATTTTAACTGTTAACAAGCTAACCACAAATCCGTAAAAAGTAATGGTTTTTTCTTTATTTCGTTTTTTAACTATTAACGAATTTGATACAAAATGCGTAAAAATAAATGATATTTCGTTTATTTCGCTTTTTGTTAAATGTAATAAAAATTAAGTAAAAAGTCTGTAAAAAAAATCGATTTTTTATTTTGTTTATTTTTACTATCTATTAATTATAAAAGTAATAGCAACCATTTTTTATTGGGTGTATCACTTAAAAATGCGGAATTCACAAGAGATGTCGTATCTTTTACATATCACTTTTATCAATCAAAAACATTTAAGGATTTCTATTTTCTTAAACTTCTATTTAATCAGAAGATTGATAATTTTTTAACAACATTAATTGATGATATTGTGATTTAAAGTTTTTTTAGTATAAAGTCTTATGTAAAATTTGGGTTTCATATGTTCGAACTTGACCGAATTTATATTTCTTAATGTTTTATTTATTCTAAAATTTTGTTTATTTTTGTTTTCAACAAAAACACTTGAGTTTATAGTAGAAACAAAAAAACGTAGTAAATAAGTCGTGATAATGAATTGAAATATCGTAGTGAATTCAAAAAAAATGTTTTTTTTTGAAATAAACACTTGTCAAAATAATAATGAAATGTTGTACTTACAATACTAGTATTGTAACAATTTATATTATTTGTGTTAAAATAAGCAAAAATAAATCTAAAAAAAAAAAATAGAAAAATACACTCTAGAAAAAAAGTTAGTTGTTTTGAAAAAAATTTATAATAAAACATTTTGAAATAACACATAAAAAATCAGTTAAATTTGCTTACAAATGAAAAGCAAAGTGTTTAATTTATAAAGTTTATTCTATAACCAGAAACTGAAACCGAACGATTTTCTAAAGAGAATTTTATGAGAAAATCAATATCTTGTTATTTAGAAGATGATGAAGATATTCTCGAACAAGTTCTAAAAAAGAAGGAACGATTTTCTAAATCAAATTCTTCAATTGAGAGGGCCTTCAATTAAGAGGGCCTTAAAAATATATTAATTGTAAAGTTAAACGAAAGTTTCTTTAAAAAATAAATAAATTTCTTATTAATAAAACTTGTATTTTTTTTAAATGTTGAACCTGAACCCTGAACCGAACCGAACTTGAACTTTTTATTTCGATTAACCCGAACGTGAACCCATTTTTTCAGTGTTTCAGTCCCTGTCTATAACAAAAACTTTAAATTACAATATTTTCTTGGGTGTAAAACGCTTTTACTATAATTTAGCGATTTTTTTATAATAGTGGGTTGTAGTATTATACTTTAAATATCAGTATTAAAAAACTTTATCAATTTGTTTAAACTACCCTTTGCGTATTAATATTAGAACATCCCTGTGTTTGCGAATTTTCAAAAAAATATTAAATTTTATATGAAATGGAAAAGTTAAATTCTTACAAAAACGGAAATTTATAAGCTAATGGTCACTCTAACAAACATCCAGTGTGGTGAGGGCATTAATCGAATGACGTTTTAGCACATGTTTTCTAAACGGGGGCTTTTAAAGATTGACATGTTTACGATAAGCTGAAAGGAAGTGTCAATGAAAAGTTTTGGTACAAGTTCATTGTCATTACGATAAATAAGAAATAAAACTATTAATATTTTGAGATTGGAGGGAAATACTGTTGTTTTCATTTAGATTATAGAATTAAATAATATTCAGCATAATAAAATTGAATAACTTGTGATAGAACTACTTTTTAATTCACAATATTTGAAAATTTCGATTCTCTTCAACTAAAGATGAGAAAGCAAATTGACGTAATTTTTATTCACTCCATCATATATGATTAGCGAAGAAGACAAATTTACTTTTACTCGTTTCTGTTTCTTCTACTTTTTGGATCCTGTTTTGAACTATAAAGTAGCTTTTTCAGAAATTTTGAGCTTTAAATTGCACTACCTTTACTTACAAATACATAATTCATTTGTTAGCTTTAGTTTTTTTAAATTTTTTTATCAATATAAAAATACAACAATTTTTATGACAAACATTTTTGTTTACATCTGAAAGAGAAAAGCCAAAAATTTCCAAGACTTGGCAGCATTTTTAAAAATTCTTGATTTTTAAGTAGCTACATATATCTATAACTAGTTAGCAGGGGTTTATCTACTTAAATTTGTGTGGCATTTGTATTAGAAATTACTGTGGTACTTTTTGTGTTACTATTAGAGCCTAAAAAGAACTATGGTACTTCTTTGACTAATTTGGTACTATTCACAAATTTTCTTCTTTTTTTAATTTTTTATATATGACAATTTTTTCTTATATAATTTATTCGGTGTAAAAAAGGTTATATATAATCATATATGCTGAAACAAAAATTACCAGTAGTGTAAAAAATCAGGTACTGGCAAACTACGACTGGGCACCCGCGGAATTAAAAATTAATTTCTGGCAGATCACTTATTTAGGACTCTGTACCAGCAAACAATTTAGCTTAAAGCGTTTATTATTTAGTTTACAAAAATTTCAGTCGTCTGGTAAAGAATTGTCTTAGAGCGCCATTGCAGCATTTGTAAAAGTGTTTTGCCAATACTACCAAGTCAGAAATTGCCTACTATAAAATTATAAATAATACTATATATAAGTTCATGTGGCTTACACAAGACCATATTTATTTATTTATGACATACAGAACCATATATAATTATATATGGGTATTTCCACAGAAAGGTCAACCGCTACCAAAATATTAAAGTTGAAGAAAAAAGACTTTTCTGAGAAAATTTAGTTGGTTAATGCATTGGATTTTAAGAATATACCTAATTAAATACATATTACCATTTGTAATTTAAGAAAAGTGGTCTGCAAAGAGCAGCTTTGCTTTTTTTGGTTTTAGCGTTTTTAATTGACATTTTTCCTTGAGTTATTTCTAAGTGTTGCATATCATGTCGATTGCACTCTTCTTATAGACTAAATATACCAACAATAAATATTTAAAAACACCACAGTAGAGATCAAGCAAACTCCGAATAACGGTATAATTCAAAGATTCTTTGTACTACATTCTTCTATCCCGTTCGCGACCGAAAATAAGCATTTGTGTTTAGTTCTCCGTGAACGTTGATCGGAATAGTTTGATATTTACAATTCAAAACAAAATAACCGAGATCATTTAAAAAAATAAAACCTTTAAACCTAAAACAAAATTTTAAACCTAAAAAATGCTTGTCCCGTTCGCGATTCTAAAAAAAATATTTAAAAAAAATAATAAGGATAATAAAAAAAAACAAAATGCTAAATAAAATCTTTATATCTCTGCTTTAGTTAAAAAATAATCTCCATTTAATAAACTGACGAAATTCGTAGAGTTTTAAACAAAACCACACACCGAAAAAAAATTACTTACATTTTTTGTCCCGTTCGCGATCGCAAGTTTATCCAAAATATTTGGAGAACGTTCAAATTTTATAATTTTCTTTTTGTTCTCAAAAATTGTTCTACTAAAATGCTATTAAATATTTATAAAAAGTTAAAAAAAAATTTGAGTTTTCATATTTTTTTTCAAGTTGAGTGCGTACGAATGTCCCGTTCGCGATCCTGGAAATGCCCATATGCTATCTTATATTTGAGTTATAATGATATATGACCCATTATCAAAAATATTTTTTAATATGGTATGAGATATAATTATTTATTATTCAATACATGGTCCAATCTGAGAACCATTTTTTAAATCCCAAAGAGGGGGATACATTTTTTTAAATGTTTTTTAATTTTTTTATATTATCATATTTTTTTACAAAACTTTTAATTCTTGTTGTGAAATTTTGATAGGATATAAGATATAAATACACAGAGAAACTGATTTATCGTGACAACCGAATTTCTTGCCAAGTGAATATTTTGGTTGCAGCAACCGAATTATTTAGTTGTCAAAACCAAATGTTTTCCTGATACAATTGAAATATTTGGTTTCTATCGAAATTCTGTTGCATTAATCGTATTTCGTTTGGGACAAACAAATAAAGGGTGGTTAAATTTTAAGGGCCGATGTTGATTTTGTATAAAACACAAATTACTTAGGATATTATTGTCATTTCTTTTTATTATGATAATATGGTATGGTTCAATTATGTATGGAACAAAATATCGGCCAAATGGCCGCCGCAACCTCGGCGGCACACCTCCATTCAATGGTCCAAATTTTCGATGACGCTGAGGCATAATTGAGGTTATATGCCGCTAATGTGCCGAATTATCTCATCCTTTAGCTCTTGAATTGTTGCTGGCTTATCGACCGTACACCTTTTCTTTCAAATAACCCCAAAGAAAGAAGTCCAACGGTGTCAAATCACATGATATTGGCGGTAAATTGACATCGCCACCACGTGAGATAACACGGCCATTGAATTTGTCGCGCAAAAGAGCCATTGTTTCGTTAGCTGTGTAGCGAGTGGCACCGTTCTCTTGAAACCACATATCGTCTAGGGTCATATCTTCAATTCCTGGCCACAATAATTTCGTTATCATTTCGCGATAGCGAACACCATTCACGGTAAATACTTGGCCGACCTCATGGCATACTATCGCGAACAACAGCAATATTTTCCGCAAAACGAACTGGGCATGCATAGGTGTTTCCACAGACCCGGTTTGCTGAAATTTGCCCACAATTCTCCCGATTGTGGACACTTTTGGTCGATTATGCTGACCAAAAAAAATCACGATGTGCACGAAATGCATTTTGATTTGAACGCCCATTTTCATAAGAAGCCTGAATAACTTTAACGCGTTGCTCGATTGTGTATCTTTCTATGGTTCAAATTGAGTTAGTCTGAAATTGAGAAATGTCAAATGAAATGCAGAAAAAAACTTGACGTTTGAGTGTGGTTCACATTCAACATATCGGCCCTTAAAATTTAACCACCCTTTATGTCGGTTACGTCAAACAAACCATTCCGTTGGTACTATGAATCTCTTTTCTCTGTGTAGTTTATAATAATCTAGGTACATATTAAATTATATATAATCTTAGTTTTAAAAATCCTATAAGTGGTGAAAATTTATATACATTTTTTTTTTTTTTGCTTTAGATATTATAATTATTTATCCACATTTGTTCTTAGTCCATCATATATGATTATATATAATTATATATAATATTAAAAAAGCCTGTAATATAACATATAGTTATATATTACTATATATTATATAAAATCAGATAAGTACAGAACCAATTTTATTTCATTAATTCAGACATGATATGTAAAAAACTTCCCAATATATAATTATATATGTGTCGAAGATATTCTAATAAATAACACAATTATACAAAAAATACTGAGTGCTTAACTCTCCACAACTCTGGCAGATCGAATTCAAATTCTGGCGAATGTATTGTTTGTTAGTATTTTACTATTTTTTTTTTGTAATTAAAATTTGTTTTATAAGTTTTTTAATAAACTAGATTTCGTATATATTATATCGGTGGATCTAATCTGATATAATTCGATCTGCGATTTTTCGTATACATTCCCAAATATATTGATAAATCTAATTCGATACAACATACACTCACGAAAAAAAGTCTGTAATGGCAACTGAAAATGTTGCTGTTATTACGGGAAATTCTGCTAATTCGAGCCCAGCGGTATTTTTTGCTAATCTTAGCAACACATGTCTGCTGACGTGTAGTATAATGAAATTAGTAGAAAAATTAGTACCCGCTACTAAATTTTAGTTGACTTTTTGTAAAGTGGAATTTAAAATCTGTTTGCTAAAATCAGCAAAAAAAATACTAAGTTTTATTAATATTAGTAAAAAGCTTTGAATTTATTTTTCTTATCGAGTTTCAAAAATTTTGAATATATTTAAAAAAAAACGAATTAATCATTTTGTTTTAATTTGGTAATTTCTGTTTTGAAAAATATTTTGGTCATTTTTTTTTTTACTTTTAAGGTCAAATTCTAATTGTCTTTAGGGCTGATTTTTAGAACTAAAAAAAACTTTTTAGTGCTGTTTTAAGTGGATGTCCCATTTTCAGACATGAGTCGGTATATTCACTTCCGATCCCTTTTTTTAATCTATGTAGCATTTTAAGGTAATTTAAGTTTGTAGGTGTAAGTTTTAATTAGAAATAACATTTCCTTTAATATCCACTTTTTTAAAATTAGTAATTTTTTTTTGCTAATTTTAGCAAATCCGTTTTCAAAAATTTGTAAAATGATTTCTGAAATTAGCAACAAAAATTTGTAAATATTCTGTAAAAATTCTGTAATTAGTAAAATGTAAATAGCAAAAAGATTTGCTAAATAATAATTTTTTACTAAAAATCAGTACAAAAATTGAAAACTGTTTACAAATTTTTCTACTAACTTTTTTTTCTGAGTGCAAGAGGTTGGCCAAGGAGTTCATAGAAGAGAATGGAGTTCAAGTCCGGCCGGCACTTTGAAAACCACTTGATAATATTGAAGAGAAGTGTTTTCGGTAAACGATTCCTTAATCGAAACGAACTTTTCGAAATTCCTGAAGCCATAATAAGTAACTTAATTGTTGCTTTTATTTTGCACACATTTATATGGAAACCTGCATCGATTAAATTTGTTAGGAAAAAAACAGTTAATTAAGTTGGCTTTAATTTAATGTGTTCCTTAAATATATAATTGTAAATTAATTATAAAAAAAAAAAATTGTTGCAAATGAACTATATTTAAAAAAAACTTTATTTATTTTGTTGCTTTTGTTTTGCACAACCCTGTATGTACATAAAATAATAAATCTTATTGGGAAAATATTATAAAACCGCTACCTATAAAAACTGTTTTCAGGTGGAAATTTGTTTGACTTAACTAGTTTTAATTGCAAAAAATTAATTTTATTTGGAATGTTTCCCTATTATAACAAACAAAAAAAATCTAATAAACCCAACAATATCTTTCTTTACAGATCAATAACAACATGATCAATTTCAACTACTAACACAAATATCACACACTCTCTCGCACACAAACACACACTCCTCTGTCTTGCGCTCCCTCACGATATAGTTCTACCTACTAAACAACCTGTTGTTGTAGAAAGACAGACAAACTAACTAAATAAATGCAGAAATTTAAAAAATAAAATAAACCACTGTGCAACAACATAGTTTTATATTTTATGGTCAAAACAAAAAAATATATATAACAACAGCAACAAATAAGAGGCACACACTTTAAAAGTTGTAATTATATTATCACGAGCCAAAGTCACAGACACTCAAAACAAATTTCAGAATTGATACCATAAAACCAAAAATAAGAAAAGGAAAAAAAAAGTAAAATACACTTGTTTCAAAGCGGCCGAACGAACAAGTGGTGGTGAAGAAGTGTAGTCGCAGCAAACATAGACAATGCAAAACCGTCGCGTCGTCATAATAATCTAGTAGTATCAAACGACACAGGTTGTGTTTAAAACAACAGGTGGTTAAAATGGACAACAACAACAATAATAATAAAAAATGTAGTATTTATTGATATTAAGAGTTTAACTCTACAAAAATAGTACAAGAAGAAACAAAAAAAAAAA
The DNA here is from genome assembly GCA_949748255.1 of Eustalomyia histrio. Taxonomy (NCBI): domain Eukaryota; kingdom Metazoa; phylum Arthropoda; class Insecta; order Diptera; family Anthomyiidae; genus Eustalomyia; species Eustalomyia histrio. The sequence goes on from OX456527.1 coordinate 46,354,492, forward strand.
AAAAAGAAAGGCAGGCAGGCATGTGATGCCGAAGCAGCAGCAGCAGTAGCGCCGGATCGTAATAGTAATAACATCATACGAAGCAGGTCTGAAAACGTCATATACTTGTTCATGAGTTTCAGTGTTTTTTTTTTAGTTTATTTTTTGGAAATAAGAAGAGTGTAAGAAGCAGCTAAAATCAAGATTGAGAAGAGGTTTAGAAAAAATTTAAACTCCAGTTAAAAAATTTAATCTAACAAGAGATTTTATAATAACAACAGAGAACACGGGAATTTGTTAAAAAAAACAAAAATTTTAAATCAGAGATTAGAAAATTTGAGAAACTCAAATTGGTTATTAAAAAAAAAATATTGATAAAAAGAGAAAAATTATTCAAAAAAATAAACTCTTAAAAATAGATTAAGAGCTTTTCATAATAAAATCTATTAATAATATAAGAAAAAAGTGTTAATTTGTTAAATTAAAAAATAATACAAAACAAATTTAAAATATAAAAAAATCTAAAAAAAAATAATTTATATAAAAATCAATAATTATTATTTATAACAAAAATTGAGCAATTAAATAAAATACGAAAAAAAAGTTGTTCAATAAACGCGCGTGCTTAAAATTAAATAAAAACCAAAAATTTAATTCACATACAAGTAAAAATGAAGATCACTGACATCTGCTGAAAAAACAAAAAATAAAATTAAATGAAATTAAATTTAATAAAAAAAAAACACAAAGCAGATACAATCGCATATAATGAATAAAAAAATCTATATACATTAAATAAATACCCACCTGCGCGTTCGTAAATAAAAAAATTTTAAAAAAAGAATTCATAGCTGATTATTTGAAATATATTCGCTACAACAATAACAAATTAAAAACAAATCAGACATTAAAAAAAACAACTTATTGTCTTAAAGAATTAAAAAAATAATCAACCAATTCTTTTATTTTTCAGAAAACATAAATAACCAAATAAATGTCTCATTGCTAAACAATCAATCAAAGATCCTAAAAATACAAAATAATATAATTGAAAAAAAAAAAAAAGTTTGTGAAATTTAAAATCACCAAATTGTTAAAATAATTATAAAGTGAATCATTTTTTTTTAAATAATCTCAGTATAACAACAATAACAAACATGACAACATAAAAAGTAAACAGAAAAAGAAATTTATATAAAAAAATCTTTAAAATAAAATAATTTTAAAATCTCCAAAGTTTAATAAACATCATCGAACAAAATGTTGCTGAATTTGGATATATTTTAATATTTTTGAAATAATGTGATTTAACGAATTTTGATAACGACAACTTTAGCAACGATTTGAGGTGAGTTAAACAAATCTATTTATTATTATAATGGTGGGCAAATGCGTCATTTTATCGATTTTAGTGCAGCCCTAGTTGATATTTAAAATTCGCCTTTTCTGAAATTATTTCGCAATTTTTTTTTTTAATTTTATTTTGATGAATTTTTTTAAAAGATTTAATTTAGATTTTTTTAGGGAATAATTTCGTATTTTACTCCTAAAAAATTGTTCAAATTTTAACCAATACGGTAAATTTTAATAGTGCATTATAGAGAATAAAAGTAAAAAAAAAAAAATCGATGAGCCTATAGGATAGGTCATGTATTTTCAGGTTTCCCTACAAAACAAACTCTGTATCCATGGCCTTTTGGGGTTAATATTTACCCGAGTGAAAAAAGTTGATCAGGCGAAATATATCCATTTTGAATTTGTACTATTTTGCTGATCGAAAAATGGCAGATCAAATTAGATCCAAGAAATATATTTTGGAATTTTAAAAAAGGCAGATGAAATTGTTTTTAAATCAAGTAAACGAAAAAAATATGTAACAAATTTAAAAAAAAAATTAAAATTAAAATAAATTAGTTTTAAAAAACAATGCCCTCGGCAAGATGTGAACCCGGTCTGCCAGAGTTGTAGTTGCCCGCTTAACCCACTCAGCACCACACACTGCTATACTTAATAGCTGGATTTATTAGATTACATTGTTCGCGTAATTGTGTTATATGTAATTATATCTTCGGGAATTATAAAAAATTTTAACCATTTGGGTTTTAAAAATTCTATGTTATTTTATTAAAAAGTACATATTTTTAAACTTGGGTTTTGATATTGCAAAAAATAAAACAAAAAACAAGTAAGAAACGCTAAATTAGGCTGTGCCGAATCTTTAAATACCCTCCATATTGGTGGAGGGTATTCGATATGTTCTCTACTGTTTTTGATACAAATAATTTTAAAAAAAATTTTTTTGAAATAAAATTATGTAGGTGACCAAATTTTTTGAGGTGAAACATTTTTTTAGGTGGAAAACTTTTTTGGATGTGAAAAAAATGTTTTGAGGTAAATACAAAATATTATTCACTTCTAGGCGACTGGTGAAAAAATTTGAGAAAAATATTATGTACCAGTCGCTACTTAAAATTCTACTAAAATACACCAATTTGTATGGAAAATTTAGAGACACCTTCACATTATCATTAGTTTTTTAACCACTGGACTGCAAAAAAAACATATGTTAAAGCATAGTTTTTGGCAAATACTGGCTAGTGGGGTCTAGCTCTGCAGCAGAATATGCCTAATGGAGAGAATGCAGTTTCTGACAAATAGTTGCAACCAAAGAAATTAATTTGTTAAAGAAAGAACATGAGTTGTAAATATTTGTCAATAGATGACCCATCAGAAGGTGCATTCCCTCCATTAGGCATATTTTGCTGCAGAGCTATTCTCCATTAGCCATATTGTGCTACAATATGCAGTATTATTGATTTTCTATTTTCTTCGTAACATATTTGCCAAAAACTAATTAATTTTTTTAAATCAATATTCATTTAGATGTTAAAGAGCACAATATTGCAGAATATTGCACTTTATTCATGTGTATTGTTTTATAAAAGAAAAAATTAACATAAATAAACATTTTCCAATCCCTCAATTCTTAAAAATTATACAAATGGAATAAAAAATACTATTTTCCTCTATGAAAATTTCGTTTTTGACATAAAAATGTAAAACAAATGTTTTTATAACGTCAAACATTTGACAAAAATTACTTTAAAATTATGTAATAAGTCTAATAGTAACATCTTAATGCATTAGAATTTGAAGTTTATTGTTAATTTAATATTTTTGGTAAATAAATTAATTGAAAACCTAATCCAAGGCTATGTCGGTCGACTTAGCCATGGGGCAGGGTATTGTTTTATGGTAATTCAGCGCCACTTCAGAAGTAGCGGCACTAAAGCAATTATGCATTTTGTTCTTTCTTTATATATAAATGACTTTGATGGCACAACTTAAATTATACACATTTATACATTTATATACATTTCATGGAATAAAACGAAAAACCAACAAAGCTTAACAGAAAAAAATATAGATACAGAAAAATTGTACCAATTTGTATAGAAAATTTAGAGGTATATTCACATTTTCACTCATAACTTTTTAACCGCTGGACCGATTTTGCTTATTTTCAATACCAAACTGCTCGGGAGGATGTTCAATAATGTGAGTAAAAATAGGCATGCCTGCTTGCTTCTTTGCGTCGTGATCGCGATTTCAACAGACAGACTGACGGACATCGCTTAATCGACTTAAAATTGCATAAGGATCAAGAATATACATATATATACATTATGGGGTCTTAAATCTATATTTCGACATGTTACAATCGGAATGACAAACTGATATATACCTTCAACATATCTGGTGAGGGTATAAAAAACTGTTATTGCATGCGCAATAACATGCTTGTGAAGGAATTTTTTCCTCACCTTTTTTTTAGTTTTTTATATCGGAATTGCTTAGGGGCAAAAATGGGCAGCTGATTTCAAGCTTTAATCTGATATAAGTCTCCGGCTAGAGGTCGTTGGAGATCAATAGATTCAAGCCATAGAATTTGGAGAAAATAAATATTTTTGGACAATTTATACACTCACAATATATTTTCCGTTACCGACTGTAGTTTATTTAAAAAGTAATACGTAAAGTTAGTTTTTAAATGAAGAATCAATTGAAATTCATAGAAAAATATTTTTTAACTATTTGAGTCAGTCATTCAGAAAACAAACTATAAAAATTTACAGACATTCAGTAGGAGTTGATATTTTTAGTTAAAAGTAAAATTTTATGTTTTCTGCTTCAAAAAAAAAAAAAAAAATAATTCATAAAAATCCTTTTTGTTTTTTTACCAAAATAGTTTGTATATATACAAAATTATTTCAATAAAAATTACAAGAAATTATTCAAATATACACACACACACAAAGCCAATAAAAATATATACATCGTCATGTGTCATGTGTTCTGTTTTGTAATTACATACAAATAAAAAAAAAATTCCAATGTGAAAAACAAACTACAAAAGTAGTTTTTTCTAACTTTTTGTCAGTAAAAATTTTATGGTTATTTTAAACGACTTTCTGTTGTTTTTACTTTTGTCAATTATTAAACAATGATTAAAAATAAACAACAAAATGGGTTGAATATAATGGAAAATCAGTAGTCCTCTTTTTGATTGTATTTTCGATTAATTTAATATGTATTTTAAGTTGTTTTTAACGAAATAATATTGTGAGTGTAGTAGTAAAAAATATTTTTTTCTTTAATTTTGAAATTTTTTTTTATTTGCATATATCATTTATAACATCCAAATGTATAAAAAATCATATTAGTCTTATTGCAAGAATATTTTAAAAGCATAAAGCGATAGAAGGTAGCATATATAATACGGTCATTTCAAACGCATTCACTTAGGTCAACTTTGAATGTCTCTAGACCAAGACATGAAAAAAATTAATTAATGCCGCTCCTAAACCAGTATACGGCATAACTTAAAAAAAGCGATTTCGAGATAATTGCATTTATAGTTTTCAATTTAACCTAACTGTTGAGTTAAATACAAAACACTTTTGGTCGCCATTTAATGATGGAAAGAGATAACAAGACCATTTTTTCTGAATCATTAACTCAAAAATCGTGTTTTTTGAATTATGTTGGATTTCTTACATAATTTCGAAACTTTGATCACAAACGTGCACAGCTTAAAAATATCCGATTAAAAATTTTGATTTTGTTTTCAAGCAGTCGCTTTTAAAATATGAAATTTTTATTTTCGCTAGAAAAAATAAGATTTGATCGAACATTTTTAAAAGAAATTCCTAGAAAAAAATCCATAATAATGTTTTATTATCGTCTTGAAACCCATTTCATTTAATTATTAATTTTTATAACGTATGCGGAATAAAATTGCAACAAATTTTGCAACGCTGGAAAAGAAAAAGTATTAAAGGTATTAATTTTTACCGTTATATTTGAATAACCACATGTTTTCTCATGTTGCTTTTACAATTTTGTCAATAATTTGACATTTAATTATTTAAAAATGTCGACAAAAGAAGTACAACGTCAATAATCATACTAATTGGAAAACTTCGGAAATTGTTTCTCATTTTGTAGAGCAAGGAGAAAATCGGTGTGTAGTATATAGAATACTGGCTAGGTACAAAACTAGAAAAACCACAAAGAGAAAGCGTTGCTCCGGAAGAAAGTGCATCGAAGAGGTCTCAGCTCAGAAAAGTTACTGAAGGTAAGATCGCTAAATCGTATAGATGACTTGGAAGTAAGTTTCATTGTGATGGAAAAACAGTAAAAAAGTACCTCAATGATATGGGAATACAAAAAAGGTCCAGGAAGAAAAAGCCGACTGTTTCCAAAGAGCAGGAGGTTACCCAACGAAAACGATTAAGAAGTTTAGTCAAAAATGTATTTTACGCACAGAACAACATAATTTGCGTCATGGATGATGAGTCATATTTTACACTAGATGGCAATGGATGGCAGGGAAGGCACTTTTTCGAAGGGAAGAAACATACTGATAATAAAATAAAATATTTGGAGCACACAAAATTCCCTAAGAAAGTATTACTCTGGCTTGCAATAAGTCCGCACGGGATGTCGGAACCAGTGTTTTTTGAATCTGGTTTGGCCGTCAATTCTGAACGATATATTGAGCACTGTTTGCCAAAGTGAAGGATTTTATAGAAAAGATGCATCGAGGCCTAAATGTGATCTTCTGGCCAGACTTAGCATCTAGCCATTACGCTCGGAAATCTGTAGAAGCTATGGACATACTTTATATACCATATGTTCATAAAGAGGAAAACCCACCAAATGTCCCTCAATTACGTGCAATCGAAGATTTTTGGGCTAATTTAAAGCGAAGAGTTTATGCTGGTGATCGAAAAAATTAAAAAGGAACTCCTCAAAATGCCAACATCCATATTTACAACAGCTATGGAAAAAGTTCCCCAAAACTGCCGCAAAGCGGATCGGATGGGACCAATTTTTTTTTTACATTAAATTTATATTATGTATTGTTTTTTTTTAAAAGTGAAATAAAATTTACGTTAGTTTTAGAAAAAACTACAACATATTATATTTTGTTGCAATTTCATTCCGCATACGTTATATACACCAAACAATCAACAATGTTTTATTTATAGTTAATTTCACTGAAATTTATCTGTTGTAAACACTAATTAATATGCATTTGCATTTATGAGTCGTACTGGCAAAAATATTATTTTCATTTTCATTTTTTTTTAATATTTTTAATTAATGCATTGAAAATATAAATAAAAGCAAAAAAACGTAACGTGAGTAAAATTTATTAATAACCACAATAATAACAATAATAAGAAGCAATAACAAACACAAAATAACATTATCAAAAATATTTTAACAAAAAAAAAAAAAAAAGGAAAAATAACGAATTGTAATTTAATGAAAATGTAATTAAGACGAAAGGCTAATATGGCAAAATGATACTTAACTAAACAAAAAAAAAAGATGAATATCAAAAATAATTTAACAACAAAATATTTTAAATTGTTTTATAGACATAATAAAAACAATTTTAATGAATTTTATAAATATTTTCATGCGAACAAATACTCGTATATAATTAAAAATAGTTTTGTAAATATTTAATGATTGTCTTTAAGACTACACTGCAAAAAAAAAAAAAGAAAAAAATATTCTTGATGAAACTAAAACTCATGTTATATTTTAAATTTGGTTTAAATACAAATACATATTTTTTTTAAATATAAATAAAATTTGTAAATTTTTCAAATATAATTTATTAGAAATCCCCCTCTAAAAAAATTTAGTTAATTTCTTATAATTAAAGCGAAAGTAAAAAAAAAAAACAATAACAATAACAAGAAATCTAATAACTAAACCGGATTGAAACGGCGATCAGAGCTTCGAAGATTGAATTCTATTTTAAATGTATACCCTAAAAATCGATTTTTAATCGAATGAATTCCCTTTTAAACATTATCTTTAATTTTGGCGATTGTTTTCAATTTCACCGATTTTTGGTGATTTTTTAATTTTGCATTTGTAGAAAATCTTTGATTTTCTTTAATTAAAAGAAATAACTTAATTATTTATTTTTTAAATTTTAAAATTAATTGGGAAAAATCTAATGTCAAATACCCAAATTACACAATCAAATGAAACAAAATCGAATGAACCAATAAATCGATAGAATTTTCAAGTTTGTAAAACAATTGAGTAAAAATCGATAAAATTCCCAACGCTTGTCTTGAGAAATTGGCAAATCGAATGATTAAAAAAGGAATGAAGAGATCAACTAATAATTCATTACCATTCAAAAATTGTAGTTAGAGAATTCAATCATTTCCTAATCAATCAGATTTGAAAATTAAATTAAGGATTGAATTCTTTCGATGCTCTGATGGCGATAAACAATAATGATTTTTAGGTGCGTTTTTTTTTTACACAAAAAATATAAAAATATTTCTTTTTTTTGTCATTAAGATGGGAATTCCGCAAAAATGATGCCAGTACATTTTTTTATTATAAAAATAACACAACTTGTTTATTTAAAATGATAAAAAAATGTATTGGAATAATAAAGCAAAACACAAAAATATGTACCTATATCAGGGTTTCTAGGGATATAATGGGTGATTTTTTAAAAGCTTTCAGATTTGATTTAAAAAAAAAGACATACAATTCAGAGAAATATATGAAATCTTCATTTGAGTCGATAGAATAGTCTATTTAATTTAATGTTTAAAGATGATTTCAGGTGAATGTTATCCGTGGCTGCGTCTCAAATGGTTCATACGCTGGGTCGAATTTCGGCATACTCTGTCCAACATATCGGCCAGTATTTCATAAATAAATTCTTCAATATTGGCTTCCAGTGCGTCCTATAGACATGAGCCTATAGACATGAGCCTTTACGTAGCCCCACCAAAAATAATCTAAAAGCGTTAAATCGCGCAATCTAGGCGGCCAATTTACCAGCGCTAAACGTGAAATATACTGTTCACCGAACTCGCCTCTGAATTGGGCCATTGTTTCGCGTGCTGTGTGGCATGTGGCACCGTCTTGTTGAAACCACATGTAAGCCAAGTCCAGTTCTTCGATTTTGGGCAAAAAAAGTAGCGCTTGCCATTCACAGTAACGTTTCTGCTTCCGTCGTCTTTGAAAAAGTATGGTCAAATGATGCCAACGGCCCATAATCTACACCAAACAGTGCATTTTTCGGGATGCTTTGGCAATTCTTGCAATGCTTCTGGCTGCACTTCACACCTAATTCGGCAATTCTGTTTGTTGACGTGTCAAAAATTAGCTTCGTCACTGAAGACAATTTTTCGATAGAAACACATTTATTACACAGCAGGAATTTTGATAATATAATTCAATGATTTGCAAGCGTTGTTCGTTTGTAAGTCGATTCATTGTTAAATTAGAGATCAAACTGAACATGTTTGACAGTAACATTTTACGCAAAAACAGCTGAGCTGCCAAAAACAGTGTTGTCAAAAAGCAAGTTGTTAAAAAATCATCGGATATATTTCCGACAATAATACGCATTCACATCTTAACATTACAGGGTGGGGCAAACACCTTCATCAGATTTTCTTACGCTATAACTTTTGTTTAAAGTGAAAAGTCATATCATTTTTAAATAATTATTTTTATTCGTACTTATAAATTTTTTTTTCAAATAATTGTGGAAAATTATGTTCAGCAAATGCCCGCCTTCGGTTTTGATAGAAATTTGGGCAATTTCGATTAGATTTTACATAACTGTGTACAGCATTTATGGCCTTATGTTATCAATTTCAATAAGCGGCGATTTTTTTGCATACACTAACGACTTCAAGTATCCCCAGAGAGACTTCTACCTTCTTCTTCAAATCGGAGATCTGGCTGCCCTAGCCAAATCACCGAAACACGGGATTATACGCGCTGGAAAGGCATCCACGTATTGTGGCGCGTGTAGTGTAACAAGTGGCCTCGTTCTGTTGGAACGATAGATTTTTAACTTTCGGTCAGTCGTTTACCATACAGCAACTTTAAGAGGGTGTAATGGTGCTTTATAAATCATTCGTGGATTTTCCCCAGATCCGAAAATTTTGCTTATTGACGTGGTCGCTGAGATAAAAATACGTTTATTTATTGACGATATATTTTGAAGGAAAATCATCCCGTTCTTCGTTTTCACAATTATGGAGCGTTCTTGAGGCGTTGGCGGATTTCTTTGTTATTCACTATAAATTTCGTACGTGTCTACTTCACAAATGTCAAAACATGAGTTACCATTTGAACAAGCGCAAAGAAAAAAAGTACTGATTATTTTTTAAATTCCTGGTTTTATTGGAAAGGTTGAACATGGTCATGGTCATTGAACATGGAATGGAACACAATATTATTCATACCTACCACGACTGGCTCGGCAGTATCTCATCCGATCAACCCAATTTTTCAGTACATTTTCGATGGTTTCGGCTTCAATGGCGACTTTGATTTCATGTTTAATTGTCTCTGTATTGTTTGCGTAACATGTATCCTTAATGGCTCCCCACAGAAAATAATCCAAAGGGCTCAAATCACAGCTCCGAGGCGGCCAATTGACATTACAATTTCGGCTGATTATTCGATTTTCAAAAACAGTGCATAAAATATCGATGGTTGCGTTGCCTGTGTGACATGTGGCCCCGTCTTGTTGAAACCAAATTTCGTTCATGTCATTCTCTTGAATTTTTGGAAACAAAAATTCGTTAAGCATGGCTGATTTTCGAAGAAAATTGGCAGAGTCGTGGTAGTCATATGAATGATATTGTGTTGCATTCTTAAATGACAAAGTTCAACTTTTCCAATTAAATCAGAAATTTTAAAAAATAATCAGTACATTTTTATAGCCAATTCAAATTTAAAATTTTAAATGGCCCACTCTATATATGTATATTCCGATTTTCTGTCGAAGTTATTTAATTTTTTCATTTAATAGAGGTAAAAAGCTGCTCGTAGTTTTTATTGTAAGCTGAAAATCGAATAGTAGCAAACTTGTTTAGTATGTTATCAATGATCCTCAATTTAAATTATATTTTTATTACTTTAAATAAACATATTTCTTTTGAAAAACATCATCAATTAACTACTGTTTCTTGTCTACGATTTAATCCCTCAATAATCATAAATATTTCTTTTCTACGCAATCGTTAAAGTAATCAAAGAGATTCTAGTAACTAAATACAAACGAAAATAATACACAGTTAAACAACACAACAAATTAACATATGGCTGGACTATGGTCGGGCCTTTTTTTTTATACTACAAACCCAGCAAAATGTTAGTGAAGGGTTCTCATTACCAATTTTTGCATAATTAGGCAGTAGAATTAGGGCCTGTTTAATAAAAATATACTTTGATATAAATAAAAACTCTTTAATTTTATTAGACGAAATCTTATCTTGACTGCTTCTAAAAATGGCTTCCACTACAATAATAATAAAAATAACTACACAGAGAAAACAGATTCATGCTCACAATCGAATTTGTTGCCAATTGTATGGATCGATCGTGGTAACGTAACCGAAAAGTTCGGTTTGGAACACAAAATATCAGGTGAAGGAAGATCAATTTGATGATCACAATATGATGTTCACAATAAAAAAAATTCGATAGGTACAAATTCGGTTGCAAACACGAATCTATTTTCTGGATGTAATTTTGACGTCGGGTTATAAGTTGTAAACAATTTTTGCTGGGACCTAAAGAGTCTTGTCTTCTGTCATTTATGGTATTTACACGGTGTGTTTTTGGAATCATTAACAATTTGAAATTGATTTTAGAGTTGAGTTGACTTGAGTATGAGAACGATACATTAGGGTGACATTTATGCTATTTGGCTGTTCTTACGATTTTAAGGATTGAACACTAGGGTTCTCAAAGAAAAAGTTGTGAGTTATTGACCGACAACCCCGTCTTCAAAAAAATCAAAATATCAGTTTTGTATTGTTTTGTAATAGACTTTGATATTTTAAACTAAATTTGTATGGAAAGGATTTTTAAAAATCTGAGTGGCATTATTTCTCCAATGGCTATAGGTGATCACCATGAACAATCTGATAAGGATTTCAACCTGTCTTACGACAAGTCCTAAACATCTGAGTAGGAAGTATTTAAAATCACTCGAATTATCACACAATTGAGCTTGGCAGCGGGGACTTAATGTGAACCCAGACAAAATTAAAATATGCCTTTTCACTCGGAAATCCCACTTTAGCAAGTGGATTAAACGTTTGGGTGTGTAGGATTTTTTTACTTTTGGGCACCTGCGCAAGCTAAAATAGAACAAAAAAAAAGACGAGTATCATTAGATATGATGAGCCTCGTTTTCTAGGCAAAACCTTTAGTGTTTCCGGAACGGTGAAGTATCTAGAAGTAGTTCTTTTATTATTTCGAGAGCAGGATCAATAAGGCCAACTAAGTATGGATCTCATGTAGAAGAGCAGTTGGCTCCAAATGCCGCTTTTGCTGTCCTTCGGCTTAATCCTACACTCAAATAATAAAAGTCTGTAATGGCAACTGAAAATTTTGCTACTTTGAGCCCAGCGGTATTTTTTGCTAATCTTAGCAACACATGTCTGTTGACGTGTAGTACAATGAAATTAGTAGCCGCTACTAAATTTTAGTAAACTTTTTGTAAAGCGGAATTTAAAACCGGTTTGCTAAAATCAGCAAAAAAAAAATGTACTAAATAATTGTGAATTATTTTTTTTTTAATCGAGCATCAAATTTATTTTTTTTTTATTTATTTTTTTCAAAAAATGTTTTATGCAAAATTTAAAACAAAATAAAGGCTTACAAATCTTAAAAATTGTTAAAACATAAACAAATTAACCATTTTGTTTTTATTTCGTAATTTCTGTGTTGAAAAATATTTTAGTCAATATTTTTTTACTTTTAAGGTGAAATTTTAATTGTTTTTAGAGCTGATTTTTAGAACTAAAAAAAAATTTTAATCTAAGTAATCTATGTAAAATTTTAAGGCAATTTAAGTTTATAGGTGGAAGATTTAATTAGAGATAATATTTTCTTCAATATCAACTTTTTTAAAATTAGTAAACTTGTTTGCCAATTTTAGCAAATCGGTTTTCAAACATTTGTTAAATGATTTCTGAAATTAGCAACAAAAATTTGTAAATATTCTGTTAAAATTATGTAATTTGTAAAATGTAAATAGCAAAAAAATTTGCTAAATAATAATTTTTTACTAAAAATCAGTACAAAAATAGTAAAGTGGGATTGAAAACCGTTTACAAATTTTTCTATTAATTTTTTTTTCTGAGTGTAAGAATTAACATAAATGCCAGATTCGTACATTTGTAGTGAATCAATAAATATTATTTTGTGTGAAGACCTTTAGCCTGAATTACCATCTCTAGTCTTTTGGGCTTTCCACCAAATTTCTGCAAAAACTTGGCTCAATTTTTTTGCCATTCCTCTAAAAGAATGCGTTTTAAATCAGTCTAATTTTATTACCTATATAGTTTTAATTTCTAATGGGTTTACATTTGCTAATGGATTTATCTCAGGGCTCTGTGAAGTAGTTTCCATTACATGGAAGCAGCTGTATAACAACCATGACTTTACATTGTACATTTTGTGCTTCGGATCGTTGTCTTGGTAAAAGTGATAGTTGTTGCTTAGAGCCAGACTTTCTTTGGTTATTAGCGAATTGGATCTCATTATATCCAAATATACTTTCTGCTTCATCATGCCTTCGATTCAAGACCAGCTGCGGAAAAAGATCTCCAAAGCATCACCGATCCACCACCATGTTTTACGGTAGGTATTACATGTTGAGAGAGAAGCTCCTCAATAGCTTTTCGCCATACATAAGGCTTCCCATCAGATCCGAACACATTCAACTTAGTTTTGTCAGTGAACAAGACGTCCTTCCCAAAAAAAAAAATCTTATTCCTATGATTTTTCCAATATATCGTTCTTTAGCTTCGGAAAATATTTAGTTATGAGCTTGTTAAGCCTTATTTGCAGTTTGCTTTAAAATTTGTATAGTGTTTTAAAATGTTTTGAATAGTGGAGGGATTTCTATCTAATATTTTGGCAATTTCTCTAATAGATTTTCCTTTCTCCGTGTGCATAATTGCAAGTTTTCTACATTCAACACTAGTTTGTCCTCTTTGCCTTCGCATTTTGGCTGATTTTAGTATTAAACTGATTATTGTGTGATCATCGATCATCCGATAATGTTTAAAATAATTTTGACATATTATTCAAAGTTTATTTATTAATAGGTTTTTTTTTCCTTTATGACTAAAACTACTCATTTATGATTCCAATTCTCCAATAAGTGACATAACTAATTTTTTCAACGTCAATTTAAATAAAAGGCTAAACTACTTACAAAATTTCTATTACAATGTTTTGGTATATCATTTTAAGATAAGCTGTTATTAAAGGATGAAAAAAATATACCTAATGTACGAGTTTGACTTTTACCTACTGTATGTGCATTATATTTGTTTTATTCATTTTAAAAAAGTCCAAAACCAAATATCCTATGTGTAGTTTTTTTTTTGTTAAATTTGTGTAACACTCCAAGAAGTCAAAAGGTTTTAGATTTTTTTTCAAGACGTAAAACCAAAAATATCGTGAATTGACAAAATAAAACAGTTTTTTTGCTCTTCGAACACTAGCTAAAGAATGTATAGGTGTGCTAGAACACCGACGATTTGTATTTAAGAAAACATTTTTCTCAGAATAGCAAGTTCTCAAACTAAAAGCTTTGACATGCTAATTAGCTTTGCTGCTTTAGAATTTCACTACTAGATGATGAGAGATTGACGCATTTTCAGTAGTATAAGTAAGAGATATCACTGTTATTATTAAGATGGCACATTTTAAATACCTAAATAAATTTTAAAACAAAAATTGTGTTTTATTTCTTTTAAAGCCTTTTTGGAAGGGAATATATCATCCCCATCCCCCTGGATCCACGGCTAGCTTAATAAAACCAATTGATAATTTTTTTAAATTTAAAACAAAACAAATCAAAACAATTCTGACGTTTTCGGCAATAATTTAAAACGAGTCAACAAATCACAAGATGAAAAATATTTTTTATCTGAATATATTGGAACTAATAGAATACAAAAATGTTCACGAATTTCTTGAATAAGTAATAATTTGGCTGTTTAAGATTTTGTTGCCTTAGGTAAGTTTAAAAAGAAGTATCGAAAGTGAAGATACATTTCACCACCGACTAATTTCCAAAAAATATAACATACTCTTGTGGTGCGCTCTAATGTCTCCTTAAGCTCACCGAAAATAGGAATATTGTCGCCAGACCGAACACCAAAAAAAAAAAAAAACTCATTCGTGCTGACAACCAAATTTGTTGCCAACCGAATGGTGCAGTTGCAGAAACAGAATTTTTCAGTCGTTATTACCGAATTGTTAGTGAGACAAATTATAGATGTGTTAATTGGTTTTATGTTGTCACAACTAAAAAATTCGGTTCCCAAAACCAAACTATTCGATTGGCTACAAAATCTGTTATCCGCATAAATCTGTATTCTCTGTGAACTGCCACAACTGTAGTGTTCTCAGCCCTCAGCATGAAATAGTCGGTGGGAATGTTTACCATCTCATAAAGTTCCCTTTTAACCTGTTTTAAAAGTCCCTTAGTATCGCTCCCATCAAAACACCCTCCCCCTCCTCATAAAATTTTACTGTCGCTGAACTACGGTGACGTAATTCAGCCATAAAAGCCTAAATAAGTTTTGGGTTCTCTAGAGTATTCTAATGGCCAATTCGTCAGCCATTCCGTTTCTTGCGATGTTACAATGCCCCGAAACCCATATATGAGAAGTTCTTCATTTCCTCTTTGCACCCGAGTATAGTGAATGATCTTACAGAGTTCGAAGATATTGCCTGGATAGCCGCTTCGCTATCCATTATAATTCTCATATTTCCGGTGATTTCTCTAACCTGGAAAACCAGTTAAATTCAATTTTGTTATGTTGTATCCCAGGAACTCGTCTAAGATCTTCTGGTGGTTGGTCCACAGATTCTTTCACCTGTACACTCAAAAAAAAAAGTTAGTAGAAAAATTTGTAAACGGTTTTCAATCTCACTTTACTATTTTTGTACTGATTTTTAGTAAAAAAATGGTTATTTAGCAAATCTTTCTGCTATTTACATTTTACAAATTACAGAATTTTTACAGAATATTTACAAATTTTTTCGCTAATTTCAGAAATCATTTTACAAATTTTTGAAAACCGATTTGCTAAAATTAGCAAAAAAAAAAAAATACTAATTTTAAAAAATGTTATTTCTAATAAAAACTTAGACCTACAAACTTAAATTGCCTTAAAATATTACATAGATTAAAAAAGTGATCGGAAGTGAATATACCGACTCATGTCTAAAGATAGGACATTTACTTAAAATAGCACTAAAAAGTTTTTTTAGTTTTAAAAATCAGCCCTAAAAACAATTAAAATTAAAATTTAAAAGTAAATATAAAAATTGACTAAAATATTTTTTA
This sequence comes from Eustalomyia histrio, assembly GCA_949748255.1. NCBI lineage: Eukaryota > Metazoa > Arthropoda > Insecta > Diptera > Anthomyiidae > Eustalomyia > Eustalomyia histrio. The sequence goes on from OX456527.1 coordinate 46,370,429, forward strand.
AAACAAAAATTACCAAATAAAAACAAAATGTTGAATTCGACTATGTTCTAAAAATTTTTAAGATTTTAATTTTGTATAAAATATTTTTTGAAAAAAGTAAATAAAATAAAAAAAAAATTTGATGCTCGATAAAAAAAAATAAATTTAAAATTTTGTACTAATATTCACAATATTTAGTAATTTTTTTTTGCTGATTTTAGCAAACCGGTTTTAAATTCCGCTTTACAAAAAGTTCACTTAAATTTATTAGCGGCTACTAATTTGGTTGTACTACACGTCAGCGGAAATGTGTTGCTAAGATTAGCAAAAAAAATTCCGCTGGGCTCAAAATTTCCCATAATAACAGCAAAATTTTCAGTTGCCATTACAGACTTTTTTCGGTGAGTGCATGATGCCATGATGCCAAATGGTTCGACTACAAAAAAATTTTTAGCCGACACCACGAAATTCTTAGCCGATTTACAGAAACTTTTAGCCGCAAGCAAGGGTTGTAGCGCAAGTACAGTGATTGTGATGTGAATGTATACATGTTTGAATTGGTACAACCCTTGCTGGGGGCTAAGCTTTTCTGTAAATCGACTAAGAATTTCGTGGTCTCGACTAAGAATTTGTTTGTAGTCGCACCATTTGGCATCATGGCATCATGGGTGGCTAAAAATTTGGAAGATTGTTCATCCTGGTTTATAGGGTCCTTGGTTAAACTATGGAATTATTTCTATTTCTCCATCAACAAAATAGTAGTTGTAGTTATTGTCTGAAACTAGACAAGCGTTTGACAAAAATTAAACCAAGGTTACTACAATGAAATTAAATTAAAACCAACAAATTTTAAGGTTTTTTTTTGTTTTGTTTCATGGTGTAAAATGACGTCTGTCTACTAGTTTATTTGTCCGTCTATTTCGTAGTATTTGAAAATATGTAAATTTCAGTTATTAATTATTTATAAATTGGTTTTTTTTTGTTGTTGTTGTTGTATTTGCCATATTTTTATTTTGTATTATTGTCTGCCCGTTGTTTGTTATTGTAAAATTATTTATACTTAAAATTATAGATTTTGACATATATGCGAAGTTTATGATAAGATTTTGACTGACTTTAAGCATTTGATTGTCATTTATATATATTTCTTTTTTTTTCATTAAAATAAAATCCAATCAAATCATAGATTTAAAATATAAAACAAAAAAATTTCACAATGTTAAACCTCAATAAAAAATAAATAATAGTAGCAGTAGAGCTTTATAATAGACTGAGAAAAAAAAAATATTAAAGAAAAAGAAATCATAAATTTTGTGTTAAATTACATGTAACACGTGGCCACAATGTGTTTGGTTGATTAGATAAATAAATGTAGGCATAAATTAGAGATTCATTTGCATAATATAATATTGTCTAAAATGAATTATATATTTTTTATATATTTAAAAAATTATGTTAATTTTAATACATATTGGTATGCAATTTGGTTTGGGGGGATTTCCCGGAATTTTTTATTTACTAGGAAAAACGGGAATGTAAAATAAATTATAAATATATTTTATTTGATATATTTACAAAAAAAAAAACTGTAAAAATAAGCAAATAATTGTTCTACCAATTATTATTTAATTCCACTGGGCACTACGATTTTCAAATAAAAAACTTATTTTGAAGATTTGTAAGTACAAACAAAATATATATACAGTGTAGGAAAAAATGATAGGGACAACATTTCTTTTTCAGTTTTCCTTAAATTTTTATTTACATACTTATAAATAAAATTAAGTTTATACATAAACGTAAGGTACTTTAAGAGGTCTAACAAAAAAGAAAATTAATTATATTCCATAACGTAACAACAAAAAAGTTTAATTCCAAAAAAACAGCCTGGAAAAAATAATAGGGACGATTTAGTCTTTTTATCATTGGTAGATGCTTTCTTCATATTTAATACCTCCTCGCATCTGCGTTGCATAGATCCCACAAGATTAGCACAGGTTTCCGAAGGTATGGAATACCACGCTTCCTGGACTTTTTGCCAATTTTTTTTCAGGACTCCCCAAAAATGTTCAATGGGATTTAGGTCCGGAGTCTGGGATGACCAGTGTAGGACACTCACATTTTTTTCCTGAAACCACGACTTAACGAGTCTAGAGGTATGTTTCGCGTCGTTATCCTGCATAAACTCCCAGATAAGCGACATTTCCTCTTCAGCAAATGGTAGCATTTGATTCTAAAGAATTTCTACGTAATCTGCGGCGCACATTTTGTCTTTATCCAAATTATTGGACCGACGCCAGATGACGAAAAACAACCCCAAATCATAATGGAACCTCCCCCATGTTTGACGTTTTTTTTTTTTGTGTACTTAAAGTCAAACGCTTTGTTTTTTGGTCTTCGTACAAACATTTTACCGTCAGAACCAAACAGATTAATATTGGTTTCATCCGACCACAGGACTTTTTTCCAATTTTCGCGACGGAGGTGTTGACTGGCGAAAAATAACCTTTTTTTATGTTTTGTTTACTCAGTAACGGTACTTTTCTTGGACTTCGAGCCATCAATCCAGCTTCTATTAGCCTGTTTCTTATTGTGCGACTAGTTACTGGTACACATACATACATCATTTTTTATTTCATTTGATGATTTAAAAGGGTATTTTTTTGAAGTTCTTACAATGAGTTGGTCCAAACGCCCTGACGTTTTTCGCTTTTTTCCTCGAGTTTCTTGTATTTTTTGCGTGAATTGCATTAAAAACTTTATTTTTTGAACACTTTAATATTTTTGCAATCTGCCGAATAGATTTTTCATCTTTTTTTAAGTTAAGAATAAAATCTATCTCAGCTTGAGTACTGTGAACACCGCGACCCATTTTTAAACACTAATCTAAACAATTTTGTTTCCAGAGTAAAATCAAATTATAAGAATTTATTTTTTACCGTTATATTTGATCATTTTTGAGTTTAATACAAAACTTGAAGGTCATTTAAATTATTAAAAAAAAATTAGGACTTAGTTCCTATTATTATTTCCAGCCTTTTTATTACTTTCCAATACTCTTTAATAGATCTGGTTTATTTTAAGAGGACAAGCATCAAAAAACAAAACACACATTAAAAGACCGTTAGATTCTCTACCATTTTACAGTATGCACTAATCATATAAATCGTTTATATTAAGTTTAAGGTTGGTGTCTCTATTAATTTTTCCAACACTGTATATATAATGGCAACAACAAAAAAAGTATATAATGGCAACTGAAAATTTTGCTGTTATTACGCGAAATTTTACTAATTTCAGCCCAGCGATATTTTTTGCTAATCTTAGCAACACATGTCTGCTGACTTGTAGTACAATAAAATTTGTAGAAAAAATTAGCTGCCGCTACTTAATTTTAGTAAACTTTTTGTAAAATCCGTTTGCTAAAATCAGCAAAAAAAATTTACTAAATATTATTAATATTAGTGCAAAATTTATTTTTTTTTTATTCAGCTTAAAAATTTTTTTATTTTATTTATTTTTTTTCAAAAAATATTTTAGAAAAATAAAAAAAAAGAAAATCAAAGGCTTAAAAATTGTAAAAACGTAAACGAATTTATCATTTTGTTTTAATTTGGTATTTTTGATTTGAAAAATATTTTTGTCAAGTTTTTTTTACTTTAAATGTCAAATTTTAATTGTTTTCGGTACCTTCACTACCGATCCCTTTTTTTAGCAATTTAAGTTTATGGGCGTAAGTTTTAATTAGAAATAACAATTTCTTCAATATCCACTTTTTTCAAAATAAGTATTTTTTTTGCTTATTTTAGCAAATCGGTTTTCAAAAATTTGTAAAATGATTTCTGAAATTAAATTTGTAAGTATTCTGTAAAAATTCTGTTATTTGTAAAATGTAAGTTACAAAAGGATTTGCTAAATAATATTTTTTTTTACTAACAATCAATACAAAAATAGTAAAGTGGGATTGAAAACCGTTTACAATTTATTCTATTAACTTCTTTTCTGAGTGTCACTACTTGAAAAGCTACTAGATTTTCGAGTACTAAAGATGAGAACACTTGAAATTATTTGTTTACGAATAAAAAAGCAATTAATAAATTTCAACAAAATTAGGCCAAATTAAGAAAAAATGAAGACACGTTTAACTATTAAAAAATGTTACAAAAAATATTTTCTCGATAGCGAGAAAAAAAAAGAATTTTGAATTTTAAAAAGCAAGAATTATTAACCCTCTAATGCTCTTTTGCCTGATATATGTTTGTACATACAAAATTTACAAACATAATTTTGTAAATTTTTTCGGGATAGTTTTTGTTATATCTGAGCTGATCAGCAAGTCAGTAGGTACAGTAAAATGTCACTAATCCACCAGGAATACGTCCTTATCTCGTAAAAGTTTTATTGTTTTTATCGTGTGTATTTAACGCTTTATAAATAATGTTTAAAAATTACATTACACTAACATTTTTAAGATTTTATAAGATCTGATGATCAGTGTATTTTATAAAAAAAAAAAATCTCTATTATAATTTTGTGGGCCAGATGTTAATCTATTATAATTTACATCTGCTTAGTTCTCAAAACAAATTTGTTGGCATTTAAACGATATTTACAAAAAAAATCAAATATTCGCCAACACTTTTCACGAAAAACACTCAACTGCCAGACAATTAACATTGAACAAACAACGAATTTATGTTATTTATGCTTTTTTTTTTTTTTTTTTTTTTTGAGTAAAAATCTAAATCTTTATAAATTTATTTCCCACATGTGGGGTCAATGGAGCAACAGAGCAAATGATTGACATTCGTTTACACTTTACAATAGCAACAATTATAAAAATATACAGACATCTGACAGACAAATGTTGGATAGAGATTCGAAATAACTAGTAGGGTATTTAATCGGTTAATTGTTATTCGATTAATTGAACAATTTTGTTAATTTAAAATGTACAAATTTCGAATAAATAATAATTCGAATAATTTTTAGTACGATTAATGAAAATTTGCTAAAAAAAAAATATACGAAATTGTTAAAAATAAATATTTAACTTATGTTGTTTTTAGATTAGTTACCCCATCTGAATGTATTATTCTCATGGTTGGTAAGCACTACATTTTTATTATACCCAGCAAAAATAAATGAAAGTGATTCTTAAGGAATTAATTTTTCATTGATTCTAAAGTATCGTTTAGTTCTGATTTTTCTCTTCTAAGGAAGTTCTTTTTCACAACTTATAAAATTGTGATTTTTAATGAAATTAAACACTTTTCAAATCTATAAAAAATTTATTGTAGTAAAAGTTGCAAGCATTTCGAATAGAGATAAATAAGGCCTGATTGCTGAATTTCCCGCTAAAATTTATAGGAAACAACAACAAATGTGTCAGTTAAATTCCCAGGTAGAAGCTAACGGGAGATTGTGAAACTGAGGCTAAGGCTCGATTACTCATGTCCTGTAGAAATCTAAATTACAAATTCAAAATTTATTTGGGAAGAACAAAAGATTTAATTTTTCACTAAACCATAAGAAGGGCTTTAGATGCAATGAAAAAAGATCATAAAAGAAAACTTCCACCCTATGGCACCTCTACGTAAAAATCCTTGGTTCCGATCCAAATTTTCACAACACCGGAATCAAAATCACTGCTTCTTTTTCTCTTCTTTTGCTACTTTTTTTTGCTGGGTAACGGTAGTTGTCTACCACGCTTTATTAATAAATTTTAAAACTACGATTCCAATAGTGACACATGTCTTCTAATATCACGGGCTTTATTTCATAATACTGCCTATTTCATTGAGTTATATCTGCAAAATACCGTTATAAATTGGTGTTTCGGTAGTTTAGCGTTATTTTAAAGGTATTTTAAGATATTTCAAATTTAAGCCGGTAAAATAGCGCAATAAACCCGATTACACAAAAAGACAAACGCCTTCAATGGAATCGCCTTTTTAAAATTTTCATATCGGTCTTAAAGTGGCTGTGGTAACCAACTATCGTTATTGTGAAAAGGTATTGATTGCCAACTATGATTATTCTAGACCTAAACGTAAAACGTAGACGGAAGGTGTGCGGTGTGGTTCAGTCTAATTTGAATATATCATAGAGAGGCCTGAAAAACTAGGAATGCGTACAAAACACGATCTAAATATATTTTTTTTTATACTTCTCATGTAAAAATCGAAATATATATGAACTTAGGTGATCTCGTATATAATCATAAATGGCATGGTTCAATATATGACCATACATGATGTCATATACGACTATATATCTTCGGATCCGAAACTTAAGGGTATATGGCCGTATGTGATCATATATGTAATCATATATGAGTATATATGATCCTATATAACCATATATGGCTATATCCCTAAAATTTCTGATCCAAAGATATTTGGTCATATATTTAACCATGCATTTAAGTATATAACCATGTATACTTATGTATGATCATATACGAGACCATGTATGATCATGTATGTTCATATATATTTCGATTTTTACATGGAGCAAATGAATTTTTAGAACTTTTTAACTTCCAAGCAAAACCACACATTACCAAATAATGGGTAAAGTAATGTATAGCCATAGGGGACGATGGATTACTTTACACCTTACTTCATTGAAGAATTTTACAGGCGATGAGCCTCAAAGTAATGTATATACCCATTACTTTAGAGGCGAAAATGTAAGGGGTTACTTATATGGTTACGAGAATGGAAAAAGTAGTGTGTCTAAAAATAGATTTTTAAAAAAGAGGAATATTTATAAAAAAAATTAATACAATTTTTTTATTTAAAATATTTGTTATTAAAAATAATGTGATCAAGATGGGAATCAAACCAGGGAACTCTGATTGCCAGCCAAGAACTCTACCCACTGAGATATCGACGCATACATATAGTATTTGATTGCTTTAAACTTAAATGAATTGTTGCGCTTCGTTTTTTCGCTAGTGTCGTCAAAACAAACATACATTACCCTTTTGCTTACAAAAAAACACAAAGTAATGTATCTAAAAATAGATTTTTAAAAATATTTCAATTATTACTTTACATTTATAAATCATATATTACGTAATCAATAATCAGTAACTAATTACTTTATGCTTGCAAAAAATGAAACAGGTAACAAGCTATCATTACAAGGTAACGCTTGATAATATTGCACCCATTACCAAAGTTTTGCTGGGATATTAAAACAACATAAAAATTGTACATTATTGTACATAATTTTTTTCAATAATTCGAATAATTTTTAAATTCTATTTTATTAAACGGTTAAGAAAAAAGATTTGAGTAACAATTTGAACGATGAAACGATTTAAATGATTATTTGAATACCTTAGTAATTACTCAAAAATTAAAAAAAAAAATTGAAAAAACGCCAACAAAAAGGAAGACATGCACTTTTACAAAGAATTTTAAATAAAACGATTTGTTTTTTTGTTCATAGCACCACCTGAGATGCATTTTAATTTTTGTTTTCACAAAAAAAAATGAATACAAATCAAATGATGTTTCAAAATTATTCAAATGTATTAAAAAAAAAAAAGCAAAAAATTCTTTTTTTTCGAAACTGCAAAATGTACGATCAATGTGAATAAACTTGTGAATTGATATGTTAAATACCTAAGGAGTGAATGAATTCAACATGTTTTTGATATCAATACGTGCTTGTAAATTTTGATTAAATTATAATAAAAAAAAATCAAAACAAATTTTTAATAAAAATTCTTGAAATTGTAATTTAAAAAAATAAAATTGAAAAAGCATATCATATAAATAAGCATGATTAATGCAATTTTATAATTTAAGCCAGACAGCCAGCCAGACATTACCAAATAAAGTATTAGTCATTTATTTTAGGCATGACTTGACATGTTGTTAAATGAAGATCATGTTATGAATATGATTAAGAGATTGAGAATTTTTTCAATTAAATTTATTTTTTTTTTTTTTTGTATTTAAGCATGTTATTGACATATAAAATTTAATCATAAAAGTACTCAGCTACAAAAAAGATTAATATTTAAAATCAAAAATGTAATTTAGCTTAAAAAAAACTTAAAATTTGTTTAGGCTAAAGATCAGTCAGTAGAAATAGGCAAATTTTTTTAAACTAAAAAAAAAATTGAAATTAGCTTTTTGAATATATTTTTCTATTATTTTTATACTTATGTTTATATTTTTTATAAATCTAAAACTAATACTTTTTGGTTATTTTTTTAAAAAATTTCTTGATACATTATTGTCTGAGTGTTTTGCTTAAAATATCATAAATTTATTACCATTTTCCTATGGTATTTTTGTTTTTTTTTTTGCATTTTTATTAACAATCATGTTTTGATTTCGTAGCTTAATGTCTTTATAGATATTAGTATTCTATGGGTTTAATGTCTTTAGGCCATAAAACAATCAATTGGTAGTTTAATTGGACAAACATGCGGTGACACCCCCATACGTGTATGACACAATATAATTTAATTAAAATTCTAAATTATTGAGATCAATCAAAATAAGTGCAAAACTAATACAAAAGAGTTATAGTTGCACTCAGAAAAAAAGTTAGTTCAATCCCACTTTACTATTTTTGTACTGATTTTTTGTTAAAAAATTATTATTTAGCAAATCTTTTTGCTATTTACATTTTTTAAATTACAGAATTTTTACACAATATTTACAAATTTTTGTTGCTAATTCCAGAAATCATTTAAAAATTTTTGAAAACCGATTTGGCAAAATTAGCAAACAAATTTACTTATTTTGAAAAAGTGGATATTGAAGGAAATACTATTTTTAAGTAAAACTTACACCTATAAACTTAAATTGCCTTAAAATGTTACATAGATTTAAAAAGAGATCGAAAGTGAATATACCGACTCATGTCTAAAAATAGGACATCCATTTAAAATAACACTAAAAAGTTTTTTGAATTCTAAAAATAATCCCTAAAAACAATTAAAATTTGACCTTAAAAACAAAATAAAATTGACTAAAATATTTTTCAAAACAGGAATTACCAAATTAAATCAAAATTATAAATTCGATTTTGATGTTACAATTTTTAAGCTTTTGATTTTTTTTTTTTTAATTTTGTCTAAAGTGTTATTTGAAAAAAAAAATAAAATAAAATAAAAAAATGTTGATGCTCAATACAAAAAATAAATTTGAAATTTTGTACTATATTAATAATACTAAGTAAATTTTTTTGCTGATTTTAGCAAACAGATTTTAACTTCCACTTTACAAAAAGTTTACTAAAATTTAGTAGCGGCAGCTTATGTGTTGCTAAGATTAGCAAAAAATACCGCTGGGCTCAAATTAGCAAAATTTTAAGTTGCCATTAAAGACTTTTTTTGGTGAGTGTATATAGGAAGGCGCCAGATTGATTGGTAAAGCTAGATTTACTTATACAGGGTGGGACAAAAACAATCATCTAATTTTCTTTCGCTATAACTTTTGTTTAAATGGAAAACTTATTTGGTTTTAAACTGATTTTTTTTGTTTTCAATTAATTGTGAAAAATTTTGTCCGACAATTAGCCGTCGTTTGCGTTGATACAAATTTGGGATCTTCTGATTACATTGTGCACAACAGTCGTGTCACGTTATCAATTTCGACTCGAATTTTTGTTATTTAACTCCTCCATATCCACAGAGAAAAAAATATGGGACTGTTGAATCGAGATATCTGTCGAAATAATATGCGCTTGGAAATCATCTTCAAAATACACATTGTGTCGCGTGCAGTATAAGAAGTTCAGCCGTCCAGCTGCAACCACATGCGCTCCAAATCCAGATCGTATATAGCGGTCGCAGTTCAGCGTTATACCGTTACAATCGGTTCCTTCGAAAAAAATAATGTCAGAGACTCGAATAACCAAATAACCAATATTCGTCATTTTTCGAATAATCCCCTAACCGTTTAACTGATAGGGTCAAATAAACGGACACTCAGAATATCATTTCTTTATTTATTTTTTTATTTTTTATTTATTTATTTATTTAGTTATTTATTTATTTATTTATTTATTTATATATTTATTTATTTATTTTTTTATTTATTTATTTATTTATTTATTTAATTATTTATTATTTATTTATTTATTTATTTATTTATTTATTTATTTATTTATTTATTTATTTATCTATTTATTATTTATTTTTTATTTATTTATTTATTTATTTATTTATTTATTTATTTATTTATTTATTTGTGTATTTATTTATTTATTTATTTATTTATTTATTAATTAATTAATTAATTAATTTATTTATTTATTATTTATTTTTTTATTTATTTAGTTATTTATTTATTTATTTATTTATTTATTTATTTATTTATTTATTTATTTATTTATATATTTATTTATTTATTTATTTATTTATTTATTTATTTATATATTTATTTATTTATTTATTTATTTATTTATTTATTTATTTATTTATTTATTTATTTATTTATTTATTTATTTATTTATTTATTTATCTATGTATTATTTATTTTTTATTTATTTATTTATTTATTTATTTATTTATTTATTTATTTATTTATTTATTTATTTATTTATTTATTCATTTATTTATTTATTTTTATTGCGATCAAAGATATGCTCCCATCGGAAAAAATGTTTGATAAAAATTCTAATAAAATTAAAAAAAAAAACATGTTCATTGTAACTGTATTATTATATTGAGACTTCTGGAATTTTGTTCTTAAATTTTAGAATAATTTTTTGTTAAAATTTTCGTACAATATTTTGTGGAAAATTTAATTTCCTTAAATTTGTTCAATTACGAGAATAGCCTAAGCCATAGAAATTTGCATTTGATTTCGTTAAAAATTTATGAAAAATATATGCCTTCGGATCCGAAATTTTGAGTGTTTCTCACCGTAAATGGTCATATATGAACATATATAAGCGTATATGCCTCATATATGAGCATATATGATAATATATGACCATATATGATATATACCCTCAAATTTTGGATCCTAAGATATATTATATATTGTATGATCGTGTGTATTGAAATATACATGGACCTATGTGATAATATATGTCCATGTATGCTCACATACAGGCCAATATATGATCATGTATGTGCATATATATTTCGATTTTTACATGGGTTAACAATCCCAAATCTATCACCTTGATTATCATGTGTCCCACAACCGAAGTTATAAACAAACCCCAATTTGGTACCACGTTTCCCCCTCTGCCATTACAACTCAAATAGAAACATTCGACTCAAACAGAAACTGATTCGGTGATCAACACGAATTTGTTTATATGTATGTATTATAAATATATTATATTTTTTTTTTTTACATTAAATACGAAGCTTATTTTCCCTTAACTAATATTTAAATCTAAAGTGGTTTTTAAAGTTAAAATTTTATTATTCTTGTCACACATTTTGTTAATTTTGTGACTGTGATTTTTTAATTTTTTTCTTCTTTTGTTTTGTTGTTGTTGTTGGTGCTGTTGCTATTAAACAAAATAATGTTTGTTAACAGCAAAATAAAAATATGTAGCGACAACAAAACAAGTATTTATTGCTATTTAACACCTCAATAAATACATGCTATAACTAAATCAATAAATTATTTAAAAACCATAAAAATCATGATTTATACTACTCTGTTTATATTAAATTACTCGGTTCTATTCTGCCGGTGGTTGGAAATATTTATATAATAGAAATCAATAATATAAATTTTATGTTATTGATGTTTAAAAGTGACATAGAAATACCACAAATAAAAAAAAATCTAATAAAATCATTCAAATAAAACATACAGTTCCTTGTTTCTTTTTTTGGATTATATGTTTTGTTTTACTAAAATACAAAAAAACAAATGTGTCATAAAAAATCACAGTAGTATGTCAAAAGTGTTAATGTTGGCTGGCTAAAGCAATTAAAATAATAAAAAAACTAAATTAGTAATAAAATGTATTCAAGCAAAAAAATAAATAAAAACATGCATATTTTTATTATTATTATTTATTTTCAGGTTTTTTGTTAAAAAAATAATAAAATCAAAATCATTAGTTATGCGTTGAAAAAAAAAATTCCGTATTTCAAAATAATACCAATTTTAATATTGAAAATTACTTCATTAGTTACAAACCACAATAAAATGAAATATTGAGAAGAGAGAGAGAGGGAGATAGAGAGAGAGAAAAAAACTGGAAACCTGGGTATGGTTTTTTTTCTTGTTTTATTAAAATATTGGCGCCAGTCAAAAATCATTAAAATATTGTATTAATTTTAGTTTTTATGAAAACAACCAATAACATAAGAAAGTCATAAATATTGAATTATGAGTTTTTAATAAAGAACAACACCTTGTTTTTTTTTTTGTTGTTGTTGTTCTTAGAATAGCAATTAAAAATTAACAAATTGTTCTAAATTATATTATTTATGATTGTGAGTTTTAAGTCTTTGTAAAATTTGTGGGTAAAATATAACAATTTAGTAGAAAGTTTCTGCTAATTTGGAATTTATTAAGTATTCAATCGACTTTTCATGTTAATCGATTAATCCGGTTAATCGAATAAAATTTTAAAATAAATTAAATAATCTAAAAATGATATACAATTTTTTGTTGCTTTTAATAATTTTGTTTAAAAAAGTTAACAAAAATAAGTTCAGTAACGCTTTAAAAATTCACATGCAAAAAAAGTTAATTTAATTTGGTTTTTCTGTCCAGAGCGATCAAATATTAAAATTTTATCGAAATTAAAATGAATCACACTGTTTTACATTTTTTAAAGTTAAGCCTGGATTGGTTAGATGTACATTTATGTCTATAATATATTCAGATCGGGTAACTTATCTAAAAATAACATGAGCTAAACGTTATTCTCAGATATTCTATAGAGATTTCAAGAGTTTTTTGCTGCGTATTGTGGATGGTGATGAAAAGTGGATCCATTACGATCGGTTTGTCGTTACAGGCATTAACATCCTTCGCAAAGCCGACTGCTCTGTATTTGGTGGAACCAGGGCGGCGAGATCTACTATGAGCTGTTACAACCGAATAAAATGGTCGAAATACAAAGAAAGGCACGACAAAGTGATTTTGCAGCAAGAAAACGCTCGGCCACATTTTGAAAGACCAGTCAAGACCTACATCTTTCTTTCTGACTACTACTTGTCCCGGCCGATGACACATGGCCTGTCTCAGCAGAAGTTCACTTCATATGAACAATGTAAAAGATGAAAAAAAGTTGTGGCCAGCGATGGACAATACTACGTAAAATATATTTTTACGGATTTATTGCGTAAATATAATAAATCCGTAAATTTCATTAAAAAAAGACTCATTATAAATTTAACCCTTTAACCACTAAGACCGTCTACAAAAGGTCATCACTAAAGTCCAATTATATCCAAAGCAATATTTTTGGTGCAATAATCGCCAACGACATTTTTGTCTGTTTGAATTTACCTTTCGAACAGTGCTGGTTTGAACACGCTCAGTTGAATAGTTTGATAGATACACCCATTTCCGTCAAGATTTTTGTCAAAACAGACACGAAAATTATTTATGATTTTGGTGAAAAATTAAAACTTAAAAAAACATACTTTGCAACAGCTCAATCGACTTGAAATTTTTTTTGGAAAGTAGCTTGAAGCTGTATTTTGATAATTTGTTGCGTGTTTGATTTGTGAAACAAATATTTTTGTTTGTGTCGAGCTTTTTGTCTTCAGGTTGTCTTTGATTTTTTTCCACCTGGCGCTTTCAGGTTAAATTTTTTTGACAAATGGACTTCACATTCGTGCTTTTTAGTCCAAAATAATACTAGAACCAACATTTCATTACAATATACCTCGTATTTCGACTCCAGTGGTTAAAGGGTTAAGGTCCCATTTAAATTCTGGATCTCATTTATGTTATGATTGACACCCTATAATTCGCAATATGTAGGATGTACAAGTTAATAATGTCGATTTTTTTTCTTGAAAAATGCATTTATTATAATAACAAAATTAATTTATACATTATTCAAAGTAGTGTCCATTGTTAGCTACTTTTTCTTTCCATCTTTCTGATAGCAAAATGCGCGACAAAAGAACTACTTCGGTTTTGAGGTAAAGAATGAATCAAGCCAATTTCTGATAGCCTGTTCTGAAGTGAACCGTATTTCAGTAAGAGCGTTCTGCAAGGTCTGGGCTATAAGGCGGGTGAGCCAAAACTTCCCATCCACTGTTTTCAAAATAGTTTTTGACTGGTATTGCAAAATGTGGCCGAGCGTTGTCATGATGGAAGATTATGGCCTCGTGTCTCCTGCGATCGAGTGACCCGATTTCAACAGCTCATAATACAAAACATCCTTCTGATCCCACCAAATACATATAATTACCTTGGCGCCATGGATATTCGGCGTTGATTTGGCTGGTTGGCCGGGCTTTACATATGACTTTTTGCGCTTGGCGTTTTCGTAATGTATCAATTTTTTATCACCAGTAACAAAACGATGCAAAAATTACTTCTTTTTGTAGCGTTCAAGCAGCATTTCCGACCGGCAAAGTAGCCTTTCAACGTCTGTCGGCTTCAATTCATATGGGACCCAATTTCCTTGGTTTTGAATGAATCCCAATGCTTTTAAACGTAGGGAAGTGACTTGTTGTGTGACACCCAATGATAATGCAAGTTTTTCTTGCGTTTGACAACAATCTTGGTCGAGTAATGCTTCCAATTCCTCATCTTCACACTTTCGGCTGACATGCCTCTCCTTGTCTGCTGTGTCCAAATCATCACTTTTGAATCGCGCAAACCATCGTTCACAAGTTTTTTGAGTTGACCTTAAGCTCCTACCAACAATCGATAACATTTAGCAGCTTTTTTCTTCAAATGAAAGAAGGTTATCAGACTTTCCCACAAAAAATCTCTTTTAGGCACAAAATTCGACATTATTATTGCGATTGAAAAAAAATGTGTGTTTACACTTTGGCGTCTATCGAATACTGAGTTATAATGACAGATGTTTACCCTCCAAAATACCATATTTGTTATTATTGGCACAAACCATATGTGATAGTTATGCCATCTGTTGTCCAAATCAACATTATTAACTTATATACCGCATATAAATCCTTTGTAGCGGCTATATTGTCGGGGAATTAGCGGCGCGAGTAGATCGATATCTGAAACGGAAATAGAGACAATATTCTCCATCAGACCGATAGATGTTCAGGTTAAGTATAAGGCTGCAATTGCGACTTATCGAGTGGTCTTTTGTAGACCTGCGTATCCAGCATCATAGAGTCATAAAAATTCTCCAGCTGGATATATCATCACAATTTGAATATAGATTGGCAGACTGCGTTTTTTCTTATTCCCGGTAGGGTGCTGATGGCTCCAAACCGGACAGGAGATCTTGTTTTTTTTTTTTTTTTTTTTTCAGGAGGACTCTGGAAATATTAATGTGCTTCTGGCTAGCGGATCACAGCGCCGTTTTTTGGCTGGAGATTTTTGGCTATTATGGAGTACATTCGGTTTTTAACTGTGACTGATTATCTCTGAGAGTCAGGCTGCGATAAGGGCTCTATCAGAGGAATCTGTGAAGTCGAAGACAGTTTAGAACTGCAAGAGGGCGATAAACTCTTATTCTGGCAGGTGACGTCTGAGATTGATATAAGTACCCGGGCACTGTCAAGTGAATGGAATTCAGAAGGCTTACGAGACGATCAGGTGTGGGTGGATCCAACTTGGTCTCCGTTAGCCTTCAAAATACGAAACCTTTTCCGATAACGAAAATGGAGCTAGGATAATGGGCCAATAGAATAATGTTAGTGCAATCAAAAAGGTTCTGTAAAGGGCCCCAGATGTGGACAGAACAAGGGAAACTGACCAACTTGATGAGAATTCTCACAGGCAATTCTATACTATGAAATATGAAAACTGAACCGGATCCGTAATTCATATCACGAGATAGGTAAAAAGGGGACCTGTTCCTAAGGTACCTACCACGTGACCGCTTTAAAGTCATGAGATGTTCTCTTAGACCAGTCCTGTGACATGTCACAGAGGGCAATTGACCCCCTCCTAGGACAAGCCTATGTTAAAGTGACCGGTCCCTATCACAATGAACCGGTCACGTGAAATGCACAAATAAAAGAAATACTAAAAATTTGTTTGATAAATATTGTTGAAAAACAGAAAATTTGGAAATATTTGATTTAAAATTAGCAAAATGATAAAGGCTGAATTTTAGTGGTTGGTAATTTCTAGATCACACTTTGTGGGAGCATAGTTTTAGTATTTAGTGAAAATTTTGGTATGATGTAGATTTCGAGTGTAATTAAGTTTTTTTTGTAAATTTAAATGCTTTTTATGTTTTGAAACTCTACACAACATTGCAAAGTCTTTGTAAAATTATAGCTATCATACATTTTTTTACTAACTTATTTTTTTTGGGGTGAAGTAAACTATTTAAACACTTCCTTTTTGTAAATATTGTATATATTTTTTTATAACAATTTTCTAATAATTATTCTCACATTTCCTTATGACCACCCACTATATGAAAAACAAAAAAAAAACTATATAAATTTAGTTTTCTGAATTATTCATGTCGGTATCTTTTGGTCAATTAAAAATGTCACACACAAGCTCATTTGTTATGATTTGATTATAGGTTTATGGAAACTTTTAAGAAAATATTTAATAATAAAAAAATATTCATATTTAATAACTAAAATTGTATGCACGTAAGTAAGTGTTAAACCAAAAACAGATTGTCGCCACCAAGACGGAACATGATATTGTACATGTTAAATACTAGTTAGATTTTTATTTTCAAATTAAAATACAATATATAAAAAAAAAATATCTTAGAATGCAATAAAACATATGTATTCTCGTACTTGTATGTAGTCTATTAAAATTAACATAACCCAGGTGACAAATTTTGGAATACAAGAGAAAAAAAAAACGAAGACGTGCTGACAATCGAATTTGTAGTCCAATGAATTGTTTGTTAACCAATTTAACAGTAATTTAGATGTACTCATTTTTAACTAAAAAAAAACCTAATTTTAACATATTTTAGTTAAGGCCGCATATTAGAAAAAATTTCTATTAAACTATAGACGTAGATTAAAAAATTGTCACTATTTTTAATTCATTCAAATAAATATAGCTGAGGAACTTTACACTAAAAAAACAAAGAAAAAATGAACTACAATTTAAAAAAATTAACTCATTTAAAGGAAAAATTGAAATAAAACGGCGCCAAAGTCACTTTTTACCACTATTTAATAAAATTTTCCTTGAAATTAAGAAACAAATTTTACTTGAAATTTGGTCAAAATTTCTAAATTATAGAAAAATTTTACTACTGAGAAGTAAATTTTTATTAGAAAACAGTCAAATTTCCTCCTAATTATTTCATACATCATCTAAAATTGTACTGTTAGTTAGTATATGTTTCCTTGGTTTTAAGAAAAATTTTATTTTATTTAGGTTCATTAGATAATTTTTTTTTTTTACTAAAAACTAGGACTTAACTCCCTAAAAATAAGAATATATTTTCTAACATCAAGTTTAAAAGCACTTCTTTTAAGTGAAAATTATTCCTATCCTGCTTCTATGGTAAAGGTAATATATTTTACCATATATTTTAAAGTACTTTATACTCATAGAGTAGGTATTTTCCCACTTTCGGGGGACTTCCGCTTTTTCTTTCCGCTGAGGACACTGCTCTTAACAAGATTTTTGCTATACATTTTTGTCTTTAAATAAAATTGAATTATATTGAATTCATGTATTTAAATTATAAATTTAATTTCATTAGCAAAAAGGGTAAACAAATTAAAAAAATGTACTGCAGGATATTCTGAAACGTAATAAATTGTTAAAAAGTCAGATCCTTTTCGTAGCTAATTAACGGTTCTGCTTGAGAGAACTACAAAAAGGGATGCCGTACGTGATATACGGCATCTATGTCTAAGGAACACTGGGGGTCCTTTGTCCTCTTTAGTCAACTAATTTAAGGAAATTGTTGCAAAAATAAAAAATATCACATTTACATTTCTTGTTATTATTGGAATGTGGAAAATTCTCGTAAGTTAATTTTATGACATTTTTAGCTTAAACTTTAATTGACATATACAAATCTTATCTTTTTTATTATTAAGTTCGACAAATATAAAGTTTAATAAGCGCTATGTCAATTATAGGAAATCCATTATGCCGTTATGTATAAAATGTGCCTGCGATATTTTGTATTGTTGTCAACAAACAAATTTATTACATAAAAGCGCAAATTCGAAATTTTTTACCCTTTGCTAACAAAATTTTAAATTATATTTTAAGCTACTTTAAGTTCAATATTGAAGACTGTTAAGATTACAGATGGACATGTGAGAGATTTTTGACTCACGCACGATCACGAACCAAAAATTACAATCATGCAGGATAGTTTTTTTAAATGGTAACTTTAATTTCGTTTATTTAATAATATTTTTTCTTAAAAATTAGAAAAAACTAACTGGTTTCCTTTTAATTGATTGTTTTTTTTTTTTGAATAGAATATTAATAATAATTTAAACGTTTTCCAACAAAAAAAAAAAAATCTATACCAAATTTTATTATTTTTTTAAAATTAGAAAACTTTTACTTAAAAGAATGAATATTTTATTACAATTTTTAAAATTTATCTGAACTAAGTTGCATGAAAATTTTCCTTAGAAATAGTTCATCAGTTTCTAAAAACATATACATTTTTATTATTACATAGGAACAAATTTATTACTTTTTGTTTTTAATTGTCTGAACTAATTTATAGAAAACAATTTTTAAAAATTTGAAAGTGGTATACTTAAAAACTGAATTTGGAAATGGCTTTCTAAAATTTTGTTAATTTTACTACTTGCGAACAAAAAATGAGCACACATTAATACTTTCTCTATTTAAGTTAGACATATTTTTTGAACTAAATAGGAGTAAATTATGTTCTAATTGTTTTTTTTTTTTTTTGAACTTAGCTTAATTTTATTCAAATGTATGCAATTTTCTTAAAACTAAGATGTTTTTTTTTTTAAATTTAAAATTTTTGTTTATTTGACTTGTTTTCTTCCTAAAATCAAGAAATATAACTTACAAAAAATATGAACTATTTCTGAGTAAATAAACTTTTTCGTTTTTCCTCAAACTTAGGAATTTTTATTCTTATTAAGAAAATTGTTCTAAGTTTTAATAATTTTTTACTTAAACTAATTTTTTACTTAACTATTTTGAAAAAAATATTTGAATACATTTTAGTTCATGTCTTTTTTTTTTGAGTGTACTTGTTATACTACCTTCTTATACTATTTAAAAACATATAAATTTTGCTGGGTTACTTGTAATATTGTGTAGTAGGTTAACAAAAAAATTACAGAAAAATATGTAATAACTACCATTTATGCAGTTTTAAATGTTTATTATGATGTTTTATAATATTATTAACCATAATCAACATCGACAACAAAACTACACCACCACTACTTACTACCCCAGCAAGCACCAAGCACCAACCACCATTGCAACAACTAAATTGATAGTTGTTTCATTTTTTTTTTTTTTGTTTAATCAAAACATAAGAATCATAAAAAAAGACTCATGAAAATTAAAACATATATTACAATTTTTATTAAACATTTATTACTATTAAGCATGATTTCGTATTGTAAGAATTTTATGACTTGCTTGTGTTTAAGTTAACAGGGGGTATTCACTGTAGCTTGTGTAAAAATGATTTTGATAAACCAATAACAATTTTTTTTTTATTGGAAATGGTAAAAATTTCATAACCATTTAAATGTAATTGAACGAAAAGTGTTGTCATGTCACTAAACATGAGAACTATGTGGCATGAAACAAGGAATGAGTGGAATTGAAACATCAGAAAAGGGGAAACGGAATGGAATGTAACTGCGAAAGAGTGCAATTTAGACACTAAGTACAAATCAGGCATAGAAACGGAGCAAGCCTACATTTTAGTGATTTAATTGATTTAAACATATTTTATCTATTGTTTCCACTTGATATTGTTATTGATTTTTTTTATTGTTTAGGTATTCATATCGATAACGGTATTTTGTTTGTATAGATACCGGTATAATAGAAATAGGCAATAAATAACCCTCTAGCGATGCTGTATGACTTTGATCAAGCTATCTGATACAAACACATCCTGCAATGATTGTTACAGATGTTCTAGCTTAGATATAAGAAGGAGAAGCTTTTTAAATTACACAATAAATGGTTGGAAAATGAACTTGTTTTCAAATAAATAATAAATAAAAAAACTAATTTTAGCAAAAAAAAAATAATGTTACTAATTTTTTACGAACTTATTTTTTTGAGTGTATGAATGGCAAAATATATAAAACCGATAGTGTTTTACTTTGTCTACTTTTAAGATAAGTTACCACTCCATAGTTGTTAAAAAATTTTAGTTTTTCTCTAAAACTTAGCAGAAACAGGTGCTATCTAGTTTCACCGTTAATATATAATTTTTGTACTACTTCGAATTTTACGGTCGATATCACAAATTAAAGTTACAGGCTTAGGCTTTTTAACTAAAAAAAACCGCATTGAAATACGTCAACTCCTTCAAAAGTTATGGATTTTTGACCGTCTTCTCTGAAAATGTATCACTGTGCGCCGTCAGCGTTGGTGCAAATTTGGGCTCTTTTGATTACATTTTGCATAACTGTGCTCAAAATTTGTTACGACACATTGTCAAATTTTACTCAAATGTTGTTCTTTAACGTTCAGGGCTTGTTCCATTAACCAACCTACGACTTCAAATATTATTACGTAGCCGCTGAGATAAAAATTAGCCCCGTCGCTCATGAAAAATTTTGATGGAAAATCATTCACTTCCTTGTTGCCAAAATTTGCACGCGTTTTTGAGGCGTATAACGATTCAATATTATTCACAATCAAATACGCAAATATCTACTTCGCGAATGTCAAAAACAAACTCACCTACGATGTCATTTGCAAAAATGGCAGCACTTTCCAATATGTTTATACTTATTGCCCCACTTTGTATTATTTGCTGAAAACGTAAACAGCTGATTATGTTAAAAAACAATTCAGTGCTGGTATTGTTAAAATCAAGATATCCCGAAATTCTTAAAATCCCTATCTCCCGAATTCATGGGATTATTCAATAAACCCGAATATTGTAAAAAAAAAAGATTCAGAAACTAAAAATTTTAAATAGAGAAAAATTTCTTAGAACCTAAAAAGATAATTTAATGGTTCTTATTTCATTTGTAAAGCCCAGCAAAACTTTTTGCGCTAAAAAAGGAAATATATCACGCAGAGATAAAAAAAAACATGGTTGCAACATGATCATAGCTACTATATTATTCTTCCTGCATTCGGGTATTGTTGTCACAATGTTTATTTTCGAAAATAGCTTGTACATTTAACATTGTAACTTACACTAATCGGACAAATTCTTTGTCAAAAAGATTCTATTTAAATATTTTATATATATATATTTTTTTTAAATATGTTTATTAATTCATTTCTTGTAAATGGACGACTTTCTTGTGGAAAATGTACTCAGAATACTAATAAAATAATTTTTTGTAAGAGAAAGTCGGTAGAACTGACTTTGTACGAAAATATCTCTTATGCAAAATACAAGATTTTTAGAAATTTTGCTAACAGAAATATTTTTAGATTCTATGGAGCTTTCCTTTAAGTAAAATGTTCAGATTTTGAAAACTATTTCTTAGATAAAAATTCATATATTCTTAAAAAAACTTCGATTAAAAAATTCTGAAGACTTTTTATCATGAAAAATACTTAGATTCTAAAAACTTTTTCTAGAAGAAATATTCTTAGATGCTAAGGACTTTTTCTAAAAGAGAAATGCTGAGACTCTAAGGTCTTTCTAAAAAAAACCTTTAAAATTTCCTTAGAATCTAAGAATTTTTCTATTAAAAAGAGTCAATAAAAACTCTGTTTTTTTTTTATTAAAAAAGTCCATAGAATTTAAATTTTTTTTTTAAGTATTTCTCTTTAAAAAAGTCCATAGAATCTAAGAAGTTTTCTCAAAAAAATCCTTAATATCAAATTTTTTCTTTAGGAAAAACATTTCTTAAATAATTGTTCTAAAATTTAAATGAATTTTTTATAGTTCCGAATCATACCAAGAAAACAATAAATACAAAAAAAATTTAATTGAATTTGGACCAGCAAAATAATTTGTTATATCAATGAATTTTTTTATTTGGTAAAATTAATTGAAGTTTTTAATTATTTTTTAATCATATCAATTAAATTTTTAATCAAAAATCTTCAACATTTTCAATTAAAGTTTTATTTATATCAATTATAACTTTGATTAAAGTTCAATCCAAAAATCAATGGAAATTTTAATCAAAGTTTTAGTTGAAGCATCAAATCAGTTAAAATTTTAATAAAATTTTTGATTGAATCAATTAAAATTTAAATAAAATTTTCAATATTTTTTTATTAAATATACATATGTTTGTGGGTATTTCATCAACGCATGCAAAATTTCTAAATACTTTGTACCCAATAGTTCATTGGAGTACCATAGCACCTTTGAGGTTCTAATAGCACCACAAAAAATACTAGGGTACCCACTTTATCATAACTGGTCCATGCGTATCCGCAGTGTTGCCAAAAAAGTTGCCTCTCAAGTTCCCCTTTTTGAAAGTTGAAATATCCAAAACCTTGTTAAATAATCGAATTTTCCTTTTTTCTAAAGTTATTTTTCGAAGATTTTGTTTGCTAAAAATTAAAAATAAATATTCCAGAAAAAAGGGTGGCCTCATAAAGGAATTAAAATTTTAACAATTTTTTTAAATTTTAAAATATACCTTTAAAAACATGACTCCTTAATTTAATTTTTAAACCCGATTCAATTTTTAATGAATCGATTTGCAAAATTCTGTTCATTGTTTGAATAATTTTCTACTTTTTCTAATTAATATCAAATTCCGAGAATCATTTTTATTTGTGTTGATTCGCTTCATAGAATCAATCAAATTGATTAAATTTTAACAAATCAAATAACCAAAAATCGTTCGCGAACAGAATCACAAAACAAATTTTTTAATTGAGTCAAAATTGAATCATTGATATAAATTGATTATAATTTATTCATAGATTCATAAAATTAATAATATGAAATAAAATGAATTATCAAGCTCTGCAAGACGTCATTAATTTAGCAGAAATAGTTTTCGATTACCGATCTGAAAAATCTATAAAAAAAAAGGTTTGTGGTGAAAAAATTTTTGAAATCAAAACCCAATTTTGTGGTAAAAACGATATGTAGTGAAAATGTGTAAAGAATTATAAAAATCCCGGGTTGCGGGTTTCATATTTGTTGAAAAAATCCAGGTTAGCGGGATTGGCGTCTTAAAAAAAACATCAACAAATATTAAATAATACATCATCAATTGAATACCCCTAATAAATATACAAAATCCATTTTAATTGCCTTTAGCCTAAAAAATATATTGTTAAAACTTTTCTAAATCCTTTGAAATTTGTGTGGCTAAAAACTTACAAGTACCCACATCAATGGCATAGTCTTTTCAACCAGTGGCCTGGGTTAAAAACAATAACACAAAAAACATTTTATGGTGTTTTAGTTCTGCCTAGTTGTTGCTGACTGGATGGCTAAATGGCTGGGATGTTTACCTTTTCCTTTAATTCAATTAACAACTTACAGGAAAATAATAAGAAGATTTGTCGTTTAAAGACAACATTGAAACAACATTTGGAAACAAACATTTAACATTTTGCTAAGAACTACAACAACAACACCAGCAACAAACAATGAAAACAAGTCATTAAACCAAGATCAGAGAGTGTGGTAATCCCTTGAGTAGCGATAATAAACAAATGGCGCCAACAAATATTTACTTTAAACAAACACAAATCGAAGAAAAGAGAAAATCTTAAAGCTTCGAAGTAGTAAACTAAACAAAAAACAAAAAAATCAACTTGTAAATTCCGTTTTAAAGTTTCTTTTGTATGCTCAAGAGTCAGAATTTCAAAAGAATTTTTTACTTAACAAATTTTATATTTTAACACTAGATTAACCGACATTTTAAAAATGCTAGTTATAACCGGTTAAAATGTTAAGTGTTTTTATTAACATTTCATCAAGGATACAACTATATTGTACGATTTATATGATTTTAACACCTTTGTAATCTATTAGTAAAGGACCTATAAAAAGGTCATATTAAGGTTTGTACACTAAGAAAAAAAAGTTATAAGTAAAACTTGTAAACGGTTTTCAATCACAATATTATACCCTTCACCACAGGTGGAAGTTTGTCATTCCGTTTGTAATTTCTACAATATTGATCTTAGACTCTGTCTGTCCGTCTGTGTGTTGAAATGGGTTTTCCAAAGAACCCAGACATGATGAGGACTTGATTGTTTTTTATTTCTGTTACATTTGATCCATTTCTGTTTGCTATTAAAAATCAGACAGATCGCTTAATAAATGGCTGAGATATTAGCAAAAAACCAGGACTACCTTTAATTTTTTTCGTAAAATCCCTTTGTTTAATATGTATGTAGAATTTTACGCATAACAAACACATTCATGTGTTAAAATTCTTTTCTTTCATCTCCACCTTTTATACACATACAACGCACATACAAAGATTTGTCATTTAAATAAAAACTAAACAAATCTCTAATGAACGAAGACTTTTATATATGTACCTCTATTGACGATGATTTTGTGTGAGCTTCAATAGCTCAGTTGTCTAGACGCTATGTCACAAATACTTTTTTTCTCTAAGGCCGCGGGTTCGAATCCCGGTCCATTCACTTTTTTTTGTACATTTTTTTTTTATTATTTTCTTAAGACTTTTTTTGTTTATTTTTGGTTTTTTTTTTAACATTTAATAATTAATTTATATAAAATTATATATTAATAATTAAATAATCCATAAATAGGCTAAAAACATCAACATTTTTATAAAAACCCTCTGATACAAACAAAATACAAACGTTTATATACCCTTCACCACAGGTGGAAGGGTTGCGGGTTCGAATCCCGGTCAATTCCCTTTTTTTTTGTACATTTTTTTCATTTTGTTTATTTTTTGTTTTTTTTTAACATTTAATAATTAATTTAAATAAAATTTTATATTAATAATTAAATAATCCATAAATAGGCTAAAAACATCAAAATTTTTATAAAAACCCTCTGATACAAAGAAAATACAAACGGTTTTATTTCTATTTTTTGCTCCGATTCAAAAGAATTTATAAAAAGATTTTTAAACCATTTTATTTCTCATATATTAAGAAAATTTTATACATAGTTTCCCTTTGAGTGCAACTATTTTAGGTCATAACTTATAATAATTTATAAAAAAAAATTATAAACTATTTTCCTTCAAATTTTTAAAATTAAGCTAAAGAAATTAAAAATATTTTTGATAAAAAAGCGAAATAAAATCCCAAATGCAAATTTGCCAGCTAAATCAAACGTTTTTGTAGAAATAAAACACATGCAGTTGTAGTGATTTCTTTTAACGATTTGTTGAAATTATTTTCTTTAGCCTCTTCACCTTTTATACACAAACAACAAACACTATTCTAGAGCTGTAATATGACCTATGGATACGTCTTATATAGCAAAAGATCGAAAATCTTTAGTATAACATATTTGCTGAAAAATTTGGAAATATCGGTTCAGATACAAAAAAGTTATGCCCAAAACATAAATTTTTTTAAATACCTATTTTCTGGAACCACAAATCTTCCCGAGTCCAAGTTTTATCACCAAACTAAATGGTTAATTTCCTCTTAAAGGCGTCCGTATATAAATCTGTCCATTCCATATATGTCCATATATAAACTTCAGCTTTTTCCCAACCATGGTGAAGGGTATATAAGATTCGGCATAGCCGAATTTATCCGCTCTTACTTGTTTTTTTTTCTATTTACATTTTACAAATTACAGAAATTTTACAGAATATTCACAAATTTTTGTTGCTAACTTCAGAAATCTTTTTACAAATTTTTGAAAACTGATTTGCCAAAATTAGCAAACAAATTTACTTATTTTGAAAAAGTGGATATTGAAGGAAGTGTTATTTCTAATATTTAAATCTTATGTATACACTTAAAATAGTTTGTTAGTTTAAATAACAGATAATGTCATTTACAAGAAATAATATTTCATTTAAAAACCGGTCTACTTAATTTTCATTGAAATTAAATTCCTTTTGTTATTTATTTTTTAATGTTGATTAAAGAACTGACACATTCGTAAAAAAAACAAATGATATAATCAGTTAAAATAAATGTAAAAATTTTACCTACCGATTCCCCAAAAATAAATGATTATCATTTATTTGAAATTTTTTCCCTTTTTGTATTTTTTGTTTTTTTTTTTTGTTATCTACAATTCAAAATGTATGTATGCATAGCTAAAGACACTTTTTGTGTGAATGTGTTTGTGTATGTATGTGTGTTTATGAAGTTCTTGTAATTAAAATTCAAATAATTTTGTATATGTATATACAACCAATTTAAATAAAAAAAACAAATTGAAATTTTTTGAATATTTTTTTTTTTGAAACAGATTTAAATTTGTAATAACTGTTACGGACACAAGTAAACCACAAGTTTCCGTTTTGTGGGTATTTTTTTTATTAAATTTCAAACAAATGAAGAAAATAAATGAAACTGAAAAAAATGGTAAATGAAGGTAAATTATTTTGAACAAATGTAGAAGTAAGTTAAAATAGATATTTCTTTGAAAAATAAATGTATGCTCTTTTATTTTTAAATGAGAAAAACTTTTTTATTAAACTACAAACAGTAAGCTACATTATATTCTGAGTGTACAAACTAAAATTGCCTTAAAATGTTACAAAGGGATCGGAAGTGAAGATTCTTTTCACAACCGACTCATGTCCAAAAATAGGACATCCACTAAAAATTTTTTTAGTTCTAAAATTTGACCCTAAAATCTAAAAAAAATACAAAAAATATTTTTTGCAAAACAAAAATTAGCAAATTAAAACACAATGATAAATTCGTATACGTTTTAACTTTTTTTTTAAGCCTTTGGATTTTGTTTTTAATTTTGTCTAAAATATTTTTTGAAAAAAAAAAATAAATAAAAAAATATTCGATAAAAAAAAATATAAATTGTATACTCGAATTCG
The DNA here is from genome assembly GCA_949748255.1 of Eustalomyia histrio. Lineage (NCBI taxonomy): Eukaryota > Metazoa > Arthropoda > Insecta > Diptera > Anthomyiidae > Eustalomyia > Eustalomyia histrio. Next base: position 46,397,622 of record OX456527.1, read on the forward strand.
TAAGGTAATTTCAAAAGAAATTAGAAGCTTTAAAGTATAGCAACCCAGCAAAATAAAATGGATGTTATTCTTTACGAATCTCTTTTTCAGAACATCCTAAGAAGTTTATAGTGCAAATTTTTCGATTTGTAAGAAGTCATTTTAAACAACTTCCAAAATGTTGATATTAACCCCTACTAGTAAAAAAACAATTATTTTGTTAGTCCATAAATGGTTAATTCCTGCAGTCATTAAATGCCTTATTGAAAACATATTTTGCATGCCAGTGACATTCACTTTGTCCTGGTCGGAATAATAATTCTTGGCGTGTTCAAAATCACATTTTTAACTTTAAAACAAAGCCACTCCAAATTTTTATTTTGCAGTCCCTATATTTAACAAATTTCGTAAACTAATGAAAAAGTCCATCTGCTCATCGATTTTTCATAGCACCGAAACAAACTACTTCCTCCCAATGACACGCCAATGTTAAAATCATTAATGATTCACCGAAATTTTCACAACTTCGTGTTCATTAGATGTAGTGTTAAACTACTTCTTCCTCAGCTCTTATTTTGCTGGGAAGTGTATCTAAAAATAATTGAGTTAATTATTGCATTTTAAAATCTTTTTTTATAAATTGAAATTTTGCTTTATTATACAATTCATTGAGTTTACAGCAATTTACTAATATTTAGTAGCGCTTACTAATTTCTTACACTAATTTTATTGTACTAATATTTTAGTAAACCGATTTTAAATTTCAGTTTACAAAAGGTTTACTAAAATTTCATTGTACTACAGGTCAACAGACATGTGTTGCTAAGATTAGCAAAAAATACCGATGGGCTCAAATTAACAAAATTTCCCTTAATAATAGCAAAATTTTCAGTTGTAATTACAGACTCTTTTTGGTGAGTGTACAAAATTAAACCATGTTGCAATTTTTGAAACAGAAAATATAAATATTGATTTTTTTAATAGATTTTGTTAAGATTTTTTAATGTAACTTCTTCGATAGACGCTCAATTTCAATTTAATTTTACCATTATATTCTTCATTTTAATAGCAAAGAAAGGATCCCAGCAAAACCTGTACACTAGACCGTACCACCTTATAGGCAAAAAAAAAAAAAGTTCACCGTACACCCTCAAATATAAAGTATTTTAACAAGAAAATTTCGAAAATGTTTTTTTTTTTTTTTTGCCGAACGTAGGGGTCGCCATTTTATATTTTTCGTTATATCTTCGCCATTTACCGTTGGATCTTAAAGTGTTGTATATCAATGTTTTTTGTTTCGCGGAGACCGATGTTTTCCTCGAAGGAGCCATTGATCTCAAGTAACCCGTTCTAGTATTAACACACCAGATCTCAGTTGCTACCACCTTAATGAACTACCCTAATATTTTAAAATGAAAGCTCGCAAAAAAGCAATCAACTTTTGCTAGGAAAGTATCCCAATAATTCCAGCGGAACTATTATTTTATTTTTTTTTTATTTTTTTTTTGTTGCCGAATGTAGGGCATTTTTAATTTTTTTGTCATATCTTCTGTATTTACAGTCGGATCTTAAAGGGTTATATATCAATGTTTTTGTCGCAATGATACCAATTTTTTACATAAAAAATCATTGACCTCAAGCACCCTTTTATACCACTTAAGGGGTAAAACCTACGTAAAAAGCCTATATATAAAAACTTCCTTTTTTTATTTTCTTTATTTACGGAGATGTATTAACAAAGATTGGTTTTCACAAGATTTATGAAGGAGTACAAAAAAATATTTGTTTTACACAAAGTTTTACAAAATGATAGTATATTTACAAAAGAGGTCCACGGCACGCAGCATTACTTAATAAATTTTTGGTGGATTTCTCTGAAATTTATAATGCATATGGAAAACTAAATTATCTTTGGATGCGCGTAGGAGTTTTTGATAGGTCAAATACTTTTTGACTTAGAGCTGTTTCTTTACGAGTATAAGAAATAGATATTTTGACTTTAACACTTCGCTGTTTTGTCAAAAATTAATATACCCAAACACTCATACGCTTTTCTTTAGATAATTTAGTTTTCTATATAAAGTGTATGAGAGCGATCCACCTAAAATTGGTTAAATTATGCTGAGTGCCGTGGATCACTTATAAAATAACACAAATTTTAATCGATCATATTTTGGCGTGATTCAAGTTGGCTGTATTATTTGAGTCAAGAGAACTTCAATATGGACTTCTTAATAGCTATTAGTTGCGATGGAACTCCTACCAACACTGGCTACAAAAATGGAGTCATTGTAAGAATAGAACGCCATTTACAGAGACATTTGCAATGGTTCGTATGCCTATAATTTAGCCACTTTTATGTGGATCGCTCTGAAACATACACTTTTTATATAAAACTAAATTATCTAAAGAAAAGCGTATGAGTTTTTGGGTATATTAATTTTTGACAAAACAGCGAAGTGTTAAAGTCAAAATATCTATTTCTTATACTCGTAAAGAAACAGCTCTAAGTCAAAAAGTATTTGACCTATCAAAAACTCCTGCGCGCATCCAAAGATAATTTAGTTTTCCATAAGCATTATAAATTTCAGAGAAATCCACCAAAAATGTATTAAGTAATGCTGCGTGCCGTGGACCTCTATACTAAATATACTATCATTTTGTAAAACTTTGTGTAAAACAAATATTTTTTTTGTACTCCTTCATAAATCTTGTGAAAACCAATCTTTGTTAACACATCTCCGTAAAAAAGAAAATTAAAAAAGGAAGTTTTTATATATAGGCTTTTTATGTAGGTTTTACCCCTTAAGTGGTATAAAAGGGTGCTTGAGGTCAATGATTTTTGATGTAAAAAATTGGTATCATTGCAACAAAAACATTGATATATAACCCTTTAAGATCCGACTGTAAATACAGAAGATATGACAAAAAAATTAAAAATGCCCTACATTCGGCAACAAAAAAAATTAAAAAAAAAATAAAATAATAGTTCCGCTGGAATTATTGGAATACTTTCCTAGCAAAAGTTTATTGCTTTTTTGCGAGCTTTCATTTTAAAATATTAGGGTAGTTCATTAAGGTGGTAGCAACTGAGATCTGGTGGGTTAATACTAGAACGGGTTACTTGAGGTCAATGGCTCCTTCGAGGAAAACATCGGTCTCCGCGAGACAAAAAACATTGATATACAACACTTTTAGATCCGACGGTAAATGGCGAAGATATAAAGAAAAATATAAAATGGCGACCCCTACGTTCGGCCAAAAAAAAAAAAAAAAAAACATTTTCGAAATTTTCTTGTTAAAATACTTTATATTTGAGGGTGTACGGTGAACTTTTTTTTTGAGGTACGGTCTACTGTACACCTCACTTCATTGATGAATTTTATAGGCGATGAGCCTCAAAGTAATGTATATACCCATGACTTTAGAGGTGATAATGTAAAAGGTTACTTATATGGTTACGAGAATGGAAAAAGTAATGTGTCTAAAAATAGATTTTTAAAAAAGAGGAATTTTTATTAAAAAAATTATTGCAAATATTTTATTTAAAATATTTGTAATTAAAAAATTAAATTTCTGTCAGAAAGCTGTTCTCGAAATAGCTGCGGCGGTTGCTCTTCACCAAGAAAATGCCAAGTGCCACAATTCGTTGGCTACCGTGACCAAATTGGACAAATTACACTTTCAATTGCTTCCGCAACCACCGTATTCAAATTTTGCAACAAAAAAAATTGTTGTTTTAGTGTCGGCCCAGAATAACAACGTGATGTATAGGATGCGCCATCTAAAATTTTAAATTTGAATCGGCTATAAAAAAGTACTGATTATTTTTTAAAATTTCTGGTTTTATTGAAAAGGTTGAACTTTGTCTTCTATGAATGTAACCCAATATCATTCATTAATTTTGTTTTTGGTATGCAACCAAATTTTAGAAACACAAATTTTTAATTTTAAAAATTTCATATCGGTATCTAGCTCAAGCTACTTAAGCAAATTCTAGTTGGACCTTATGTAAATTCTATGTATACAAATTTTGTTACATGTTATTTGTAATTTTTTAAAGTACGTGTTTATTATTTTTATACAAAAATCTCGCAGTGCAAATCTTAGATGCAACACTAAGTTCTGAATTACTATATATTTTATTTTTGCGTTATATAGAATTTTTCTTTGTTTTATTTCTTAAATTAAAAATATTAAAGAAAACCTAAAACCTTAAAAATTAGTCCTTAGTTTTGCGAGCCCCGGTATATTGCTGTTGTTTTTAGCAGAATATACTATTATTTTCATTTAACTAAATTTAATTTAAATGTTACTAAAATTTTGTAAATATAACAGTTGTTTTTTTGCTCTTGTTTGTCAACAAAAATTTATAAAAATATTTTGCTAAATATTTTATAGTAAAGAATTCATTCTTTAAATATCTGTTCATAATACACACAATTTATAATGGTACAGCAGATATACAGGTACATTAAAACAAAATCCCAACCCAAGCTTAAGATAAAATATCTAAAGTTGAAGCTCAACTCACTGCAGAAAGAAAGATGTGTTTAAGTTACAAAAAAATAAAAATAAACAAAAATCGATCTTTCATGTCTTAAAGAAGAGATTGAAGGAAGGAAACAAATCAATGATCTTTGATTTACATACGACAATTTTGTTGCTGTTTGATGTTGTTGCTGTTGTTGTTATATTCAATGGAGGGCAATGAATATTTTTTACAATGAATACCTTCTTATAAAAGATTGATGTCTTGCCATAAAACTTGTACTTGTCCATAAGCAAAAAAAAAAAGAAATAAAAATAAATAAATATAAAATTTAAATTGTTGTGCTATTGCCACAATCCTACAATGTCGCACAGCTTTATAAATCTTTTGTTAAAATCTTAAATGTCGAAAAAAAATTATCACAACAAGCCTTTAAATTTTCTTTTTTAAGCCCTTGATCATCAAGTTGACATCTTAAGATTGCTTACAACAAAAAAAACTCTCAAAGAGGTACACAAAATTGTTGAAGAACATTTTGTTAAAACCATTAAATGTTTAAAAGTCTTAAGATCTTTTTATAGGTACGAGGACGGATCAATAAGTCCGTGACTTTTCGAACTTTCCTCGTAGTTATATGAAATACAACACTGCTACCATCAAGTACCACCTGTTTATATACTATTGTAAAATTTTGAGCAAGTTTCGTCATTTACTTTGCGTTTAACACCTGTTCATAGCATACAACCTCGTGGATTTCGTGAATTTCGAGTGCTCATTAAACATTATTCTTTGCGAAAAAGAACCGTCAATCAAACCAAGGAAAAGCTTGGTAAATACTACGGGGACTCTGAACTGTCGATTTCAATGGTAAAAAAGTAGTTTACTGACTTTCGTAGTGGTCGCACAAGTACAAATGACGCTGAACGTTCTGGACGGCCAATTGAGGTCAATACACCCGAAAATGTAAAAAAAATCCACGATATGGTGTTGGCCGATCGAAGAGTAAAAGTGTGTGAGATTGTTGATGCCATAGGCATTTCATATGGCAGTTTGGTTTTGATTTTAAATCATCTGTTGGATTTAAAAAAGTTGTCTGCAAGATAGGTGCCGCGTTTGCTCTCAATTGAGCATAATGCATGGGTGCACACGTGTGTAGTCTCCAAAATTCCATGAAATGGGCTACGAATTTGTACCTCACCCACCATATTCTCCGGATTTAGCCCCCAGTGAATATTTCCTATGTCCAAACCTAAAGAAATGGCTCGGTGGCAAGAGATTTAGCTCCAACGATTAAATTATTTATTTGGAAGGGATACAAAAGTTGGAGAAACGTTGGACTAAGTGTTTTGAGCTAAAAGGAGATTATGTTAAAAAATACATTTTTTTTTGCAAAAAAACTGTATTTCATTCAAGAAGTCACGGACTTATTGTTTTTAAAATTGGTACATGACACAGTGGAAAAAAATTTTAAGAAAATTTTTAACTATTTTAAAAAATTAAATTTTTAAAATAAGCTGTACAATTTTTTTGAAATTAAACTCTTTTTAATAAATCGCAGAATTCTGCAAAAATTTTGACTTATATATTTTCACTTTAAAAGATGCTGAGGAATCGATGCGAAATTTTATTCGGCTAATTTTTGAATTTTTAAATTCGCTAAAATTTTTGAGCTATAGACAAATCTTTTGTATCTTTTGTGCAAGTGCAGGTAAAAAGTGTAATCTCAATCACAAATCGATATCATAATTAGACAAAAGGGTCGACTGTTAAAAAAAGTGTCGGAAAAGCCCTGGGGAAACAAAATTTGCTCATGTCTCAATTGTATTTTTTTTTTTGTTTTCTAAACAGAAAAATTCGATTGGATACAAATAAGATTGTCGGCAAGAATCTCTTATTTCTGTGTTATTATTATATGTATAAAATAGAATTTTTCTTGAAAACATTTCGTGAAAAGAAAAAAAACTGTTAAAAATCACATAAAGTACAATTTCATTTAAAAATTTGTTTACAAATAAAAATTATAATTAAAAAGTAACAAAACGTTTAATGTGAAAACACCTGTTTTCTATAAAACTTTTAGCCGAAACAAAGCAAAAAAAAAACAATCTAATATCTATAATAACAATTTAATTTGTTTAATTTCAGGAAAACAACAATAATCTCACGACAAGCTGGTGAAAATTGCAAGTAACTGCTAAAATTAATATTAGCAGAAGCAAAGAAACACACAAATAAATATTGAAAGAAAATGTTTATCTTGGAAAATTATACAAATTTAAAAAGGCGACGGAATAAAGTCCAGCAGTATATGGCAGAGGAGCAAGGAGATGAAAAATCAACACCAAAACTAATATCGCCATCATCAATAAAAACAACGTCGTCATTTGGGGGAAAAATAACAACAACAACAACAGCTTCATCACAAGCACCACTAACAACAACATTAAAAACAATAATGTTGTCTATACCACAAAATTGCAATTACAGCTACAACAATAATCATTTAACATCAAGAAAATCAAAAAAATCAATGAAAAGTATTAACAATTTTTATATGCCTTCTTCGGTTTCTTCTACTTTAATTTCTTGTAAAACAATATCAAGGAATTTATGGAAAACCACAAGCAAATCACAACCTCCATCGACATCGCCACCATCACCACCACCACCACCACCATCGCCATCATCATCAACACCATCTATCGCACTACATCCAAGTATTCCAAGTCAAAGTTGCTGCAGTAGTTATAATCTTAGTTCGAGTACGTGTCGACGTAGTTGTAGACGGCATATTTTATTAACTTTGATGCTATTACTAGTTGTCTGCATTGTCAACACTTCATCAGTAAAGGCTGCTGACAGCTTAACTGGTAAGTGCTAAAATAAATATCTAACACATACAAAAAAAACATGCAGTCTAATGAATAAAAAAAATTATATATTATTCACATATGTATGTTGTATATTTATATGGAAAACTAGTAATTTAACACTATTTGATTTGATCAAACTCATAAGTACTGTAATGCTTGAAAAAGTGTTAAAGCCAACTGAAAGGAATTAAAACCACATTTTTTACACTTCAAATCCATTTTAAATTTACTGAAATAATAAATAGGAAATTTAATTTGTGTGTATGCTCAGGTGCGTGCGGGAGGGGGAAATATTCAGCGCATTTTCACAATTCACACAAAACTCATTTTTAATCGAACTCTCCAATTTAAGTACTTCGATTTGCAAGGAAACTTGGATATGTTACCGAGAACATGTGGAGAAAAAATATGGTTGCAACATGATCACTGCTACTATATTATACTTGCTGCATTCGGGTATGGTTGTCACAATCAAGTTATTGTTTTATAAATAGGTTCTTACCAACAATATAGACGCCAGCATATTTGTTATAGTAAACTTTTAATTATTTTATGATCACCATCTTCTTTTTTATAACATAATTGGCTGTAACCATATGCTGACAACATTCAATAAATAATTACAAATCAAACAAAACATAACTTTGACATTTACAGTCATAATATTGTGTTGGTGTTATGTAAAAATAATAATATATGACATTTTCGCGTGGGGGTTTTTTTTCGAACAAATTTATTGTCAAAAAGACTCCAAATATTTTATTTTTTTTTTAATTCTTTTTAATAAAAACAATAAAAAAAATTTAAAAAAAAATATGTTTATTAATTTAATTCTTGTAAAATGACGAATTTCTTGTGGAAAAAGTACTCCGAATTTCAATCAAATATTTCTTTTTTTTTAAAAAAAGTCGGTAGAAGCCAAGAATGGTTTTATACGAAACGGTTTCTTTTACAAAATACTAGATTTTGAGACATTTTTCTGATAGATGCATATTCAGAATCTTTGGACTTTTCCTCAAAGTAAGATTCTCAGATTCTGCAAAAAAAAACTTCGGTTCTTTCTTTGCATACAAAATTCTTAGATTCTGATGACTTTTCACCATGAAAACTACTAAGATTGCAAGGAGTTTATCTTAAAGAAATATTCTTAGAATGACTTTTTCTAAAAGAAAAAAAAAATAAAATGTTAAAAATGTCCTAAGAATCTTAAGAATTTTTCTATAAGAAAAAGTCAATACAATCAATGTAAAAAAATCCGAATTGATTTTTTGGGCAACAACAAAAAAGCCTGGTGGTAATCTGGAAACAAAAGAAGGCAGATCCACAACGAATAAATACCAAATAAAATTTATTTATTTTTATTATAGCGAAATACAAAATACTCTTCTTTATTTTCTCAATTTTTTTTAACACAATTTTTAAATAAAATTAGGGATTTTTGTCGCGAGCAAAACAAAAACTTCTTTTACTAAGGAAAATTATATCGAGAGTGATGAAAAAACAAAATGAAAACCTATTCGTTAAGTTTACGAATAAACTTCAAAAGAAAGTAAACGATGACACCAGTGCCATCTGGCGGGAAAAAATTACTCCACAGATATGCCATTACACCGATATTTTAGGGTTGCCATCAAACTGCCTTACAGAGTTGAACACTATGTTTTGTTTTTATTAAAAAAGAGCTCTTAGAATTTAAAATTTTTTTTTAAAGTTTTTTTTTAAAGTACATATAATTAAAGAAGTTTTTTTTCAAAAAGTCCTTTATTTCAAATATTTTTTTAGAAAAAACATTTCTTAAATTCCTAAATTAGGAAACATTTTCATAGTTTGCAACTATAATATAAGGTGTCGCAGTAAGAATGCACTTTTTCATTAAAAAAAATACTTAGTTTTTCAGATAGTTGTGATTTTTTATGGGATTGTAAAGAAGACATGTTCCGATTTAGTATGAAATAAAATATCCGTCAAATGACCCCCATGTCTCTGATGACAGACCATTACTGCTTCGTTACATTTGAAGTAGTTGAGAACGCTACCGCAATGTTTTCAAGAGACTCATTGGTACATTGACGCACATGAGTCTTACTGACCATAACCGACCCAGTTTCTTCAAATTTTTTGACCACTCTTAGGTGCATTTTTTCGACTGAAAATCCTTCCAAGTTTGCGAAGTTGTTTCATAAAGCGCTTCATTTTTAAAAATCGAAATAAACATATGCGACAGCTGCCAAATTTCAGAGTTGCCACTTGCACAAAAAAAGACACTAAATTTAAAAAGTGAACTGAGACACCCTATATAAATGTAGGGATTATATTATGTTAAAATTATGGTTATTCTATTATCATAATATGATCACTATAATCATTGCCACAAACCATGTTTTTCTCGGTCTTCTTTCGGTGGTCCCAACAACAATTTTGACATGTTTATTATAAAAAGTTTTTTTCGTCCTTCCTGGAAAGTAGAAGTTTTTGAGATACTGAAAGTTTTTAAAAATCGGAACTCATGTGAGTTTAAATTAAAATAACCTGCACCAGCGGTTGGGTCGGATGATTAAGAAGGCATATCTTCCCTTTTTAACCACATTTTTACCATGTTCAATTCAATCACTTTGAGTGAGTTTTAATCTTAAATTCTCTGTGGAGACCACAGATTTTGTTTAAACGAAATTTTAATTTTTTATCCTTAGTGAGGGCAAAAGATATATTTCGATTTGGAAAAAAAAATTATTCCACTATGTTTGAAAATATCAGATTTTCAGATCAAGAGCTAGTTGAAGATCAATTCAAAATTAATTTTTTGATTCAAAATTTTTTTTATTTTATCTTATTAAGGAAAATTTTGGTCGGACGAAAGTTGCGACCTCTTCGCACAATTTTTCAAAAACCAATTAAATTTTAAACATTTTGGAATAAGCCTAAATCTTAAATTCGCTGAAGAGATCTTGTGGTCTCCAGCCAAAATTTCCAATTACTGTCATTAATAAGAGAAAATAAAGAAAAAAAAATTAGATATTGAAGAAAAAGAAATCTTCACTTTGTTGGAAACTTCGAACAAAAAGCCTAAGTCGAATATTTATTTCGAATTGCCTTAAAGTTTCTAAATATGCTTTAAATGTTTACTTCTGCCCTAAACAAAAGTCCTCTTAAGTCCTAATTAAACTCTCCCTATTGTGCAGTTGTCCGTAAAAGCAGCCTAAAAATGTTTCCTCGTTTTGACCTTTTATATTCCTGAGATGGTAAAAAAGTTCAAATCAAAATTTGTTACATATCCAAATTTTATCCAAATCTGAGAGTTTAGCTTCGTAAATAATTTCTGGTATTATCCCAGCTTTTAAGTGTTAATTTTCTAGATCTGAAAAACTAAGAAAAATATATGAAACAGGATGAAAATTTATAATTTTCTTAATCTGTAATCCTTGTTAATATATCATTCCTCAAAAAAAAAAAATCAACAAAAGGCTATCTTTTGAGCCTTCGTAAATGTTAAAATTAAAATTATACATTTTGTGCGTATGATTTCAACATCATAGGTGGTCTAATTTTGGTTTCTCTTTTGGTTCATGTACCTTCCTATTGGTGGTTAAACACATTTCAAGTAGGCTTACGGTAACACATACAAAAATTGTTTTTTTTTTTTTTAATAATAAAACATGACGTTTTGATTTCTTTTGTACGTGAAAATTGTTTTATTATTAAACACAACAAACAGACGAAACACACGATTTAGACATGTTAAGTAATACGTATGTACATGTGTATGAGAATTGGAGTATCTCAAAATAAAACATATGTACAAACTACAACACTACATATGAGTCTTTCCATATCAACTGCTCAGAAACAGGAAAAATTATGTTTGCTTAATGACAACATAGTTTAGACATTTTAAAGTGTTACTCAGCTTCCTACAAAAAAGGATAATAATTATTTTCGATCTGACAAAAAATCTAACAGAACCCGATATTTTAGAAGAGCTTGAGCCTCCTGAACAGGCAGAGCTATAACAAAAAGATCCCATCCAAAACTTTGGGTTCTGATAAGATCTTTTGCCTGATTAAAACACATGTATCGGGCTAAATTTAACTTTAAAAAAAAAAAAAAAAGTTCTGAATTTTTTTCAAGTTTCTAATTTGTGTTATGAAAAACTATATTTTAATTAAAAAGTTAATTTTTTTTCCTTAAACTACAAAAAATCGTCATAGTAAGAACATTTATTCCCATTGTGACTAAAAAAAAATACTTTAACTAAGTTTTCAACTTTCTAAAAAATGGTTTAGTAAACTAACATTAAATAAAACAATTTTCTTCAAAATAGAAATATTTGCTACCATATTAAGTAGTAAATTTTTTCAATTAGAGAAAAACTAACCACTTTTCAGTTTATTTTCTCCTGAAAACTAGGAACAACTGACCACCTTTATGTACAAATTTTCAAAGCTTTAAAAAACTTTAACTACTGGTGAGTTAATCATTACGTTAAAATTATTAAAAGTACTAATATAAAGTAATTGCCTAACCTTATAACACAAAAATTTACTTCCATTGATTAAGATACGATATTCCATTGAACTAGAAAAAATATTTAGTATGCAAATTTCTACTGGCAAGGAGTTAGTGTACTAATATATTTGTTTTGTTTTCCTCCTTAAATCAAGAAATATTACTTAGGAAATATAAACTATTTCGTTTTCACTCAAATTTAGGAATTTCTATTCTTTTTAAGCAAATTTTTTTTTAGTTTTAATAAAATTTTACTTAAATTCAAGAAAATTCTTTAACTATTTTGAAGGAAATTTTTGATAAATTTTTAGTTCATTTTTTTTTTTTTTATACCCTTCACCACAGGTGGAAGGGTATATATAAGTTTGTCATTCCGTTTGTAATTTCTACAATATTGATCTTAGACCCTATAAAGTATATATATTCTGGGTCCTTATGAAGAGCGATTAATAAATGGCTGAGATATTAGCAAAAAACCAGGACTACCTCTAATTTTTCCAGTAAAATCTCTTTGTTTAAAATGTATGTAGAATTTTGAACATAACAACACATCCATGTGTTAAAATTCTTTTCTTTCATCTCCACCTTTTATACACAAACAACACACATACAAAGATTTGTCATTTAAATAAAAACTAAACAAATCCCTAATGAACGAAGACTTTTATATATGTACCTCTATTGACGATGATTTTGTGTGAGCTTCAATAGCTCAGTTGTCTAGACGCTATGTCACAAATACTTTTTTTCTCTAAGCCCGCGGGGTTCGAGGTTCGAATCTCGTTCAGGTTAATTCACTTTTTTTTTGTACATTTTTTTTTTTTATTATTTTCTTAAGACTTTTTTTTTTGCTTATTTTTGGTTTTTTTTTTTAAATTTAATAATTAATTTATATAAAATTTTATATTAATAATTAAAATTCTTTTCTGTCATCTCCACATTTTATACACAAACAACACACATACAAAGATTTGTCATTTAAATAAAAACTAAACAAATCCCTAAGCCCGCGGGGTTCGAGGTTCGAATCTCGTTTCAGGTCAATTCACTTTTTTTTTGTACATTTTTTTTTATTATTTTCTTAAGACTGTTTTTTTTTTTGCTTATTTTTGTTTTTTTTTTAACATTTAATAATTAATTTATATAAAATTTTATATTAATAATTAAATAATCCATAAATAGGCTAAAAACATCAAAATTTTTATAAAAACCCTCTGATACAAACAAAATACAAACGTTTTTATACCTTTCACCACAGGGTCGCGGGTTCGTTAAGATTTTTTTTTGTTTATTTTTTGTTTTTTTTTTTACATTTAATAATTAATTTAAATAAAATTTTATATTAATAATTAAATAATCCATAAATAGGCTAAAAACATCAAAATTTGTATAAAAACCCTCTGATACAAACAAAATACAAACGGTTTTATTTCTATTTTTTTGCTCCGATTTAAAAGAATTTATAAAAAGATTTTTAAACCATTTTATTTCTTACATATTAAGAAAATTTTATACATAATTTACCTTTGAGTGCAACTATTTTAGGTCATAACTTATAATAATTTATAAAAAAAATTATAAACTATTTTCCTTCAAATTTTTAAAATTAAGCTAAAGAAATTACAAATATTTCTAATAAAAAAGCGAAATAAAATCCCAAATGCAAATTTGCCAGCTAAATCAAACTATTTTGTAGAAATAAAACACATGCAGTTCTAGTGATTTCTTTTAACGATTTGTTGAAATTATTTTCTTTCACCTCTTCACCTTTTATACACAAACAACAAACACTATTCTAGAGCTGTATTATGACCTATGGATACGTCTTATATAGCAAAAGATCGAAAATCTTTAGTATAACATATTTGCTGAAAAACTCGGAAATATCGGTTGAGATACAAAAAAGTTATGCCCAAAACATAAATTTTTTTAAAATACTTATTTTCTGGAACCATAAATCTTCCCGAGTCCAAGTTTTATCTCCAAACTAAATGGTTAATTTCCTCTTAAAGGCGTCCGTATATAAATCTGTCCATTTCATATATGTCCATATATAAACTTCAGTTTTTTCCCAACCATGGTGAAGGGTATATAAGATTCGGCATAGCCGAATTTAGCCGCTCTCACTTGTTTTGAGTGTTGATTCGATACACTTCTTTTAGGCTAGACAGTTAGCAAGGAAAGCCCCATATACCAATGTAGACATACATATGTGTTTATACCCACTATTTTATACCACTCACTATTTGTATTAAGTATAATTTGTTTTATGATCTTTTCTACAATATCTTGTTGTTTCTTGTTAACGTTTCGATATAGAAAATAATAAAACACATAAAGTTAAGCGCCACTTCAAAGGTTAAATATACCGCAAACAACCACAACAAGAAAACTAGAATGAAAATAAATATGAAAAAATAAACATTGGCATTTGTGTGCGTTTTTTATTAAACTAACGAACCAACTGTAAAATGTACTTAAAATTTGAGAGTTAAAACCGCCTACATGTCTATAAAGGAAAGTTTATGATATGGAGCAAAAAATTAAACTGAAACAACAGATAAAACATTCGTGTTTGTGAATATAAATATTTATGTATTAACTAGTTTATATACCCGATACTTTGTTACCGTTACCGTATTTAATATCAAAATATATTAAGAACATTTCTGTCCTTGTTTAACCACATTTTTATCACGATTTTATTCGAAAATCAAAAAAAAAAATAATTTCTCAATTCAATATCGCGCATATTTTAAATTACATATTTCTAGTCGAATTTTTTGGGCATAACACTAATGGGCAGATTTTTCATTTCCCTTAGTAAATTAGCGCATACTCCACTGGAGTTTATGCAGGACATTGAGGGGAGACTTTCCCATTTTTCACTTTCCGAAAAATGTTTTTTGGTGGATGTCGTAAGCCGGAAGTGGAATCTAAATGCCAAATTTCAAGTTCCTGCCTGCTGTGATTTGTTTGCGTGATTAAAGGAACACTTTTTCTCTTTTACACCCCATTTTTACTACGATCTTATTAAAAATTATATATTTTCAACAACTAAAATCATATCCCAAGGAAAAAGTATTTCAGATTTCTAGCAAAAAGGGACAATCCCTTAAACAGCCGATGAACGTGTGGACCACAATTTTTACAGCGCTCCTGGCAAAAATTTATAAAATTACCTTATCGGTGACTAATCTAGGGCACACATCTGTTTAATTATGGGTAGCGCAGTTTGGGTAGCGCGTTAAGGGGATTCTATTTTAACACCTAGGGAACACATACCCAGCAAAACCAGTGTTTCAACTTCTTACTAGCCTATTTAATGGATTAATTACTTTTGTTCGCGATGTCCGAAAAGTAATGGGTAGTCATTATCTTCTCACTTAGAAAAAACACAAAGTAATGGGTGGTCATTACACTCTCGCTTACGAACATTCAAAAAGTAATGAGTACCAATTACTTTATAGACATCTCGAACAAAAGTAATTAAGCGAGTAATTAGGCTGGTAAGTACCCTGCGGGAAAAAAGGGTCAGTTGGGAATTGGGACCTGTCCCGGGATAGGTGAAAACTAAACCGTTTTCGAAAAACATATCACGAGATTGGTAAAAAGAGCACCGGTTCCTAAAGTACCTACCACGTGACCGGTTTAAAAGTCACGACATATCCTTATAGGCCAGTCCTGTGACATGTCACATAGCACAGAGGTCAATTGACCCCCTCCTAGGACAAGCCCATGTTAAAGTTATCGGTCCCGTGACCGGTCCCTATCACAATGAACCGGTCATGTGACATGTCCTGGGATAGGTCCTTTTCCCGCAGGGTAGTTGATACCATGTTTTTGTTGGGTAATTTAACTAACTAACCGGGAGTCTTTTTCAACATCTTTGGATCCCATGTACAGGGGAACACATATTTTTACCGGTCTACGCTTTTTTGCTATAAATAATGTATTATTATACTACGTGTTCGGCAAGAAATATAAACAATAAATTCTTCTACAGAACTTTTTCGTTATTTAAAGAAATTACTTATTTTAAAAGCTAAAACTTTAATCTTACTACACACCGAGAAAAAACATGGATGCAACATGACCACTGCAACTATATTATGAATTCTGCATGGTTGTCACAATCAAGTTATTGGTTTATAAATAGGTTCTAACCATCAATATGATTGCTACCATCAATTTATTATAGTAAATAATTTATTTTTTCATGATTGACACTTTTTATTTTATAACATGATTGGTTGTAATCATACTGTGGTAACAAAAATTCTGACTATGAGAAAAATATGATAACTATGGAACTACGAGTATAAAATGCTTCTAACAATCAATGAATTACTATAAATCCGATAAAACAAGTTTTTCAGATGTACAGTCATAATACTGTATTGTTTTCGTAAAAAAAGAGTTGTATCAGTTCAGTAACCCATGTACAAATGATAATATATGATAATTTTCACCTGGGGGTTTTACTTTCGAAAATGCCTTATACATATAAAATAATAGTTTACACTAATCAATTCATTGTCGAAAATATCCATTCTCAAAGAGATTCCATAATAACTAATTTAATTTTTGAGCTTAAGATTCGTTTTTTACAAAAAATATTATTTAATTTTCAATATCTTCAGGAAATAATAAATACTAATTAAATATTTATTATTTCCTGAAGATGCTTCACAATGGAGTACAGAAATATTGAAAAATAAATATTTTTTTTGTAAAAAACGAACCTTAAGCTCAAAAAATAAATTAGTTATTAAAAAGAAAAGAAAAAGGTTAAATAAAAGAAAAAGGTTTTAAATTTTTTAATTCTTTTCCATAAAAACAATACTTTTTTAAATAAAAAATTTAAATTTATTTATTTTAAGCAAAAGCATCCTTAGTTTTAAGAAAATTGCATACTCAAATGTAATAAAATTAAGTTTAGTTAAAAAAAAATTAGGACATAATTTACTCCCATTTAGTTCAAAAATTGTGTCTAACTTAAATCGAGAAAGTACTTGAACCTAATGTGTGTTCATTTTTTGTTCGCGGGTAGTAAAATTAACTTAAATTTAGAAAGCCATTTCCAAATTTAGTTTTAAGTATACCACTTTATAATTTTGAAGAATTGTTTTCTAGAAATCAATTGAGACAATTAAAAACAAAAAGTAATTAATTTTTTCCTATATAATATAAAAATTTATTTGATTTTAGAAACTGATGAACTATTTCTTAGGAAAATTTTCATGCAACTTAGTTCAGATAAATTTTAATAAAATATACTTTTTCAAATAAAAGTTTTTTAATTTTTAAAAAATAATAAATTTTGGGATAGGATTTACGTTAAAATTATTTTTAATATTCTATTGCAAAAAAACAATCAATTAAACTAAAAAAAGGTAGTTTTCCTAATTTTCAAGAAAAAATATTATTAAATAAAAGAAATTAAAGTAACCATTTAAAAAAACTATCGTGCATGATTGTAATTTTTGGTTCGTGATCGTGCGTGAGCGTGATTCAAAAATCTCTCACGTGCCCATCTCTAATCTTAACTGTCTTAAATGTTGAACTTAAAGTAGTTTAAAACATATTTTAAAATTTTGTTAGCAAAGAGTAAAAAATTTCGAATTTGCGCTTTTATGTAATAAATTTGTTTGTTGACTTTTATAAATTACGTCATAATGGCTATCCTATAGTTGACATAGCGCTTACTAAACTTTTTATTTATCGAATGATTTTTTCACTTAATAAAAAAAAAAGTTTAAATTTGTATATGTCAAATAAAGTTAAAGCTAAGAATGCCATAAAATAAACTTATAACTTTTCCAATTATAACAAGAAATGTAACTGTGATATTTTGTATTTTTGCAACAATTTCCTAAAATTAGTTAATTTAAGAAGACAAAAGACCCCCAGTGTTTCTTAGCCATAGATGCAGTGTGTTACGTAGGGCGTCCCTTTTTGTAGTTCTCTCAAGCAGAACCGTTAATTAATTACGAAAAGGATCTGACTGTCACAATTTATAACGTTTCAGGATATCCTGCAGTACATTTTTTTAATTTGTTCACCTTTTTGCTAATGAAATTTAATTTATATTTTAAATACATGAAATAAGTATAACTCAATTCAGTTTTAAGACAAAATTGTATAGCAAAATGCTTGTTAAGAGGAGCAGTGTCCTCACAAAGCGGAAGTCCTCGGAATGTGGGAAAATACTTACTCAATGAGTGTAAAGTACTTCAAAATATATGGGAAAATATATTACCTTTGCCATAGAAGAAGGATAAGGATGATTGTCGCTTAAAAGAAGTGCTATTTAACTTGTTGTTAGAAAATAGTTTCTTATTTTTAGGGAGTTAAATCCTAGTTTTTAGTAAAAAAAATTATGTAATGAATTTAAATAAAATAAAATTTTTCTTAAAACCATGGAATCATTTCCTAACTAACAGTACAATTTTAGATGATGTATGAACTAATTTAGAGGACATTTTACTGTTTTCTAATAAAAATTTTGTTCTCAAAAAAAATTTTTCTATAATTTAGAAATTTTGACCAAATTTTAAGTAAAATTTGTTTCTTAATTTCCTCTAAATAAGTTAATTTTTCTAAATTCTAGTTCATTTTTTTTTTGAGTTCAGATTTAAGTGATTAAATATTTGATTTATTAAAAATATTTATTAGAAATATTTATTTGAGAATTTTTATAGATGAATTTAACACGGTGTATAGGGAGGAAACATTATTTTTATAATAGTTTGGATGTTGTTTCTCCTTAACAATATTATTTAGGAATTAGAAAAATTTTAAATAATTTTCAAAAATATTGTTTGTGAAAAATAACATAAGCAGTATCATAAAGAAATGCTTCCTTTCTATGACAAGCCCATGCTAAATTAATCAATGAAAATGCTTAATTGGAAGTACTTTTTAACCCTTTGACTGTCCCATGTATCACATATGATGCACAGGCGTCATTGTTGATACGCTTGCGCATCATATGTGATACACAATTTGTCTTATTTCCTTTAACTCCTTTATGGACGTGGACGTACGGTATACAATTTTTTTTTTTTTTGTTTGGGGACAGTCAAAGGGTTTAAATAAATATTTTTTCTGGGTACATGTATAAATCAAATATTTACTCACTTTAATCTGATAAAAAATTTTGTTGTTCATGTATTAATCATTTAGTCGGTTAATCTTCGTTAAGTTTCAAAGAGGTCCACTAAATCTGTCATTATTTAATAGACATAATAAATATATTTATATAACTATATATTACAAACATATTTTGTTTATAAAATATTGTTTTCAAAACTTGTGTAATCATTTATAACATTTTACTTTTAAATATTACAAAGTTGCTGAGTGTTTTGTTTAATATATAACTTTTTCGTCTTGTAATTGTTAAATCTAAGTTTTTCTTTTTTTTTTTTTACCAGCAGCTCTAAGATTTAGTATTCATAAATTTCATATTGAAATATTGAAAATACACAAATGTTAACTCTGTGTATTCATTGCAATACAATGAATCTGCATATTATATTATGTACCTATCTATGCATTTACAATTGCATCTGTTAATGTTCAAATAAATACTATATCTTTGTAAATCTCTCTGAATAAAAGGTCTATAAATTTTATAATGAAAAAAAAAAAAATAATAATACAAACTAACATTAAATAAACAAATTATTGTTAAGAATTTGCATATTTTAGAAAATTGAAATTATGCAGAAATTTTTATATCGAAAACAATGTGTCTGAACTATAACAATTAAATTTACAAGAAAACACTTTGTAAAAAAAATTACAGACCCTACACCATTGTATGATTTTTATCAAATTCGTGAAAGCACTTTAAAATCCGTAAGTGGGGCTGTGTATTTTTGATACCATTTAAGTCCAATTCAATATCTGAGAGCCTAAGAAATTTTATGCAGAAAAAAATGTTTCAAAATCTTGTAATTTTTTTTTTTTAGAAAATTATTTCAGAATTTGAAAATTTTCTGTGGAAAATATATCTCAATATTTAGGACTTTTGTGGACATTGTGGTGTAATGGTGGTTGTGGTGGAAGGTTGCCGGTTCGATTCCTGGCGACGATAACATCATTTTAGAAATATAATATGTATGAGTTTTCTATTCCTCATACATATGGCAACGTCTTCCTTCGGTGCTCCCATAGCACTTAATAGTGTTGGAAAATGATAGTAAAACCAAAAATTGGGTGGTCTAAAAATAGATTTTCCAAAGAACATTTGTATTTTTTTTCTCAACCCTTGCCGTCAGATTGTTAAACGAGAGTTTTAGGCTCGATGTAAACGAGGCATAAATGATACATGAAAGCTAAGTGTTGGCAAACCGTTGGTTGCGCTAACATGATGGCACTGGCATAACACTGGTATTTCCAGAAACAAAAAAAAAATTGTTTTATAAAAAAAAATAAGCAAAGATTACAAATAATGTATACCTGTAACTAAGCTTAAACTCGAAATATTCTGACTTATATTGTACCCTTTTATAAACTACTGAAATTTTTGTGAAACAATTTTTGCGACCGCAAATAAAGCATTAAAATCAAATGGTGTATCAGTAATTAATTTTCAATTCCAAGGGTACCCAGTGTTTGACCAGTACTTGATCTTTTGTACCACTAGCAATTTATATGCTTTATAGTGGAAAAATTATAAAATTCTAGAATTTTTCCAAATTAAAGGATAGAAAAACTTCTCTGTAAAGTATTATGTTTTTTATTTATTGAAAAATGGGTTTGATAATCTGAGAGTTTTCTATACAATACGTCTGAACGTAAAAAATTAATCAAATTGCGAAATATTTTTTCTATAGAAAACTTTTCAGATTCTGATACAATTTTTCTATAAATAATTTGTTCTACAAATAAATTCTCAAAAATTTATATCTCAGGTTCTGAAACAAATTTTTTATACAAAAATTTAATCAGAATCTGAAAATTTTTCTATAGAAAAAATACTTTGCAATTTGAACATTTTTTTAAAGCAAAAACATTTAAGGATCTTAAGAATTTTTCAAAGAAAAAATATTTCAAAATCCAAGGATTTTTCTAAAGTACATAAAATAATTTCAAAACCTGATAAATTATTTTATCAAAGAAAGTACTATTGTGCTGCAGTACTTGCCATGGAGGTTGATTCTTTCTAAGTACTTTTGCACTTTAAAAAGTTTTAGGTTGAAAAGGAAGGAATCGGAAGTTAAGATATACTTAAATATCGACTCATGTCCAAAAATAGGAACCACACTTAATATTTTGCACTAAAAATGCACAACAAGGAAACTACTTATAAGGAAAGGCAAAAAGGAATCTTAGATTGGCCTGTCTCGGCTTTGGGGGCAGCTAGCAATTTTAAGGTATCAAAAAGGGATTCTAAAATGAGTTTTTGATTTTAACCTTTTTTAGATATTTAAATTAAAGCATATCGTTGGAAAGGATTTTTTGATGGCTTTTAACTGATAAGCTATTTTCGTCTAGCTATTTTCTTGTAGGGAGCCGTTAAAGACTGATGCTATGCAAATAATCTCCTGAGCCACACTCAATAAAAAATGACATGAACTTAAAAGTCAATTCAAAATTTTCTTCAAAATAGTTTAATGAACGTTTTTCTCAATTTAAGTACAATTTTATTAAAACTTAAAAAAATTTTCTTCAAAAAAAAAAAAATAAAAATTCTTATGTTTCGGTTAAGGGGAAAAAATAAACATTTATAAATTTTTAAGAAAAAATCTTAGTGAGCGCCCTGGTAGACAAGTTGGTAGCGTGCTAGCTTATCAGTGCGTAGGTCGTGGGTTCGATTCCCAACAGAAGCTCTGGTCTGTTTCCGCTAAAACAAGCCGATAGCCTTCGTTGCTAATGCTCGGTTAGGGTATTAAGATATAATTTGTGATTATATGTTTAATAAAATAAATATATATTAGTTTTAAGAAATTTGCATTCTAAAATATAATGAAACTGAGAACATAATTAACTTCCATTTAGTTCAAAAAATTATCTAACTTAAAATGAGAAAGTACTTAAACTCAATGTTTGTTAACTTTTTCGCGAGTAGTAAAATTAATTAATTTTGGAAATCCATTTCTAAATTCAGTTTTTAAGTCTACCTATTTTTAAGAATTATTTTTTTTGAAAATTAGTCCAGACAATTAAAAGCAAAAAGTAATAATTTTTTTCCTATGTTATAATAAAAATTTATTTTATTTTAGAAATCAAAGAACTATTTCTAAGAAAAATTTCCATGAATCTTAGTTCAAATAAATTTTAATAAAATTTTATTTTTTCTAGTAAAAGTTTTCCAATTTTCAAGAAATAATAACCTTAGATAAATTAAAAAAAATTAATTTTAATAAATTTTTCTTAAATTGAGGAAAAATTTAGTTTTTGTTGGGAAAGGTTTAAGTTATTTTAAATTTTTTAAAAAAAAAGAAACAATAAATTAAAATCAAACTAGTTAATTTTTTTAATTCTAAAGAAAAAATATTGAAGGAAAAAAATTAAATTATACATTAAAAAAAGTGATCGTGCATGAATGTAATTTTTATTCCTGATCTAATCTTAACAGTTTTAAAAATAGCTTAAAATATATTTTAAAATTTTGTTAGCAAAAGATTAAAAATTTCGAACTTTATGTTAGAAAATATTTTATTATTTTTAGGGAATTAAATCCTAGTTTTTAGTAAAAATTATCTAATGAACATAAATAAAACAAAATTTTTCCTAAAACTAATTAAACATTTCCTAAGTAGCAGTGAATTTTAAGATGATATATGAATTAATTAGGAGAACATTTTACTGGTTTCTAATAAAAATTTAGTTCTCAATAGTAAACATTTTCTATAATTTAAAAATGTTTACCAAAATTTAAGTAAAATTTGTTTTTTATATTTTAAGAAAAATTTTATTAAGTTTTGGTTAAAAGTGGCACCGTTTTCATTTAAATTTTTTCTCCAAATAAGTTATTTTTCTAATTTCTAGTTCACTTTTTGGTGAATTTTTGAGATAGGATCAGAAAGAAACCGCCAACAAAGACTTGGATAATTAAACTGATAGGATGGGCTGCTGCGAAGCCAGCCGCAGTAGCCGCATGAATAAAGTCTTGCTCCATAAATAATGGGAATATTTGTTATTTCTAATAAAGCCATAATAAACCAAAAGAAATAAAGTTTAGTTAATTTTATTTAAATGACATTATTTGACAACCAGGCCAAAATTCCCAAAAGAATGTTGCCATAACTATTACGATAACATAGACTATTGTTATCAAAATAATTTAAAAAAAAATTATATCGGGGCGTATGATTAATTTTATTTAATTATTTCACATTGTTCATATGCAAAACAAAAATACTTTCAAAGAAACTACAATGCAATTTAAATTATACACCGAACTTAATCCAATAAATATAACACCTGAACATTTCTTACTAAAACGAAAATAAAAATAATAAAATGTCTACGCCTTATTTGTTATCTGTTGAAATATTTTAAAAATTAGTATTTATTATTAATGATAAAAAAAAAGTCAACATATGATTAAAATTGTTTAATTAAAAATTGCAGCCTATTAAATTTATTTTTAATTCTTATCTTAAGATTATACAACACTTGTTAAGGAAAATGATAAACTAATTAAAAAGTTGTAGGAGGTGTTGTTACAATGTTGTTGATTGATGACCATCGAAGTCACACCCAGTTTAGCAAATTGATTTGTTTTTATTGTAGACCAAACAAAACAAGACATACGAAAAAAAATAGACATGTTTCATATCAACACCTTAAGTTGAAATACTATTGAATTTTGTATTTTTGTTGATTTTATAATAACAATAAGACACGCGAACAATTTGAGAAATAAAAAAACAAATAAAAATTAAAAAAAAAAAAATACAATAATACAATGTACAATATTTTATGGAATTTTTTTTTTAATAAATTGTTTTTGTAATTACACATTAACAATGTTTAATAATACATTTGTTTAATTCCTTTCAAAAGTTTACATTCTTAGTCGACATATCACTTTATTTCCTTGTTAATATTATTGAAGCCTCCTACTGTGTAAATTATTTCTTTGATGATTTTCAATTATTCAATGGCTGCCTGTGTGTGTGTTATCAACCATGTAAGCAATACGTTTGAATATAAAATGGATAAAAATTGATTTTAATATGTACATTAATTAACCTAAAGGGCTTGTTTTAATAATTTACCCAGCAGGATATAAAAAATTAAAAAAAAAAAAAAAAACAAAACCCAAGAAAACGCCACCTCCCACCACCATTCACTTTATAAAATAAAAATCTTAATATTTAAGTACCTACATATATGAATAAATCGACAGACTCCAATAAAATTGGTAAAACCTCTTAAAAATAAGATATACTACTACTTACAGAGGATATATGAATGGATATGATATTAACCTTAAACATAAATGTGTATTTTATTTCAATGATGGCATTTTCTTGGTTAAACACAAATAATTAATGATATAGCGCCAGATTTGGGTAAGTGCAAGTAAATGGTTAGAATGTAATAATTTAAGAGAAAAGAAAACAATATAAGTGTACGAAAAATACCCGGATTACATGGAGGTGCAACAAAAATGATTCAAACATTATGGAATAAATATAGTCTTATATATAAATGCCTTGTATTCGTTTGTTGATGGGTTAAGTGATGTACCTTCATCATCTTTTAACCCATCAACAAAAGGATTTTCTGTTCACTTGCACTGTTCCAGGACTTGAGTTTTTAAGCAATGTCAGGCAGATTTCGTATTGACTTATGCAGTGAATTTATTTTCTGTATATGATCACATTAGCTTCCATCGGCCGTATGTTTTTTTTTTTTTGTGACTTTAGGTACGTGGGGATGCAGATCCACGTGATTTTCACATACCTGCTGTCACCCTAATTGGTTTAGATTCGTAATGATATTTTGTACCAATGCAAGCAATATTTAAGCAAAATTTGGGATCAAGGCACTCGTTATATATTTCAGGTTTCTTTAAAGAATATCAAATGCGGAAAGGATTGATTCCTTTAACGGCTTCGATGCCCTTTTCGATTACATTTAAAGGCCCTAGAGAGTTGTCCGAGCAGTGAAATCGTCGTTGCTGGCGGTTTTAATTTTTACAACCCTATCTGGATCTATAATTTGGACAATTACGTTGAGCTCTTCGCTGAGCACCACCATTTAGCGCAACAACCCTGCGGGAAAAAAGCGTTCAGTTGGGAATTGGGACCTGTCTCGTGATAGGTGAAAACTGGACCGGTTCCGAAAATACATATCACGAGATAGGTGACATTATCTTTTGCGGTGGTTATGTGATATGCTCTTTGGGGTTAGTTGTGTGACATGTTCTTTTAGACTATTCCTATGACATGTCACAGAGGGAAATTGACCCCCTCCTAGGACAAGCCCATGTTCAACTGACCGGTCGGTCCTTTTCATATAAAAAAACCGGTCCCGTGACCAGTCCCTATCACAATGAACCGGTCACGTGACGTGTCCTAGGATAGGTCCTTTTCCCGCAGCGTAGTGAAGGAACCAACGCTTATTAAGGTTGAATACCAGAGTCCTTTGTATTTGTTTTCAATTCGTTTAATCAATTAACCGTTTCCTCCATTAATATTCTCCATTTTGGTTAATACCGAAACAAATAATTTATCACTAGATGAGACCAAATCTGTGATATAATCAAATCAAAGTACATAATTGTATTTAATTTTATCCAATTATACAAAAAATTAAGCTGGGTACTTACGAAAAATAGTTTTTTTACAGCCTTCTACTAAAACTTTTTTAAAAATATGTTGGTCTCCTAAACCCGAATCTAAAGACAACAAAATTAACGCAGAGAAAAAAACATGGTTGTGGCAATCATCTTCAGAGAGCATCATATATTTTTGGAATTATGATTGTGCCAACTATAGTAGTACTATAATATAGTTATTATACAATGGTAATAAAATAACCCTAATTTTACCCAAATATGCTCCCTTAAGTTATATGTTATTTTGATTCAAAACTATGAAAAAGTTATTTAAATTTAAGAATATTTATTTAAGAAATATTTTTGCTAAAGAAATAATTTGATATTAAGGATTTTTTTAGGAAAATTTCTTTAATTCTATGGAATTTTGGAAAAAAAATTAAAATTATAGACTTTTTCTAATAGAAAAATTTTTAGATTCTAAGGACACTTTTAAGATTTGTTTAGATATTCCCTAAATTCTCTGAATTCTTCTTTTAGAAAAAGTCCTTAGAATCTAAGTATTTTTGTGATGAAAAGCCCTCAGTAACTAAGAATTTTTTATAATCGTAAGTTTTTTAAGAATATTAAATTTTTGTATCTCAGAAACAGTTTGCAGAGTCTGAGAGTTTTACTTTAACGAAAAGTCCATAGAATCTAAATATGTTTTTATTAGAAAATCTTTTTAAATATCTGGTATTTTGTATAAGAAACCTTCTCGTACAAAACTATTGAGTTCCGAAGACTTTTTCTTTTTGTATAAGAAACCTTCTCGTACAAAACTATTGAGTTCCGAAGACTTTTTCTTATAAAAAAAAAAAATCTTTTTTTAATATTCTGAGTACTTTTTTCACAAGAATGTCCTTATTTTACAAGATATGAGTTAATACACTTAAAATAGTTTATAAGTTAAAATAACAGAAAATACTCTTTACAAGAAGTGATATTTCATTTAAAACCCGGTCTACTTAATTTCCGTTCGAATCAAATGGCTTTTGTTGTTTATTTTTTAATGTTGTTAAACAACTGACACATCAGTTAAAACAAATGATTAATCATTTAAAAATAAATGTTAAAATTTTACCTAACAATTGTTCTGCAAAATCTAGACACACAGTCTATAAACACATGTTGGTTGAATGGCCTTATGTGTGTCTGTGTTTAGGAAGTTCTTGTAATTTGAATTGAAATAAATGTGTAACAACCAATTTAAATAAAAAACAAATTAGAATTTTTTGAATTTTTATTTTTTAAAACACACAGCAAACAAAATTAAAATTTTTAATAACTGTGAGGGGCACAAATAAAACACAAATTTCGGTTTTGTGGGTAAATTTTATTAAACTTGAAACAAATGAAAAAACAATAAATGAAACTGAAAAAAATCGGTAAATGATAGTAAATCATTTCGAATAAATGTATAAAAAAAGTTAAAATAGATATTTCTTTGAAGAATAAATTTAAGTTCCTTTAATTTTAAATGAAACGAAAAACTTTTTTATTGAACTACAAACAGTAAACTACATAATATTCTGAGTGTATTTAAAAAAATATATATTGTTTTTATTGAAAAAATATAAAATTTTTATACAAAATCCTTTTGAATTTTTTTGACATTAAATTGATTAGAGTAAATTATGTATGTTATAAGGCATTTCGAAAATAAAACCTCCCATGTGAAAATTATCGTATATTATGACTTTTAAATGGGTGACTGAACTGATACAATTTTTTTCTATGAAGGCAAGACAGTATTATGACTGCAAATATCAAAGTCATGTTTTATTTGACTTAAAATCATTTATTGATTGTTGTCAGCATTTTATAGTTCCATAATTATCAAATTTTTTCATATTTTTTGTTACCACAGTATGGTTACAGACAATCATGTTATAAAATAAAAAGTGTCAATCGTGAAAAAATAAAATATTTACTATAATAAGGATGGTAACGATCATATTGATGGTTAGAACATATTTATAAACCAATAACTTGATTGTGACAACCATATCCGAATGCAGCAAGCATAATATAGTAAGAGTTATCATGTTGCCACCATGTTTTTCCTCTGCGTGTAAGTTTTTCTTCCGAGTTGTGGGCCAGTCTTTTAACTCCTGATTGAATATTCAAAGCCGAAACCAGTTTTGTTTTACCTAAATTCGAATAAACCAAAACCGGGTTTTTGGTGTCGGTTAACCGGTTGCTTTATTTAAATACATGTTTTCTAATGTTTGCACATATTTTAAACTATTTCAACCAGCGTTGCCAAATAGGACAATTCAAAAATTGGCATTGCAGTGAGTAGTATTGTATTAGTTATTTATTAATAGTTGTTAGTTAAGCCTGATTGAAATAGGCAATTTTCGAGGTCCTAACGGAATCTCTGAAATACACTTGAACATCTTCCAACATCAATATACTTAAATAAAACGTCAGTTTATTTTAAATTCAAATTCATTTAAACCAAACCACAAAATATATGTTTCTGGGCCAGAGTTAAAAAAGGGAGGCGCACAACTCGAAAAGTTGATTAGTTTTTTTTTTAAGGAAGCAGCATTCAAAGAATTCTTATGAAGAATGAAAACACTCATACATATAATTTTTGTTTGAATTGATCTTGCCGTAGCCCAATACGATAAGCATTAGACCATAACGCCACACAACTTTATTGATTTTCGATTAAGGCTTAGGAGACCAAAAGACTTTTAAAACAATTTTGGAAAAGTTTGGGCAAAACCTTGTCGACTAGTGTATTTAGTTGTAAGTTATTGTGAAAATATTTTCTTTCTACAAGTATGTAGCAACATTTTGACTGCTTGTTACAAAATTTTTCATTCCACTCAATATTTAAATCATATTTTAAATTTCTTCCTTTACAGGTATTTTGCAATCATGTGCCAATGAAGGTGAAGAAGTTCAAATAGCCATAAAAAATTCCAAATGTTTTCAATGCGCCTGTGAGGTATGTAACTATAATTTAAAAAAAATCACATAAAATTTATAAGAACGAAAAATTTTTTATGAAAAAAAAAAATTATGCATATTTCTGTTATTTCTAAAGTTGTGTACCGGAAATGTATACACATATACGGTTGACATTAAAATTCCAACGAGGGCTATGTGAGAAATTGTTGGTAGTATAGCAAACGCAAGTGTAACATAAAATGAGCGACCTTACTTTATAGTCCTATAAAACTATAACAATTTATAACCAAACAAAAAGTAGAATTTAAAAGATGTGTACAACAAAATCTGGCTGTTGCTAATAATTTTTTTGTAGTTTAAATTTATTTTCTTGGCAACATGTAGCAAGCAACTACTTGACCTGGCCATTTGCCATAAGAAAATGGAAACAGAAATATGTAAGAAACTTAAAAAGATTGGTAGGGAATAGAAAAGGGTTAATCTTATGGTTAACATGTATCGATTTATTATTATTTTTTTTTGTTATAAAGAAAAGAAAATGTTTAATTTCAATTTAAACTGCTTTAAAAATTATGTATCTTTATAACATAATTTTATAATTAAGTATAAAAACATTAAAGTATTTATTTTTCTTAAGGAAGTTTTTAACGAAATATTTGTGCCAATAAATATTTTTATATATTGGCAACTAAAATAAAAGACACTTAAAATTCTATGTGTTTTTTCTCATTTATGGAGCCAAAAAAAAAAAAAAATAGAAGTATACGGTCAGTTTTTATATTAAAGTTTGACCAAAGTTATTGACCTGTTTTAAGTAGTCCAGAAAACTTTATAACTGGTCGAATATAAAGGAAACAGAAACTTTTTTTATCATCATCTATAATTTACTACTGTTAACAATATAATTTTTCGATTATATATATTTCATCTTAACTCATTTTTTGTTTTTTTTTTTTGTTGTTTGTATGGTATGCCGAGTTTTGCAGCATAAAACTGCATTCATACTGTGTTTGCAGTTATCAAATTTGTTCAATGTTAGGCGCCACTTTATGTCACATAACAAATTTTAAAATTGTTAGTGAGTTCAGTAATAGGATGACATTTATTTGTGCATATTTTTTTTTTAAATTTCTCGTTACAAAAAGTTCAAAATCTATAAAAAGCTGCTTATAAAGGGTGGCTAAATTTTAAGGGCCGATGTTTATTTTGAATAAAACACAAATTATTTAGGAAATTGTTGTCATTTCCTTTTATTATGATAATATGGTATGGTTCAATTATGTACGGAACAAAATATCAGCCAAATGTCCGCCGCGACCTCGGCGGCACACCTCTTTAAATTTTCGATGACGCTGAGGCATAATTGAGGTTCTATGCCGTTAATGTGCCGAATTATCTCATTCTTTAGCTCTTGAATTGTTGCTGGCTTATCGACGTACACCTTTACTTTCAAATAACCCCAAAGAAAGAAGTTCAACGGTGTCAAATCACATGATCTTGGCGGCCAATTGACATCGCCACCACGTGAGATAACACGGCCATTGAATTTGTCGCGGAAAAGAGCTGTGTGGCAAGTGGCACCGTCCTGTTGAAACCACATATCGTGCACATCCTTATCTTCCAATTCGGGCCATAAAAAGTTTGTTATCATCTCACGATAGCGAACACACCGATGATGCCGCCAGCCCATAAACCGCACCAAACATTCACTCTTTGTGGGTGAATTGGTTTTTCGACTATCACTCTTGGATTATCATTCGCCCAAATGCGGCAATTCTGCTTATTGATGAATCCACTGAGGTGAAAATGTGCCTCATCACCAAAGATGATTTTCTTCGAAAATTGATCATCCACTGTTGCGATTTCTTGCCACCATTCTAACGACGTTCAGAATAGTCAAGAGACTTTAGTTCTTGAGTAAGACGAGAGTGAGAGGTTGAGGTGGACGGCTCTTCAGCCACACTATCGCGAACAGCAGCAATATTTTCTGCAGTACGAGATGTACGAACATGCACTGGTGTTTTCACATCTCCTACAGAATCGGTTTGCTAAAATTTTTGCAGGATTTTTCCGATTGTACGCACATTTGTACCAAAAAAATCACGAAGTGCACGATATGCATTTTGATTTGAACGTCCATTTTCATAATAAGCCTGAATAACTTTAACGCGTTACTCGATTGTGTATCTTTTCATGGTTAAAATTGAGATAGTCTGAAATTGAGAAATGTCAAATGAAATGCAGAAAAAACTGGACGCTTAAGTGTGGTTCATATTCAACATCGGCCCTTAAAATTTAACCACCCTTTATATGCTAAAAATTAGCTGTAATTAATTTTGAACGTCTTAGTAAAAAAGAAAAAATAGTAGAAAAGAAAACACATGGTAAAGCGGGGCTATTTTTCTCACGTTATTATATTGATCCTGGTAAAAACCGAGAATATATATACGTATTGAAAAATATTTCAAAGTTAGGAGAACAGGCACTTAAAACCCTAATCGTGCTTCTCTGCTAAAAATATAATTTTCCAATAACATTAATTTATTCTCTGAATTAATTTTTAAACCCCTAAACCAGGCAATAATTGTTTTTTATGACTTTTAAATTCCATATAAAATTATCTTTTTGATTTGAGTATCAGCTGGAGCAAATCAGCGTGTCAGACTGGGCGTGGTCAAAAAAATTTGCTCTATCTTGCATAGTTTTTCATATATTTTTTTCTTTTAAAACTAAGATATTTCCGTTATTTCTTATAATATTCTCAAAAATATGTTGGTTTCGCTTACCCTAATAACACCGTCCTACAAAAGTTTAAATTCATTATAAAATCCCACTTTTATCACGAGCAAATGTTAGTTCAACCCTTCATTTTTAGATGAAACGAAAATTATTTAGCGGGCCTTCTTTTAAAAACTGCTATTTAAATATTTTTTACACCACTGTTGCCAATATAACTATTCGCATAAAGTGGGAAAAAATTGAATTTGCTTTTTTGCAAATTTAATTTTGACGTTTTCCTTGTGATTTTTATACATTTATTTCTTTGTTTTTAATTAGCAATTTACCATTAAATTTGTAAGTAAAACTTGAAAATTTTGAAAAATTCGCTATTTCAAGAATATTTCTGAACTTCATAAGGTCGCCATTCTTTAACTTTGTATTTTGAATCTGCAACAATTTTCAAATTCCAAAAATTTAGATGTGTTTCAATATAAAAATACACTTAAATACACTTAAATTGTTTGTAAGTTAAAATAATAGTATATACTATTTAAAACTTTTAATTTTATAAACCTCCAATGGCAAATATGATGTTATTGACGGAAATAATAATTAAAATTTTTTTGTTTTTTAATTAACTATTTATTTTGCCGAAACGCAACATTGCATTAATAGTACTGAAAAAATAATGTTAAGTTATATTTGATTTAAAGACCAGTCTACTTACTGTTCATTTAAATCAAATGGTTTTTGTTATTAATTTTTAAAAGTTTTTTAAACAATTGACATATCAGTAAAAAAAAAAGTAAAAATAAATGGTAACATTTTTTGGTTTGGTTGCTTTAATAGTGGTGATTTTGGAGCTCGAAGACAAGGAACGGCCTTAAAGCCATAGGATTAATTTAAAAGCAAGAAAACTGGGTGTCATACGAGTTAAAGCAGCGCGATGTCGAAAAGCGATGAAAAGTAGATACATTACGACAACCCAAAGTGCAAAATGTCAAGGATTTTGCCCAGACAGCCATCAAAATCCTTCGCAAAGCCGAATATTTATGGCATAAAGTTTATGCTCTAAATTTGGTGCGACCAGCGCGGCGTGATCTACTACCAGCTGCTTAAACCGAATTAGACTATCACGGGGGAAGAATATCGAACTCAACTCATGCGTTTGAGGCGCGCACTGGAGAAAAAATGGCTGGAATATGAAAAAAGGCACGAAAAAGTGATTTTGCAGCATGACAACGCTCGGTCATATGTTGCGAGACCGGTCAAGACCTACTTGGAAACGATGAATTCCTACCCCTCCCACCGTATCCTCCAGACATCGGTTCTTTCGACTATACTTGTTCTGATCAGTGACACATGACTGGCTCAGCAGAAGTTTACTTCATATGAACAACGCAAAAAAGGGTCGATGATTGGATTACCACAGAAGACGAGTTGTTCTTCCAAAAATTTACAGAAAGATTGTAAAGCCAGCCGTGCTCAGGGCTGGGGTGTGTTCTTGCCCTTCAGAGGTAAATTCGGGCTCGATAACAAAATACTAAAATAAACAAAACAAGAAAACAAAATGGTAAAAGGGACAGCGTAGGGAAGTTGATGATTGTTATATCCGCCCTAGATTTCAGTCGACCCAACTTGTATCCAAATATGTAATATGTTACAATTATTATGATATATGACTACACTCAGAATATTTTGTAGTTTACTGTTTGTAGTTTAATAAAAAAAGTTTTCCGTTTCATTTTAAAACAAAAGAACGTACATTTATTTTCAAAGAAATATCTTTATTAATTTTTTTATACATTTGTTTGAAATGATTTACTGTCATTTACTGTTATTTACCGATTTTTTCAGTTTCATTTATTTTTTTAATTGGTTTAAAATTTAATAAAAATTTACCCACAAAACGGAAATTTGTGGCTAATTGGTGTTCGTTACAGTTATTACAAATTTAAATGTTGTTGTCTCAAAAAAATATTCAACTTATTCCAATTTGTGTTTTTATTTAAATTGGTTGCTTATAAACAAAATTATTTAAATTCAAATTACTAGAACTTCATAAACACACATACATACACATTCACACAAAAAATGTCTATAGCCATGCATACATACATTTTGTAGATTAAAAAAAACCAAAAAAAAAACAGAAACAAAAAATAAATGACAAAATCATTTATTTTTCAAAGAATTGGTAGGTAAAATTTTAACTTTTATTTTTTTTTACTGATTATATCTTTTGTTTCTTACGGATGTGTCAGTTAATAATAAATAACAAAAGCCATTTGATTTAAATAAAAATTAAGTAGAGCGGTTTTTAAATAAAATATCATTTCTTGTAAAAGGCATTTTTTGTTATTTTAACTTACAAATTATTTTCAGTGTATAAAAAGTATAACTGTTAAATTTCAGACGTTATTTAGGCAGCAAAAAAATCTTTCCCATAATACTGATAATAAAAGTCTGTTTAAATTTCAGACTTCAGTTTAAATTTCAGACTTTAGTGTAAAAAATGCTTACCATATGAAAAAGAATTTTAAAAATGCCAAGTCTGCCAAGTCTATGCATAATTTATAACAAAAATTTATTGACAAAAACTTGTATCTATGAAAATTTTTTTTAAAAATTTTAACAATAAATTTGGCAAATTTTGCCAAGTCTATGCATAATTTATAAGAAAAATTTACTGACAAAAACGTGTGTCTATGAAAAAATTTTTTACAATAAACTTGGCAAATTTTGCCAAGTCTTTGCATAATTTATAACAAAAATGTGTACTTATTTAAATGTTATGACATATGACATACAACATACCGGTATTGAAATATATCACTACTTATTTAAAATAATGTGTTGCTCACATTGTGTTAGGGTAATAACTGATTAAGGAGGATGCAAATAATGAGATTTCTGTATTATATTTTATGAGGAAGTACGATTTTATAAAAGTTTATAGTCTGAATTTTTGTATAATTTAAATACCCATTAATTTTTGTTTAAATAGTGAGGATTATAAATAAAAGAAATACATATTGAATTTTTAATTGAAACTTATTTTACTCATTTCAAGTATGTACTTATTTTCGCCCTTATTGGTAATCACTGATTACAATATTACAAGTAACTACTTATTTTAGTACTTTATTTGTAAGGACTCATTTATATCTATACTTGTAAGTTCTCAGTAACCATTTACCTCCAATAAGATTCTCATATTAAAATTATGTCTTATTTGAGTTACACCTTAATATATAAAATTTTGGTTTTCTTATTCCATTTCCCATTACCTGGTAATGCCAAGTTTTGCTGCCAGTTTTTAAAACTTTGCTGAAAACAATAGTTTTTGTTTCTAACAAATAATCCATTTAAAAAATAATTTACAATTTTAACATTTAACATAAGTTTCTCTCTAATTTACATATTAGTTGAATAAAATAAGTTTATGCCCCCCCTTAGTTACAACCAAGTAACTGTCAACATGTCAAAATCTTTTATTATGGTTCAATGTTGTTTTTGGTTACGTCGTCCATTTTATTCATCTCTAAAATATATATGTTTATGGGATCATAAATAATAAAAAAATAGATTTTGTTTACAATATTTTTTTGTATAAAGCTGTGTTTCTAAGTGAAATTTTCTTTTATTTTAACAAACAAATAAAAATTTGCATTAACATGATTTTTATGAAACGATAATCCATAAATAATATGTGAGTATGTATTACATTTGTGGAAAGATAAAAAAAAAAATCATAAGTAATATGAAAAAATCAAATGGAAATGTAAATGTTAAAATGAAACGTATCCATGAAAATATTTATATGGAAAAATTTATATTGTTTGTTTTTTTACCATCAATAAATTTGTATGGAAACAATTAGGAGAAAATAAAATTTAGAAAAATTAAAAAATTTTAGAGTCTTAATTTGGGAGACATTTAAAACTTGGCCAAAATGGTCCCAAGTGGAACAACATTAAAGATTTACAGTGTACATTCTAGTCGCATGGTTATAAGTTTAAGTCCTGCATTGGGTGCCAATGATTTGACTTATCTTTTTTTAGATTGTGAGTCATTTTTAATATTTGTGCTCTTCACGTGATTTTTTTTTCTTATTTCAAGTTTAACAAATCTTTTGAAACCATTATTTTTTTTTGCAAATATTTTTGATAATACATACATACATATTCAATTAAATTGTTAGACTCAATTCAAAGTTCATGTTATAATAAATCAACCTTGATTTAACAATTAAACATGACAAAAAAATTTAATCTTTAATAAATTTTGTCTTTTCTTTTATAGACAAACAATCCGATTGTAAAATTTAATATAATCCCTTAAAAATTATAAAGTAAAAATATATGCACGAGTATGTATAAAAAAAAAGACACCAAGTTATTGAAAACGTATTAAATGAATTAATAGATTAATAAAACAACACAACCAAAAACCAACAATAATAACACAAAAGTTTAATTCACTACAACAATTATTGATCAAAATACACAAAATAATAAGTGAACAACACTAAGAATTCCCCCAAACAACAAAAAAAAAATAACAATCAAACGAAGAGTTTATCAGCAATAACAATGAAATCCAACAAAAAATAACCCAAAGGTGGCGCCAACCAATTTTTTTTTGGTTACGCCCACTTAATGAATACAACAATAAAAAAACACGAAGAAACATGTAGAGTCTACATTGTAGACGTCTGCAAAAATATAAAAAATATATTTAAAACAAATCAAAGTCAATAAAGAGACTTGTGAAGAAAAGTTAAATACAAGAGAGTTAAAAATAAACGACCATTTAATCACGACTTTAAGAGAATTTTGTATTTCTTTAAATTTTTAATTTAAATTACAAAATACAATTAAATTATATTATATTTTTTCAAGATTCACTGTAATTTTGGGAAATCACTGGAATCTTTAATTAACGAGTTGTGTGGATTTTTTATTTCTGTATACAAATCAGACTTTGTAAAATTGTTTGATCACTTATGATTTTTGGGATATTCGTAATAGAAAATTACACAAAAAAACATAATTACTTATTTTGATTAATTAATTGTCATAAAAATGTGCTTGACGAAGTAAAAACTTCCTAAATTTTATAAAAGTCTTCTTTATTTTGATATTAATTTCATATATTTTATGATGCCACAAACTTATCTGTCAAAGACCACTTCTTTATACGAGAATTAACAGTTCTAAGTAAACTTGCGGCGATCCAATCCTCCCTTGTAAAGAGGTTGGTCACGCTGCTTACTTGTGAAAGAATTGCAACGCTGTTTGTCTAAAATTTTCTACTTTTGGGCATCTATATGGGTGAAAATATAAAAAAAAACAACAAAAAAATGTTGTTAACTTTTGACTAAACGAAATGTTAAAATAATTTTTTTTTTATTTAAATTATTGTATGTTTTTTCTAAAATCAAAAAAATTCTTAAAATGCCCAACAAACAATACCTACCGCTTTCGGTCCGTCATAAACGGAATCCAACTCCATTGACGTACTGTTTTCTGGATCCGTATAGGGACCAGAAAACGGATTTTAAGGAACATCGAAACTGATTCGAATCCGTTTACAGACCTATATATCGGATGAAAAACGGAGTTGTCCGTTAAAAGTCCGTCAGTGACGGACCGTTGACGGACCGATATATGAAATATTCATCTCTGGCATAACTAGCATCTCAATTCATCACTGCGGGTATGACCCATTGAATATTATGAAGAAATAAATCAATATTTAAATTTAGGTTAAATTGGTGGCGTTTGCGAGACGATGTAGCATACAACGTAAATTTGCACATTTTTTAGCAAAATCTTTTATAAATTGGCAGACAATATTTTTATTTGCAAATTTGCATACATTTACGCACATCAATGTTTTAAATTTCATAAATATTTACCTCATAGATATCACTTAAATTTATTTTCACTGTGAGATGTAAGAAAGCATCTGTTATTCTAAACTTTAGCGCGTGACCTGTATCATGATCACAGATATGTTTTTATTATTCGTTTTTGACACCAAAACAAATTCAAAAGCAGTGGAAGAAAAACTAGTGAAATCCGAGGAAGTACGTATTTGACGATACTGAAACGGATGCAATAAAACAGAGTCAAAACGTATTGTTTTCGAAAATTCAATTATACGGTCCGTTAATGTTTCGTTTACGTTCAAGCTTTGACGCATACGTATTTACGTATGCGTCAAACGTGCAGTTGAAGCCAGATTCATGAATTCGTACGTATCGGAGAGTCCGCAAATACTTTACGAAGCAATTGGGTTTTTTTTTACAAATTTTTATTTGTAAAAAACTAAATTCAATATGTTAATTTCTCAAAAATTTGTCAAATTGAAAAAATTTTGTATGCAAATAATTTAGCATGCTTGGTCTGTAGCGTCATTACCGGTGTATTAATAATCACCGTTTTTATTTTTTGTCGTAATTTACGGATTTATTGTGCAAAAATGCTTACAAATATGTTATTTAAAGAATTGTTCATCGCAGGTCATAGCATTTTCCCATCTTTCTGGCAATTTTCGAAACCAGCTCAGAAGAGTGACTCATATTTTAAAGCAATCCAATCATTGCCCCATTTTATGCATTGTTCATATGAAGTAAACTTCTGCTGGGACAGGTCTTGTGTAGTCGACAGGAACAAGTAGAAAGAAGTAGGAATTTGCGATATCTGGATAATATGGCGGATGGGGAAGGAATTTATATTTCAACGTTTCCAAGTAGGTCATAACCGGTCCGAACTTTACCGAACATTTTTGTTCGAAGAGCTAAAAGCTTAAATCGTACCTTAACTGAAAGTCTGACTTCTTGACTGCTCATTTCAGTAAACTAAAATAATCATTAATAAAAACAGATTTTTACATATAAACAATAAAAAATCTTTAATCATACCAGATGAAAATCAATCGATTTGAAATCGATCGTTTTTGAAATTTTATTCCTGAATATTTTGTATTAGTTTTAATTTAAAAAATATACACAGATATAATTCGATATACGTGATTCAGCCGAAGCGATTTAACATAATTTTAATTCTCTTGGTATATTCTATTCGCTTTTAAAATTTCGATTTTTTACCAAAACGATCTAAATCAAAATCGGGCAATTTCCATCACATGCCGGATTTAGTTTACAATGGATTTATACAAGGGGTCAAATTAGGCCTTATTGAAAAGGTATTTTAATAAGGCCTAATTTTGTTGTAGATTTCTTTTTGATCTGATACCAAGTTCTAGACTTAGAACAGTTGTTCACTCGGACTGCGGATTCAAAGTTATATTGAAACATTAAACTATTCTTAAATAATTTTTTTGTAAATACAAGATGGGGCAAGAATCATCATCTGATTTTTCTTTTTTTTTTTTTTTTTTTGCTATAAGTTTTGTTTAAAGTGACAACTCAGTTTTGTTTTAATTAATTGTAAAAATTATGTCAGACAAATTGCCGCCGTCGACGTTGCTACTAATTTGGGCTTTTATGATTGCATTTTGCATAACTGTGGGCAGCATTTGTGGTGGTGTCACGTTGTCAATTTCAGCTCAAATTTTATTATTTAACTCCTGCAAGGTGTCCGAAAGACGTCCGAAACAGTAAAATCGGGAGATATGGCATGCCAAGCCAAAGCACGGAAATATAAGAAGCGCTGGGAAAGCATATTTTCAAATATTCATTGTTTCGCGTGCAGTATGCCATCCTGTTGAAACCCAATTCCCTCTAAATCCAGATCGTCAACTTCCGGTAAGAAAAATTCAGTCAGCGTTACCGTCGGCCTCTTCGCAAAAATAAGGTCCAATCACGTTTTCCGATGTAACTGCTCACCACATGGTTACTTGGAGGGGATGTAATGGTGATTCATTAATTATGCGTGGATTGCCCCAGAATCGAGAATTTGGATTATTGCTGTGACCGCTGAGATAAAAATAAATCCCGTTGCTCATTATTTATTTAAATAGAAAATTATCCACTTCAATATTGCCACAGTATGGAGCGTTCTTGAGGCGTATATTGATTCGCTATAACTTTCGCATATGTCTACTTCAAGACTATTAAAACCAAACAGACATACGATGTCATTTGCAAAAATGCCAGCACTTTCCAATAGTGTGATACTTTTTGCTCCAGTTTGTATCATATACAATACTTATGTAGGGTTTAAAAAGTCTAGCATTTAAAAATTTTCGTTTTATTTATTTAATAAACTGGAAAAAGATTTGTACTAACTTCGATATGTGATTCAAAATAATTTTTTTTTTTAAATTGGTTCTGCTGTTTATTTTTTTCTTTCAATATAAAAAAGTAAGTTATTTGAGTATAATTCATTACAAACAATATAATTTATTGGTTTCTTTTTTTGCTTATTAAGTCATGAAATTAAATGCAATTGTTTTGTAAATTTCTTGTAATGATTTATGGAAATATTTCAAAATCAATTGACGATTATTATATCTAATTAATCTTTCATTCTCTTATACACATAAGCTGATATCTAGATCTCTCCAGTTCTCTTTGTCTCTAAATTTTCAAACTTATACTATTATTTATATTATTGTACTTAAGGGCCTTAAAAAGGGGAGGAACGTTTGCAGGGCAACTTTTTTTTTTGTTTTAGTTAAGCCCGAGGGCCGACTGACTGGCTGGCGACAGTTAAATAGACAAACAACGCTTGTTATTGTGGCCATCACAGCCGCTGGCTACGATCACCACAACAGTCAGTGGCAATAGCAGCTTCATATAAAAGCCAGCCATAGCTTAATACATCAACACACTCACACATTAGCTACAGCTGTAGCTGAAGCTACTGCCGGTGCAGCGGCTTAAGCTCATGTGGAAGTTTTAATATAAACATACCTTTGGATTCCTCGTTTATTAACGGCTTCTGATGTTAACGCTCTTTTAAGATATTATTTTATTACTATTCTTTCATACATTAAGTTTAGATTGTTTAGACGGCGTCATTATTATCTATGTAGTTTCAAATGTGTTTAGCAGAAAATATTATAAAAATATCTTTGAATTGTTTGTGATTAAGAGTTAATATAAGTTTATCCAAAGGTTGGTTATATAGAAGAACATTTAAATTATAAATTTGTTATTATTTTGGAATTTAGCAATGTATGTTTTTTTATGATGCAGGCTTCAAGGTATACTTTTAGTTGCTAAAGGGTGGTTAAATTTTAAGGGCCGATGTTGATTTTGAATAAAACACAAATTATTTAGGAAATTATTTTCATTTCTTTTTATTGTGATAATATGGTATGGTTTAATTATGCATGGAACAAAATATCCATCCGATGGTCCAAATTTGCGATTGTGCCGAATTATCTCATCCTTTAGCTCTTGAATTGTTGCTGGCTGAACGACGTACAGCTTTTCTTTCAAATAACCCCAAAGAAAGATGTTCAACGGTGTCAAATCACATGATCTTGGCGGCCAATTGACATCGCCACCACGTGAGATAACACGGCCATTGAATTTGTCGCGCAAAAGATTCTGTTGAAACCACATATCGTCCAGGGTCATATCCTAAATTCCTGGCCACAATAAGTTCGTTAACATCACGCGATATCGAACACCATTCACGGTAAATGCTTGGCCGATCTCATGACACACTTTCGCTAACAACAGCAATGTTTTCCGCAAAACGAACTGGGCGAGCATGCGCAGGTGTTTTCACAGACCCGGTTTGCTGAAATTTGCCTACAATTCTCCCGATTGTGAACAGATTTGGTCGAAATGCATTTTGATTTGAACGCCCATTTTCATAATAAGCCTGAATAACTTTTACGCGTTGCTTGATTGTGTATCTTTCCATGGTTCAAATTGAGTTAGTCTGAAATTGAGAAATGTCAAATGAAATGCAGAAAAAAACTTGACATTTAGGTGTAGTTTACATTCAACATCGGCCCTTAAAATTTAACCACCCTTTATAATTGTTTTTTTTAATGAAATTTTTCGCATTTAAAAATTTTCATTTGGATTAAAAATAACAAAATTAAAAAAAAAATGTTTCATAGACACACATTTTTGTCAATATATTTTTGTTATGAATTAGGCAAAGACTTGGCAAAACTTGCCAAGTTTTTTCATAAAATTTTTAAAAAAATTTTTCCATAGACACAAATTTTTGCCAGTAGCTTTTTTTTATAAATTGTGCAAAGACTTGGCAAAAACTTGTTAAATTTTGCATTTCTTTTGTATTTTTTTTTTTTTTTTCATATGGGAAACATTTTTTGCACTCAAACTAAAGTCTGAAATAAAACATACCTTTATTATGGAAAACAATTTTTTTTACTCCCAAAATAACGTCTGAAATTTAACAGATATGCTTTTTATACATTCAAAATAGTTTGTAAGTTAAAATAACAGAAAATACCATTTTCAAGAAATAATATTTCATTAAAAAGCCGGTCTACTTAATTTTCATTTAAATCAAATGGCTTTTGTTATTAATACTTAAATGTTGTTTAAACAACTGACACATTCGTAAGAAACAAATATCTAATCAGTTAAAATAAATGTTAATTTTTGACCTACCAATTCCCTAAAAAATAAATGATTTTATAATTTATTTGAAATTAATTTGGCTTTTGTATTTTTGTTTTCTTTTTAATCTAAAATTAAATATTTTTTTTAAACAGACAGCAAACAAAATTTAAATTTGTAATCACTGTTACGGACACAAATAAACCACAAATTTCCGTTTTGTGGGTAAATTTTTATTAGAATTGAAACAAATGAAAAAATAAATGAAACTGAAAAAAAATTGGTAAATCATTTCGAACAAATGTAAAAAAAGATAATTTAGATATTTCTTTGAAAAATAAATGTATGTATGTTACTTTGTTTTTAAATAGAACAGAAAACTTTTTTATTAAACTACAAACAGTTAACTACATAATATTCTGAGTGTATTTGGCTTAAAATAACATTTGGGCGAATTTATAAGTATTTTATGTGTGTGTGTGTGTTTTTTTATGTTAACATAATTTTATGTATTTTTTATATAATTTTTAAGATTTAGTTACAAATATTAATTAATACCTGATTTTTTCTTATTCAACTCATAACTTTTAAACCTATAAAGAGAAATTCTTTACAATAACAAATGGCAGTTTCAACAAACGGATATCACTTTATTGTTATCCTCTTCAGACTTTTTACTTTTAGAGAAAATGTTACCCTGTGTAGTGTACATCTAAAATTCGTTTTAATCTCAAATTTATACCCAGCTTGATTCGTTGATTTGCTATTTTTATCTAATGCGGCGCCAAGTGTGCCAAATGATCATATTTACAAAAACAAATATGTATTTTTTTGCGGTTAGCATGAAGTTAAGATTACGTTTTTTTTTTACATTTGTCACACACATAGTGTCGTATAGAGTGTACGTAGTACACATATCGTGCCGTATCTACAATATCTGTCTGTTAGTCCGTCCATTTATCTGTCTGTCTAAATAATTTAACGGCCAGTAGTTTTAGTATCTCTATCTAATTTGATGCTTATAAACAAATAAAAATATACATCACCCAGTATATTATAACTTGTTTGACGACCTTGAGTCGTAAAAATCAATTTCAAAAGTTTGAATGTTCGATTTCAATTTGTGTTTTTGTCATGTTGGTTTGCTTGGTTGATAGTTTGTTGCTTGGATATATTTATTTATTTTTTTATTTTTTGGTTGTATCTAAATAATCTCTCTTTTAGATTTGGGGACATTTATTGCGTGCAAAAAAAAACAAAAGCAAACAAAAAAGCCACTGTTATTATTTTAAATAAAATTTGACAGAAGCTTTTGAAAATTACTATGATTTAAAGTTTATTTGTCCAAAATGTAGAATTACATTTAAAATTTAATTTGCAAAGTTTTAAAAGGACTGTGAAAATTCCGCTTTAAGCGGATAAACGATATAGCAAACGAAAGATTTAAGACACAAACTTGAGACAATTGCTTTAACTGAGCACCAGCTACTATTAAGGGAGGTCTTTTCGAGTGGACCGGCATATCTTAATGAGTTTTGGTATATGTGTCGTCGTATAACAAAATCTAAGGGACACGTGATTTATAGCGATCCAATCTCTTAATTAAGGGGCCAAAAATGCTACCAAAAATTAACCGATATTTGTATGAAAACATTATCTGAAATTTAAGAAATTTTACTTTATTTGAACAAAGCTTGAAAGTACTCAGGAAATTAAAATATTTGACTTATTTGTAGAGTCGCAGTTGCCAGTTTAAGTATTTTGGTTTTCCAAACCCGAATCCAAAGTCAAAAAAGTCTGTATATTTTAACTTCTGACACAGGGTAATATACTGCATGGGCATTGTGGAGTAATGGTTAGCGCATTTGACTGTTACAGAGCAGTTTACCAATTTAGAAAAATAATATTTATTAATTTTCTATTATTCATACATATCGCAATTCCCTCCTTCGGTGTTCGCACTTACCCTCACCGATGTTAAATAATATAATAAATTGTTGAATCAATTTTGCCAACTCTCCTTCCGACGGCGAGCAGCATCTCGCGTAATTACAATGTTGCCATATTTTGAGCCTTTTATCTGTCACCACCTTTCACTTCTCCCTAATCGACTTCCATAGAAAAATTTCCCGGGGGGTTGATTCTATTTAAAAAAAGAGATATTGTGGGAAGTAACTAAAAACATTTTATTTTATTAATGAATGTGTATTCCGTATAAAATTGCCTCTGATTTGAGTATAATCATGTTTAACATAAAGGAGTTCCAATGACACCGTTAGGATCTTGAAAATAGTTTTTTTTAAGAATTCTTTTTAAAGCTCTAAAATGTGCTTAAAAGTTTGAAATAATTAAAACTATATACTTCAATTTATTTAGAGTTATGAAACGGGCAAATTTTTTCAGTGAATTCAAAAATATTTGAAAATAATTTTAAATTTTGAAGCAGTTTTTATACCCTCCACCATATATGGTGAGGGTATATATCAGTTTGTCATTCCGTTTGTAATATGTCGAAATATAGGTTTAAGACCCTATAAATTATATATATTCGTGATCCTTATGCAATTTTAAGACGATTTAGCGATGTCCGTCTGTCTGTCTGTCTGTTGAAATGGCGATCACGACGCGAAGTCGCAAGCGGGGGTGCCTATTTTTACCCAGATTATTTAACATCCTCCCGAGCAGTTTGGTATTTAAAATGAGCAAAATC
This sequence comes from Eustalomyia histrio, assembly GCA_949748255.1. NCBI lineage: Eukaryota > Metazoa > Arthropoda > Insecta > Diptera > Anthomyiidae > Eustalomyia > Eustalomyia histrio. Next base: position 46,442,133 of record OX456527.1, read on the forward strand.
GGTCAAGCGGTTCAAAAGTTATGAGTGAAAATGTGAAGGTACCTCTAAATTTTTAATACAAATTTGTACAATTTTTCTGTATCTATTTTTTATACCCTCCACCATATATGGTGAGGGTATATATCAGTTTGTCATTCCGTTTGTAATATGTCGAAATATAGGTTTTAGAACCCATAAAGTATATATATTCGTGATCCTTATGCAATTTTAAGTCGATTTAGCGATGTCCGTCTGTCTGTCTGTCCGTCTGTCTGTCTGTCTGTTGAAATGGCGATCACGACGCGAAGACTCAAGCGGGGGTGCCTATTTTTACTCAGATTATTGAACATCCTCCCGAGCAGTTTGGTATTTAAAATGAGCAAAATCGGTTAAGCGGTTCAAAAGTTAGGAGTGAAAATGTGAAGGTACCTCTAAATTTTCCTTACAAATTTGTACAATTTCTCTGTATCTATTTTTTTTCTGTTAAGTATAAATGTTATTAAGTCTTCTTATTGTTCGATTACATTTATTGTCTTACATAGAGAATAATAACATTCTTAGAGCTATATGTATGATAACTATGTTAACGTAAAAATCAACAATGTTAAAGTCGCTAACAGAGCAGACCTCTGTAAATAACATTGCTAAAACTAAATAAATAACATTACTAAACTAAATAACAAAAGTTCGTTACATAAATTGACAAAACATATTCATATTACAGTTCATGCAAAATTTAGTATATACGTATATCATCTTCAGCCCCTATGGTGGAGGGTATTCAAAGATTCGGCACAGCCGAATTTAGCCCTTTTTTACTTGTTTTTCTGTTAAGTAAGTAAAAATGTTATTAAATCTTCTTATTGTTCGATTACATTTATTGTCTTACATACTATGAGAAGAGCTATATGTGTGTTACTCTGATAACTAAGTTAACGATAAAATCAACAAAGTTAAAGTCGCTAACAGAGCAGACCTCTGTAAATAACATTGCTAAAACTAAATAAATAACATTACTAAAACTAAATAACAAAAGTTCGTTACATAAATTGACAAAACATATTCATATTACAGTTCATGCAAAATTTAGTATATACAGGTTGGTTGAAAAGTTCCTGCGCTCGAAATGAAAGAATACTGTTTTTGTTACGAAATATATTTTTTTAATCAATATAATCTCCTAGAAGCTCAATACACTTGTTCCAATGATCTTCCAATCATTTTATCCCATCCTTATAATGGTTGTCCGAAAGCTCTGCAAAATAACCGTCTACGGCTGCTATGGCCTCTTCATTCGACGAAAAATGCTTTCCACGAAGGAATTGTTTGAGATTTCTGAAGAGATAGTAGTCACTGGGAGCCAAATCTGGTGAATACGGTGGAAGTTCAAGCAATTCGTACTTTAATTCTTTGAATTTGGCCATCGTCAAAACACTTTTGTGAGCAGGTGCATTGTCTTGATGAAAAATGATGTTTTTCTTCTTTAAACCAGGTTTTTTCTCACGAATTTTTTCATCCAGCTGAGGCTGCATTAATATTCAGATTTGATTGTTTTACCTTTCCGAACATAATCAATCAACAAAATTCCTTTTGCATCCCAAAAAACTGATGCCATAACCTTCTTTGCTGATCGTTGTGACTTCACCTGCTTTGGAGCTGAGCAACCAGCTTCAGTCCACTGTAAACGTTCTTGTTTCAATTTAGGATCATGGTGGTAGATCCAAGTCTCATCCATAGTTATAAAACGACGCAAGAAGTCGGTTTTATTCGGCTTAAAACGCTCCAAATTACGCTGAGAAATTTGTTTTTGATCCAGTTTTTGTTGAATTGTTTATGTGTGCGGCACTAACTTTCCAAACAGTTTTTTCATACGTAATTCTTCATGTTAAATATGGAGTACTCGTTCGTCTGAGATGCCTAGGCATTAGCAATTTCACGCTTAGTCAAACTTGGATCTTCACCAACCATATTATGTACCTGCTCAATGATTTCTGCTGTGGTTGCAGTTTTTGGTCGTCCTTCGCGTGGATCGTCTTTAAGGCTGGTACGACCACGTTTAAATTCACCAGCCCAAAATTCAACGGTGCGTTTTGAAGGTGAGGACTCCTTATACACTTCTAACAATTGTTCATAAATTTCCTTTGCTTTAAAACCCCTCAAAACAAAAAAACTAATGACTGCAAGATATTCAATTTTTTCCATATTAAAAAAAATCAATGACACGTCAACTTCAAATGGCTTGTAAACAAAGAAAGAATTGACAGAATGACTTGCAACTTTACATGTGTTCTCAGGACAGTTATACCAACTTGAGAAAAAAAAGTTTTGAGCTAGGAGTGCAATCTCTTGGTGAGCGCAGGAACTTTTCAACCAACCTGTACGTATATCATCTTCAGCCCCTATGGTGGAGGGTATTCAAAGATTCGGCACAGCGAATTTAGCCCTTTTTTACTTGTTTTTTTTTTTTCAAATAAACAAAACCTCACATTTCGGTGCGTAGATAATATTAAGATTTTTTGACTTCATATTCGTATTAAGGATGCCGAAATACTTAAAAAAATTACTGCCCGAATTTTGTAAATTCACTGCGTCCAACGCCTCCCTGCACTTCACTTTCTAACACCAACGCGAGTGCAAAAAATCTAATTTTATAAATCACTACGTAATTGCGTTAGACTTTTACGTTATCACTTTAATTGTCAAATTAAAATAATTTTAGTATTACCTGCATTTATGCATGTATGGAATTTATGTTTGATTTGTTACATTTATCCCCACTTTTTTGCTATTGGCAACACTAATGTTAACAGCTGATTGAAAATTATTCTTTTCTTATGTAAATATTTAGGCCTCCTGAAACCTGAACCCGCAAAAAATTTATGTAGCAATTTTTAATTTTTTTTATTTTATTTTTAAATATTTTATTACAAATTGTGTTTTTTTTTATTAGTTTGAAAAAAATTTCAACCAACAATTCAAGCGATGATTTTGGCATCTCAAGTGATTAATTTTTCAGCGCAGTGATTTATGAAATTCTAATTTGTATGTATAAAATTTAAATTAACGTAACGAATAGCTGTTTCAACGCGAGTAATAACCTACTTTATTCAAGTGATTTACAAAATTGATTTTTTTTTTTTAAATTGATTTGAAGTGAAGAGTTGCGTTTAGCAAAATGAGGGCATATGTCTTACGATTCATAAATATTTTTAAAATTGTTATATCGGACGAAAATTCAAGAAGTTTTTCTCTGAGTACAGATAAAATTATATTTCATTTGAGTTTAATTATTATTAAAAATTTGCATTCAGACATTTGGTAACTGCTAGGGCCAAATATTGGGCTTTTCTAATACTATCCACAATGAATCAACCTTTGATCCCATGAATCAAACAAACAATTCAGAGCCAACTTTTTGGTTCTTCTAATACTTTCCCATCTACAATAGTATTTAATTAGCAAATTGAACTAACTGTACATTTATACAAAAAAATAAATAAACTTTGGTCCCCATGGATTTTAAGAATAAAAAAGTATGGGGACCAAAGTTAGTTTTCCCTGATGTTTTCCTATCTATAATAATATTTAATTGGCCAACTGAAGTAAATGCTCACAAAACTCAAGTTTTAAAAATAAAAACTAGGACCATAGTGCTCATTTATAAGAAAAGGAAGAAGAAAACATTTTTATCTAAAAATTTAACAGAGACAAGGGAAGAGTCACCGGACTACCGCTGTTTTATCCCATTCACAAACTAATCGAGTATTAAGATTTTGTAAGTGCCAAATATGCAAATATGGTTCAAAATTTTTAGTTATTTTTCATGGTTGGCGGCCTCTCTATTTATTCATTGAAGTGTTTAATATGAATATGATTTTCATGCGACCAAATTAAAAATAATTTACGACATGCTTCCAGGGTTCTTAAAATACAGTTTAAGATTTATCTTATTATTATACTCAAATCAAAGGTAATTTTTGGGTAAGAATTCAAACCCGTAAAAAAGAAATAAAATTTTTTAGCTATTCCCCAATAAAGAATTTTTCAGGGGTCAAACAAAGAAAGGCTATATTTCGTTAACCCGATTTGATGAAAACTTCTTGACTTTAGATTCGTGTTTAGGAAGGTCGAATAATTTTAAACTTTTTTACTAAAAGTCTAAGCAAAAACTTTGTCGAGTAGTTTTAACTTTGTTTTTAGGTTTGTTTTTTTTTCAATTTCATAAAAATATTACAATAGATATATAGCTACTTAAAAATTGAAAATGTATAAAAATGCTGCCAAGTTTTAGAAATTCACGGATTTTGTCTTTTAAATGCAATCAATAAAATATTTGTCATAAAAATATTTGAAATTCTTGTATTTTATATTTGAAAAAATTTAAAAAACAACAAAAGCTAACAAATGAATTATGTGTTTGTAAGTAAAAGTACAGCAGTATAAACAATAAAATTGCTCTATTTTGCGTTCCGGCGAAGTCCATATACGAAAACAGCTTTTGTAGTACAAAAAAAAATTTTTTACAAAAATTAAAGAAAAAGTCAGATAAGTAGGTATAGTCATTATCTTTACAAGTAATTATAGATGCAGACATAAAACTGGAAAAAAACAAACCTTTTGTTAAATTTATTTCGATTTGTTAAATTTAACACAAAATGTGTTAAAATATTCAAGTCGATTACGATAAACCGAATAAATTTTTTTGTCAATCCAACAGACATATTATTTTGAGTGTAGCTAAAATTTAAAGAGTTAAATAATAAATTTAAAAGAATTTTGAACCCTTCAATATATTTAATTTAAAATAAAACCGGTAAACAAAAACATCTTACAAGGAAGGTGTCCCAATGGGTTCTCTTCGACCTTAATGAACTTCGGATATGGGATTGAGGAGAGAAAATAAGGAACACGTGTTTTGCTATCAGTCTAATCCTACCTACGTTTAGGGGTTAAAAATTATTTAGTTTTTAAATTGTATAAAAACATATATTAACCCCTCAACTGTATAACACGTATGTATATATAAGTTTTTCCAAATCTCTATACTGTTTCGCTAGACGTAAATACATATATATAGAATTTTCAAATTCAACGCAACATGCGAAGGTTTTTTTAACTTTATTACGCAGTTATGCAGAGTGGTAAAATTAAGGCAGTTTTTCCTTTTTGAGCTATTGTACTGAAGAAGAAATAAAAATATTTTCGATTAAATTAAATAAGCAGGTACACTCACAATATATTCTCCGTTACCGACTGTAGTTTATTTAAAAAGTTATACGTATAATTTGTTTTTAAATGAAGAATCAATCGAAACTCATTTAAATATATTTTTAACTATTTGAATTACTGCATTAAAAAACAAACTATATAAAAATACAGACTTTTATTAGGAATTGATATTTTCTGTAAAATGTAAAATTTTATGTTTTCTGTTTCTTAAAACAGAAATTTAACTTATTCCTTTTTGTGTTTTTTTTTTCAAAATAGTTTGTTTAAATACAAAATTATTTCAATATAAATTACAAGAAATTTTTCTTGTAATGTAATTTGTAATTACATACAAAAAAATTTTTTTCTACGTTTTGTCAGTTAATAATTGAAGATTATTTTAAACGACTTTCGGTTGTTTTTACTTCTTTAGTCGATTATTCAACAATGATTGAAAATCAACAACAAAATGGATTAAATATTATAAAAAATTATATATAATATTGTGTTTGTCATTGTATAAATATTTTATTTTGAATTTAGACCAATAATAATTTAGCATACAAAAATGTTATTTAAAAAAATTATTTTTTTGAAATTATAATAATTAAACTAAAAAAACAAATAATTTTTATTTTTAACTTCACTTCTTAACCTCTAAAGGTGAGAATAAGCCGCTTAAAAATACTTATCTCTTATTTATTTATACTCTATTTCATATCCAAATTTGCCCCAACTTGGAGGGAACCCATCTTCCACACCATCCTTGTTAGTTCTTATGAACCGGATCTCGTGATAAACTTCACATCTTTCACTTTATTCTTCTTCCTAACCATATTACACACCAATAGCAAGCAACATAATATTTTAGATTCTACATGTTCTTCTTTAACCAAATTCTTTATAATTTATGACATTTATATAAGTAAAATTAAAAGAATATATTTAAATGATCATCTTCTAAATGTTAAGGCTAATATTGTTTTAATAATCATTTAAACCTATTAAAAATATGCTAAAAGCCAACATGGAATTATTGTTAAGAGTTAAACATCGTACAGATGTATCTAGCAGGCTTGCCGGATATATAACTTTATTGTTATCCCCAAATAAATCTTAAAAAATATCCCCCAAAAATTCCCAAAGGAAGGTAGAAAGAGGTAAAGAAGCTTAAAAAGGCATTGTCCAAACAAAAAGTTGCTTGCATTATTCAGGGTGGGACAAATACCATCATCTGATTTTTCGCTATAACTTTTGTTTAAAGTCAAAACTCATTTGGTTTTTAACTGATTATGTTTATTCGCACTTATATATTTTGTTTCAATACATTTTGGGAAATTACCGTCGGCGTCAGCGTTTACGTAAATTTGGTCTCTTGATTGAATTTTACATAACTATGCGCACCATTTGTAGTCACGTTGTCAATTTTGTTCGAATATTATTTTGTAACACGTTAGCAGTATGACAAGAAGCCCCATCCTGCTGGAACCACATGCCCACAAAATCCAGATCATCAGCATAGCACTATAGCGGGCGTCGTTCGCCGTAATAGCGTAGCTGTCGGCTCCTTGGAAAAACTAAGGTCCAATTTGCGTACACCACACGCTGACTCTGAGAAGGTGTAATAGTACATTATGCAAGAGTTTTCAATCCCCTAGATACGAGAATTTTGGCTTATTAACGTGTCCACCGAGATAAAAATGAACCTTGTATTAAAAAGAGTATTCAAAAGCGAAAAACTGTTCGTTTTTTTAATTTTCAAAAACGGTCCGGTTTCGGTTTTTTCCTAAAATCGAAAAACGGATTTTTTGGTGTTGGCTAAATTTTCTATAATTTTAATTTCCATTGCTAAACGAGATTACACATTCGATTTTTTAAAGTAAAAAAAAAAAATACATTGAAGTCAGTAGTAATAATTAAAGCATGTGCCCAGATTATATATGACGATTACCATCCACTTTGGAATCTAAATTTCTATCGTTTTTTAAAGATGTTACTTACCAAACTGTTAATTTATAAGATCGAAAATTGCTGTCTTTTACTGTAACAACAATTTAAAATTTGTACGTAATATGGTAATTTTTTACCGTCAAAAGTGTACTAATACAATTTTCTGCTTACTAATAAAATGTTAGGATTTACCGTCAAATTATCAAAGCTAATTTTATGTTATAAAATCAAAAATATACATATTTATTATTTATATTTTGTTTGAATATGGAGTTTTAGAAAGCTTTTTTTTAAAGAATAATTTAGCGGTTATTTTTTTATAAAAATAATATAAATATGTGAATTTAAAATTTTAAAAATTAAATTCACTATGGCCAAATTAAAATCTCAGGATCTGACGTAAACAGGACCTGACGTAAACTTTTTCGGGGCGTGAAATACTGATAGTACTTATTTAAGGGGTCCAGTATGAACGCAGTGTACAACATTTATGATAAAAATGTTATAAAAGTACGACGTTTCATTTACTACATATATAACTTATATGGATTCAAACTGGAATTTTCTAAAAATATTACAAATCTTCCAAGATTTTTGTTTTAAGTATTATCCGCTTAACTGGTTTAAAAAAACAATTTTACGAATAAATTTAAACCCGGTTTTTTTTCAAAATCATATCTTCACTGTTGAGTTCCAAATTCATTACACAGTGCTAGTCGCAAATTTTAACAAGCTGGTAAATCTACTGATAAATCTAATTCGATTACGCTAAACTCAATGGTGATAGCCGTTTTTAAAGTTAGCGCTCCTATGCGCTAAATTCGCGATTAAAAATTTTGACGATATTTATATTTATTTAATTATATTTTTATACTTCTGGGGTCATTTTTATGATTAAAAATTTATCAAATTTGATTTAATATGTACAACATTAAGGAAGATGAAAGTTTTTCGCGAAAAAATATAAATAAAAAAATTGTGCAAAAGAATTTTTTTCTGCTAGAATGCTATGTTATTTTGTGTATATTCAATAGGGTTTAGAAAAATATTCAATAGAGTAAAAAAAATTCTTTCGAAACAAAAATATAGCGAGTCAATTTGACAAAGTTTAATTGATTTAAATTCAAACTGATCCCAAAAGTAAAAATAGTGTTGAAATTTTAAATCGCGAATATCGCAAATACAGCGCTAACTTAGAAAAAACGACTATGTTCCATTGAATTCAGCGTACTCAAATTAGCTTCACCAGAACGCGTCGACTTCACGAACGTCAAAACCAAACTGCCATACGATGCCCCACCTTGCAGTTATGGCGAAAACACAGATTATATTACATATTAAAAATATTAAATACGAAATTTTTGTGACAAAGAGAGCTAGAAAAATATATTTTTTTAATCAATTTGCATAAAATTCAATACCGATTTAGAACTCTTTTAACTGACTACCACTACCCTAAAAATACCGTTACTGAAATAAACAAAATACCGTTATTCTAAAAATACCGTTACTAATATTAATCGATTTTCAGTGAATACATTGATTCCTATGGTTTCAAGTTGGAACAAAGGCCCGTAATTTTCAGTGAATAATTCATAATAAAGTGAACTATCAATTAGTTCAACTTGTATTTAGATACACTCAGAAAAAAAAGTTAGTAGAAAAATTTGTAAACGGTTTTCAATCCCACTTTACTGTTTTAGTACTGATCTTTAGTCAAAAAATTATTATTTAGCAAATCTTTTTGCTATTTACATTTTACAAATTACAGAATTTTTACAGAATATTTACAAATTTGTGCTGCTAATTTCAGAAATTATTTTACAAATTTTTGAAAACCGATTTGCTAAAATTAGCCAAAAAATTTACTAATTTGAAGAAAAAAAGATATTGAAGGAAATTGCAATTCCAATTTAAACGTACACCTACAAACTTTAATAGCCTTAAAATGTTACAAAGATTAAAAAAAAGCGATCGGAAGTGAATATACCGACTAATTTCTAAAAATAGGACATCCATCCACTTAAAATAGCACTAAAAAGTTTTTTTTTAGTTAAAAAATCAAAACAGGAAATTACCAATTAAAATCAAAATGAAAAATTCGCTTGTTTTTAAAATTTTTAAGCCTTTGAATTTTTTTTTTAATTTTGTCTAAAATATTTTTTGAAAAAAATAAATAAAATAAAAAATTTTTATGCTCGAAAAAAAAATTTTGAAATTTTGTACTAATATTAATAATATTTAGTAAATTTTTTTTGCTGATTTTAGCAAACAGATTTTAAATTCCACTTTACAAAAAGTTAACTAAAATTTAGTATCGACATCTAATTTTTTTACTAATTTCATTGTACTACACGTCAGCAGACACGTGTTGCTAAGATTAGCAAAAAAATACTGCTGGGCTCAAATTCAAAATTTCTCGTAATAACATCAAAATTTTCAGTTACCATTACAGACATTTTTTTGGTGAGTGTATGATGGAATAACTTATATTATGATTTATTTTGAGCAATATTGGATAAAAAGAATTTTGCGAATCGATTCATTGAAAATTGAAGCCCCTAACAACAAATAAAAATGTTTGTCCAAAACCCCAAGTCTGCCAAGCCTGATATCTGGCAACACTTTAGGATAATTAAAAAATTTCCATATTATTATTATTTTTTTTTTTAATTTGTGAGAGTGTAGTAAATTTAGGAGTAAAGAAAACGTTTATTTTTTTGTTGCTTTATTTTAGAAAATAAAACTGAACATGCGGTAGCATGTTATTTTTGATTATAAATCGTAAACACACTTTAGCACGCAAGGTCGTTAAAGGCCGTTTATATATACGAGTATTTAAGAAAAAAACATACGTTATAGAGTAGAGTAGTTTTAAGTCTAGTAGAAGAACTAGTAGTGGTAAGAGTCGTCTTGGCTGTAGTAGAGAATTTAAGTAAAAGAGCATGCGTAACTGTATACATAATTCAAAGATAAAAATCAATCATTATAAAGAACGTACACTTAACAAAATTATATGGTTGGCGTTATCAATGCCATTATACTTTATAACAGTATAAAACACTATAAAGAACAGTTTGTGAGAAAGTTTAGTAAAATTATAAATAAAACTTACCGAATAGAAGATCAATAGAAGATTTATTTATAAACAAAAAAAAAAATAAAATTTTCCAACCCTGCATAGAATCAATTTAATGTTGATTTATTTAAATATGTTATAACAATTATTTTTTTTTTGTCTGTAAATTTTATATAATCATTGTTTATGATTTTATTTTATTCATTTCAATACTAATCATACAAGGTGATCTACATTACAACGAAAAATTAGAACAAAAACTCAAAAATGCTACAGCATTTTTTCATCGGCACACAGTGCATTATTTTGGTACTGTAAGTGAGTGATCAAAATCTATAATTTTTGAATGATATAATATTACTAGCAGCGATTTTCTCTATAATGTTGCCAACATATGTAGATATAAATAGATATAAAAAA